>CM053792.1:680757554-681085054 GCA_028749045.1 Cupressus sempervirens | reverse complement strand
TTGTGTTAATTAAGTCTTGATTAGTATTGTGTATTAATGAATTTTATATCATATTAATGAATGTTATGTGATTGTATTGATTGAATGTTATAGTTCATAAATGGATGAATGAATGAATGGAGTATGTAATTAGATGATAATGGGTAATTTAGATTGATGTTAGAGGGAGGGGGGTGAGGCCAGATGAGCTTCCACCTTCACGTGGTTGGCCTTGTTAAGTAGAGAATATTATAGTATTCTTGAAACCAAGTGAAGCTCAAACTAACATACCAAGGAATCACAAAACTACAAAGAACTCTTGCCAAGTCTTTGTTTTGGTGTTGTATGGGCTACTCCTTACTTTGTCTTCTATATTTTTATGAATTCAATCTTGGAAAATGGTGCAATAATGTTAAGGATCCTAAGATGATACAACATCTGCTCATATAGGCCAAGGATCGGTTGCCACTTACTGGAAAGGCCTTTCAGCTTGCATTCAGGAAAAGCAGTTTATTTGTCTCTTCCTTTGCACAAGTTACCTCAACTGTTTATTGATTTTTTTATAACCAATACATGAACTTTTCCTCATAGCAATTTCTTGAATGTTTTTCATATTCAAATTTGATCTGTTGCATTTTAATATTCCAATTTTCTTCTTGCATTTTGTTCCTAGTGAATTTGAAGAATACTTGGCCAGGGAGAACTCATCTTCATATGTACATGTTTATATTTTTAGAATCACTTTATAGCATAAGCTGTAGTAATTGCTTGTGATATTGTTGTTTTAAACCTTGCCTTTTAGGAAGGACTTGTAATTCCATGTTTTGGTTACTGCCTTTTATTTATTTTTATTAGAATAGTTTAATCACTAGATATAATCAATTCAGCTGGATATATTTAGCAGAAAAGTATCAAAATTCTAGAAGTTGCTTCGAGAACTAGATACAATAAAGGAATACATCTTATTGCATATCAAGAACTTATCCCATGGAAACAAATGGGAAGTATGAGGAGTTAAGAGTAGCAATATTATCATCAAAGCACATCAAAACTTGATAGTATCAAACTTGATAAAGAAGTAACTCACATCCTTCATGAGGGCCCCAACCATCCTTACTTTCCAGAGACTCCAGAAAGTTTGTAGCAAACAACTCATCATTCCAGCCTACCAGGACATATTACTTTGGTGCATTATCATCAGGGCCCATGCAATCTTCATGTTCATTCTTATCAGGGGTAGAGTTCTGGGTCATTGTAATGGAGACAAAGTTGTATGTAATAACACTAACATGGACTGCACATATTCCATAAATAAGCTCATTATTGATTATTCTATATCATACAAACCAAATCATTCGAGGCTCCATTGTGAATATGGTTTTAGATAAAGATGTGCCTATTTGTCATTCCTTGGTCTTTTTGATTTAGGAATTGAGGACATCAGATCAAGCATTGCTCAATCCTTCAAAACTATAATCTCTCCATTTTTTACTAGTACGGTAATCTCAAAGATAATATTTAGTGCTTTTGGTCATCACCAACTCTTGGGAAAGTACAACACAATCATAGACATCATTGCACTTAATGATGGCAGAATGTATAACAAGCTCCTGTTGCATGTGAACTTCCATGTACTGTTGTCTTTCAAAAGGAAAAATATTTAAATTTGAAATACATTGTGACAAAAGTTTGAAGATTGTAATGCATATTGCCAACTGAAGTATCATTTTCAAGGACCCTTGTAATAGAGCTTCATGAACTCAACTTCCCTCATAACTAAATTGTTGTTTTCTTCCTGTGATAAAGAATTCAAAGTGTACTAGCACATTTTAGACATGTAGTTATTTCCATGTAACATACAAGCAATATACAAACAACATACAAGCAATAGGTTTTCGATACTTATCTTGTTTTATGCTCACTAGTTATTTCTACATTTCTTCAAGTGTTATCGTGAAGATAAAAAGTAACTCTTATTGTATAAAATATTTTACATATTGTCTGATGCAAAATATGATTTTTCTATTATTGGTAGCAATGAGTTCCATTCCACATCTTCTACTATGGCATCTGAAACATTTTACTTTCCAGGTATGATTTATAGAGTAGTTCCCCTTATTATCTAGATACCAAAAAACATATTATCAAATAGTAGAAAATTTAAATATTGGTCTTGTCCATCGAGTTTAGTCTATGGGTTGAGAAGATTGTTCTCATATAAAATTGTTGAGTGTGAAGGGAATTTCTCTCCTATTCATGTCATTTATGGGTCGGTTTTTCAATTTCATAGCTTCTGAAATAATCATGCCCTATTACTTCTTATTGGTTGGCTATAGAAAATGAAGTTTCCATTACATCAATTGCTACATCATCTCGTTAATCAGCAACTGGGACCCCTAGATCTATTACTCCTCCCAACTCATTTGGTGTTGGATGACAGGTAAGCTCAAAAGCTTTGACAAAAATAGTGCAGTTTGTACTGGACTGTTCTGATTGCACCAGTGATCATTCCAAGAAGCCGAAGGAAATTAACTCTTGTCTTCCTTTCTAGCACTTCCATAGTCTTTATGAATACAACCAAAGTGAACTCTTCAACAATTACATTGATTGATAGTGATACATTGCTTCTATAGTCCTTTTTATTCAATGTTCAAGAACAAATATATTTTTAATAATCTCTTTTTCTATTAAAGTTGGTTGTTTTGTGGTGCATGCTAACCATAATTGTTATCCCTTAGTAGCAATCCCTATCAGTTAGAAAATGGGATGTGACAAATCCTCCCTTCCCAAAAGTTTTCTTACTCTCAATAGCAATCCATATTAGTTAGCAAAAAGTTTTTATTTGAGCATTTAGTAAGGGGGTTTGGTGGGTTTCACAGGTTTGGAATGGTACTAACCCCTGCTCAGTAATTTACAATTAAGTTTCCTTATATCTGCAATGTTCTTCACATATCTATATTTTTCCTACAACTCTAAAGCTGCAACTTTCATTCAATTAGCTCATCCATTCTCTCTTGGCTCCTCAAAATTTCCATCACTGTATATTGAAAAAGATTTTCCCTCTTTACTTTCATCAAAATTTTCTCCATGATTCGCTAGCTGCAAGAATGTTAGCTTTTAGTTTTATGCCACTAAAGTGACCTATCTATATAGACATAGATAATAATCAAGAAATATTATAACAGTTAATATTTTTATGTCTTAATATTTATTCACAAACATATACAACTTGAAATCTAACCATTTGATATAACTAATAAATATGAACATACTTGTTTAATGCAAATGCTTGAATCTTGAATACTTCTTGTGTTTCTATCCCTGTGGTGACCTGTTATCTGACTTCTTGAGAATTAGACTAAAGTACTGTAGTCTACAATTGTGACATTTAGATAATCTTGCTAAAGTTCTAGTCTGTGATTTTCATGTTCTAAAGAATCCAATCCCCAAGGAACTAACTTAGTAGCCCGTAGATTTACACCTCCAAGCATTCGAAACTACTGAAAGTACTGTTGCATTTCTCTAAGAGAAACAAACCTTTTTTTTTTCTATTCCATAAGATGATTTCTCTACCTTAGGTGTTATTTAATGATCCCATCTACTGGCAATTCCCAAACATAAGAAACCCATCACACAAATAGTGGCACTAACTGATCACTAATTTCCTCAAGTATACACAACCAACTAAATAAGAACTTCTAGAGTTGTTGGTAACTAAGCTCTCTCAACTATAGGGATTGATAGACCAGAACTAAAGCAACCTCTATCGAAATGAAGGCACGGTAACTTACCTCAACCCATTTGAAAGACAAAAATACCTAGAGTCACCTTATCCTATTTTGCAACACTTCCTACTATCCAATCTTATACTTATACCAATAGAAATCTACTCATGCTATAGATCAAATGGTACATTACATTACCCTCACTGGTGGCTATGAGAGGTTGTTGAAAACTAGATCATATATAATGTGCACAAGATGGTTCGAATCATTAAAACCTTAGACAAGAAAGCTACTACTTCTAGGAAGTGAATTTTTGCATGAGGCTTATACCGTACATTGGAAATATTTAGATCTTTCATCATCTTATCTAGTTGATTTAGTTCAGCAGGATCCACCATATCTTTTTATTGATTTAGATAGTGGATAGCTTTGACATCTTCCTTGTGAATGAGAAGCATTCCATCTCAAACTAGCATCATAAATTGAGCCATAGAAATCTCCAAAAATGTATGAGTTTACTTGTAAGCCTAGTAATTCTTCTAGAGTACTTGGCCAGGGAGAACTCATATGCATGTGTACATGCTAATAATTTCAGAAAGGCTTTATAGCATAAGTTGTAGCAACTGCTTGTGACATTGTTGTTTTAAACCTTACCTTTTAGGAAGGACTTATAGTTTCATGCTTTGTTGACTGCCTTTTATTTTTGCACTATATACCATATATTAAATACCCATTCGACGTACATTGTTTTAATAATTTTTTTTCTCTTAGATGAAGGATTGGTAGCTTCACTGATATTTCTTTCCAGTTATGTCAGCTATGCAATCTAAAATATGAAATAGTGAGCAAGAAGAATGGATTAGATAACATTGACAAGGTGATAAAGCAACAAGACCTTCAATATATGAACACAACCTTGCTATTTTCCATGGCATTGAAGCATTACATGAATAAGGCCAGGTTTCAATTGCAAATTCTAATTTGCCTGGAAACATTTAATTAAAACCCTATTAAGATGAAGACAACAACTTTCATTTCAGCTGGAGAAATCACAAGTGTTAACCAAACAAATAGGGCATCATTGCAAGATATGCACACAATGGGTTTTTTTTAAAGGGATTCGGAGCTTCTTAAAAAAGTACAACTGTAAGGTACAAAGTGCAACTCTGTAACCTTTTCCACCATCATCCCTATCTTAATCCTATATCCAAATAATGGAGCACATTATGTCTTTGTGCAAAAATGGGAGATCTAATAATTTTTAAAAGGTAAGAGGATTGATAAAAGATAAAGGAATAAAAGAGCTACCTAGATGCAGTTGTATTAAAGGGAATGATGGGATGTCATATCTTTTTTGGTCTTAACTTGTTGCGACACAAGACAAATGGAAACCTATCTAAGGGTTTTACTTTGGCTTGATTAAATCATTTTGCTAAGCTTGCTGCATTGAACTGAGGATATTCAAATGAACTCAAATTCTTCGTTGTTGTCATGTGTCAAAATGGAATGTATTATATATATATAGTTTTCTTCTGGTGCTTGAGATTTACTCCACTAGTACATACATTTGGTAAATAGTTATTTTCTGCATTCGTACACTAATCAATTGAAATTGTAGAAGCTACTGTGAACTTGGGAATATTTGATTGAGCTTAGTCTTTATTGTAGTCATATCCTTCTAGGCCAGAAGAAGCAGCCAACAACCTATTTCCTCCTAGGGCTCTACATGTAATAGTTAAAGAGGATGCAGTGCTACCCCTAATTGTCGGACATTGAAGAATTGCCCAGTCCATAGCCCTTAAATAAAAAATGTTGACCAAGTTGAGATTAGAAACCTTATTCAACACGCTTTCACTTTTTTTTTTCGCTTCGGCTTCTACATCAACACTCACATAGGGGATAGGAGACCACAACAAAGATGAAGATTGTCAGTTTGTGGTGCAAGTTAATCAATGAGGAGTTCTTAAACCATATTGTGCAATCAAGAAATATAAAGTACCTCACACCCTTGTAAGTATTTCAATATTCTTAACTTCTTTGAGGCATTCTATAAAACAGTTCACATGCCTTACTTATGATTTGACATTTTGCATGCATCCTATACTCTCTCATCTGGCTGATGATGGATTACAAAGAGTGATATGAAATGATGATGCTAAATAACACACACAATCAAATCCAAAATGAACTTACATTACAAATGGATTGTGGAAATCTGACATTGTTAATTTTGCATGCATGTCTACTGGGACAATCACAACTTAAACATACATACATACATGTGTGTGTGTGTGTGTGTGTGTGTGTGTGTGTGTGTTTAAGTTGTGATTGTCCTGGTAGACATGCATGCAAAATTAATATTTCTAATGTAAGTTCGTTTTGGATTTGATTGTGTGTGTTATTTAGCATCATCGTTTCAGATCACTCTCTGTAATCCATCATTAGGATAAGAGAGTGCAGGATGCATGCAAAATGTCAAATCATAGGCAAGGCATGTGAACTATTTTATAGAATGCCTCAAAAAATAAATTGACCAAGCATTGGTCAAAATTTTGACCAATGCCTGGCAATTTCCTACCACACATTGGTTGAAATTTTGACCAATGCCAAGGAGTTTCCTAGCAAGCATTGGTCAAAATTTTGACCAATGCCTAAAATTTTTCAACCAAGCATTGGTCGAACTTTCGACCAGTTCCTACAAATTTTCGACCAAGAATTGGTCAAAATGTCAACCAATGCCTGCTAGTTTCCTACCAAGCATTGGTCGACATTTCAACCAATGCCTGGTAGTTTTTGACGAAACATTGGTTGAAATTTTGACCAATTCCTGGTAGAAATTGCACCAGGGCTCTGGGAAATTTTTGACCAACAGATTGGTTGAAATTTTTACCAACCAGTAAGTTGGTCAAAATTTTGATGAGAAAAGCTTCGACCAATTAGTTGGTCCAAATCTTGACCAACTTGAGTCAAAATTTTGACCAATATTGGTCGAAAAATGGGGTCAAATGTACTAGTGATAGAGGATATACCTGATGGTTTACCTCCAATGAGAAGTATAAGTCATTGCATGCATTTGATTCTTGGAGCTAGTTTTCCAAATAAAGCACCATATAGATTGACACCTACTAAAAATGAAGAACTTAACAAACAAGTGCATGAGTTGTTGTAGAAAGGTTTGATCAGAGAAAGTTTGAGTCCATGTGTTGTATCTACTATATTAGCACCTAAGAAGAATGGAGAATGTGTACTAATTCCAGAGCTATTAACAAAATCATAGTGAAATATAGGTTTCCTATGCCAAGGATGGATGACATAATGAATTGTTTGAGTGGAGCAACGTATTTTACTAAGATCGATTTGAAGAGTGGCTATCATCAGATTAGAATTAGAGAAGGTGATGAATGGAAGACTACTTTCAAGACAAAAGATAGTTTGTATGAATGGTTGGTTACGCTTTTTGGTTTGACTAATGCACCTAGTACTTTCATGAGGTTGATGAATGAAGTTCTCAAGAGATTTTTGGGTAAGTTTGTGATTGTTTATTTGAAGAAAGGAAGATTTCCTGTTGGAACATATAGTAAGCTGAAGATGAAGAAGTTTGGACCTTGTAAGATCTTGAGAAAATTTGACAGTGGTAATGCTTATGAAGTTGAGTTACCTAAGGACATGGATATATATCCTATATTCAATGTTGCTAATTTATACAAATATCATAGGCCATCTATGATGAAGTTGTTGTATTAGATGATTATCCTAAGAAGAAGATTGAAGAAATTGAACGAGTATTTGATCAGAGAGTTGGTAAGAGCACAAGAGGAAAAGATTACTATGAGTATTTAGTAAAGTGGAAGAACAAACCAGTTGAAGATGCTACATGGATTTCCCAATCTAAGTTGGACTTGGCTTGAATTGTGACATCTCAATGATTCAAGAGAATCATTTCTTTCAACCCTGGTTGTTTGGTGCAGGAGCATCCTGGGTTACATTTCTATCCTGCATGTTTTTCAAGTTTCTTAGTTGCTACCAAGTTGCAGTGCCTTGCATTGCCAAGTTCTCTATGTTTGTCGAGTTCATTGTTGCTATCGAGTTATCTTTGGTTTTTGAGTTCCTTTGGGTTCCAAGTTCCTTTGGTTGTTGAGTTCCTTTAGTTGTTGAGTTCCTTTAGGTGTTGAGTTCCTTTGTTTGTTGAGTTCGTAGTTGCTGCCAAGTTCCTTTGGTTACTAAGTTTGCCAAGTACATTTTGTTTGGTCCTTCGTGTGCCGAGTTGTCTGTGTGCCATTTCCAGTTGGAGCCAACCTTTGCATTCAATTTTGTGATAGGTAATTGTTGAGAACCAACTTGTGGCTTGTTTAGCATTTAATATAAGTGTTTATTTTGTTATATTTATAACAGGCCTACTTGTGGCCCAGCATGTATTTAAAGGGGTCTTTGGTAGAATTTTAGGGGTAGGAAGAGCAGAAACAAGTTTGGAATGCGAAGTTTATCATTGTGGGTCGATATTGAATTGTAATGTTGGCCATAACATAGAAGGCCTTACAGCTGGGAATGTATTTGATGATTTGATGAATCCATAAAAGCATTTTTTCTTCTATCTCCTGCATTTGTTGTTATTGTGTTGTTTTTCGCTGTGTTTACTCTCATAGGCAGTTTGGAATAGTTAGGTGTGCCTTTGGCCCTGGTTATCTCAACCCTCCCTGCATCATTCGTCCTCCTCAATGTCCTCTGCAGAGCTACCTTCTTCATTTTTAATCAAATTAATGTTTTAAGATTTATTTGTATTTATATCATTAGTTGGAGAAGTATATTTGTTAAAAACAATTTATATTTTTTGGATTTTATTATTAATTTTAATTTAAAAGATTATTAATGTAATACAGGAGAGCTTTAGATTTTAACTTTAGAATTTGTAGAGTTAAAAGTAATTCTATTAAATTATATATATACAAAAACTGACTTGATTTAATATTTAATTTTTTAAATTAAAAAAGTAATTATTTTTGAATAATAGAAAACTATGAATGCTATGATCTTTTTTAGGTTCAAATGTTAATTAGAGTAAAATTTTGTGTATCAGTTTTAAAAGTAAAAATTGTGGTTGTTCATTAGTAAAAGATTGAGTATTATATAAAAGTAATATGATTTGAGAAATATGTTGAAAGGTTTTCACATTTCATACAAGAAACCTTAATATCTTAGTGGTATACTGACCAATATAATAAATGTGATATAATTGCCAATAGATAAAGTATATTTATTAACTATTCATCTATATAATAAAAAATTAAGCCAGACAAAATGCAATATGGAGGAGTCTCGAAAAAGGCTATAACACAAAATAAATTAAGCCAATAGTATCTAATATAAATAAATTATACAATAAAAAATAATAAATAAAATTTAAATTTTATCAATATTGAAAAAAGTTATTTTGATTGGTGCAAAATGATATAATTATTGTAGTAATTGTGGAGAATTGAATGCTATAGTACATTGCCTACGACAAATACAATAAGCAATGTTAGTAGAAGCGCTAAAATAAAGTTTTCATTTTTTTTAAATTAAACAAGTGCCACATAGAGTGTGGCATGTACTTACTATAATAGTTTTTATAATAATTAGAAATTTTTATTTAATATTGAATATTTCAAGTATAATCAACAATTTTTAAAGTTGTGATAATTAAAATACTAGATATATAACATCTAATAATATTTTTAAAGTGTTTTGAATTGTGATAGTTTACTATTATATATTGAAAGAATTAATATAGTACTAGATATATAGTATAATATAATATTTTTAAGTATTTTAAATTGTCATATTTTACTATTTTGTATATTATAAGTTTAGTATAAGAAATAGTTTAGAGTGTATAATAGTTGTATATTATATTATTGTTCAAATATAATAGCAATATATTGTTTAATTATCATCATATATTATAAATTTATAGAATTAATTATTATATGTAAATTGTTAATAGAGATTTATGAAATATAGTTATATATTCTAATAAAAATCATCATTTATAAAATGTTTATTGAAATTTTAATTGTATATTATTGTTCAAATATAACTATAACATATTATTTAGCCCTTAACATATATTACAATTTACAAATTCTATATTGAATTTTTAGGCGCAAATATGAAATATGGAGAACCTTCACTCCTATAACACAAAATGAATTGAGCCAATGAAATTTAAGATAAATAATTTTTATAATATAAAAAATCATCAATACTATTTAATATTTGTAAAAAATTACCTTCTTTTAAAATTTGTTGTTCACTTTTAGAAATTTATCAAATTTTCTTTCAAAAATTTATTTAAACATAAATATTAAATTTTTAATAACTTAACATTATTTTGGAATATGAATGTACAATTAGTCTAAAAAAAGAAATTATGCATGTTCAAAAAATTATCAAACAAATTTGTAGATGGTAGTAGAAAATGTACCTAGAAAAGAATATATATATATATATATATATAACTAAAATAGTAGATATCATGTATGTGCTTTACATTTGTTAATTGAGATTTAGAAACTTAGTAATATATATATATATATATATATATATATATATATATTTTATAAAATGCTCGATAATAAATTCACATTTTTTATATATGTGATCTAGAACATTTCAAAGCCTGTGTTTTCAAGCAAGTAAACTTTTTTTTTTAGCAATATAGATTTATCTTTATGTAAAAGGCAATACTGCCATGTGTGTGTGTGTGTGTGTGTGTGTGTGTGTGTGTGTGTGTGTGTGAGAGAGAGAGAGAGAGAGAGAGAGAGAGAGAGAGAGGGAGAGAGAGAGAGAGAGAGAGAGAGAGAGAGAGAGAGAGAGAGAGAGAGAGAGAGAGAGAGAGAGATAAATGACTGTAGCCATGATTAATTTTTATTGATTAAATCAAAAGTACAAGCTATCCAACATTCTAGCAGGCACTGATAGGAAAGAACAGGGAAAGAGAACCTCCAGTTTTGCCCGAGACCGAAGTCCTATATTATACATAAGTAAAAGGGGCATACCCCAATTAATTACAATATTAAAATTATGAAATAATATCGGTATCTTTCATAGGGACTCGAAAATTCAAACGAAAAAGGTTACCAAGTCTCTATATTCATATCACCACGGCCAACAAAGCGTTAGGGGTTAGAGGAATAAAGAAATCCATCAACTCCTAAATACAAGTCCAGGAGGATCCAAGCCATGAGATTTCAAAAGGAATAAGAAATTTATGGATTTGATTATAAATAAAATTCAAGAATCATTTAATAATTATTTTTTTTTCTTTTTTCCTTTTTGTAAAAATTGTTATTTAAAAGATAGAGAAAAAATATGATTATTAAAAATATGAATATGTGAAATGTAACTACTAATCATCATTATTGCAAATTATGAAGATTAAAATGAATTGTTCCAATTAGGAATAATTATACGAATTAAAATGCTTATAGGGGGAGCAAACTGGTACTGAACTTATGAGGAGACAATCTGAATATACTACCATGGCAGAAGGAGGGGTAACCAGAAAACGTGTTTCATATACACTGTTTTAAGTAAATGCTCTAAAATTAAAAATTGATTAATGCCAAACCAAGAGAAAGAAACAATAGGAGTTAACCCTAATTATAATTTTCCAATGTAACAAGTGAAACAAAACTAGAGTCAGCAATCGAAACCATAGAATGAGGCAAGATTGTAGCTACATAACATTATCTTTATATTAAGGTTCGATATATACAATATCAAAATGCCACTAATAAAGTTGAAGAGGAAACCATTATAGTTTTCCTAGCATGCACTATTTAACCTTTAGTATAGTCAATGGAGTTATCTACAGTAGGAAACTGTACTACTAATAGAGCGCAATAACCAAAATTTTGGGTCGGTTTAACATACAAAATGACCCACGTTACATATAATTATCATGTTTTTTTATAAACCAATATAATTTTCATGGCTTCATGCAGAGAGGAGGCCTTGATCCATGAGGGAATTTGAATGTCGTTCTTCTTGTGCTAGTTTTGTCATAATTGGGCAAACAGAATTCCACTTCCTCCAAGTCAGTAAAGCCTACATTCGAATGAATGTAGGCATCGTATGCCCTTAGATAGTCGATTAACCAATCCCTACCAGGGTCTTCAACAATTCCCCTCCATCTTAACAGGAATTTGATGCTCAACTCCATTCTCGGCCACTCACAGAATGACATTATCCCTAATTACCAAGCAGGGATGCCTTGGACTCCAACCCATTTTCTGACTATCTACTTCAAATTCCATGTAGTACTCAAGTAGGGGGATGCGGAGCCTAGCATCAATATTGGCTACTACAATTTCCAACCTAACTAACCAGTAGGGATCAAAAATATTATGGGTGAGTTTGATAATGTCCCATTTCTCAACTCCAGCCCTGGCCAAGCAACCTACCCAAAGCCCTACTATGTCACTATTAGTCCTCCAGGAGTATTCATAGCTGAAGATCCCTTCGCCTAAAGCCCTATTGATTGCTACTTGACTCATACCATCTATTGACCGGAGGAGCTGATTCCATCTCTCTAGTTTTATCGACCCACAAAAGACCATCGTGCAATTTTTGTATGCATGAAAGAGACTGATATTCAAATCCATGAAACCTAAATCAGACCTCAACCTATGGCTCTTATCGAAATCAATCACTTTCCAAGGTAAAATGAAAATGTGTCTCGGGAAATACTAATAAATAGGGGTGAGAGAATAATCTAGACGCGAAATAATGACAATGACATCCCAATGATCATAAAGTTTCTTCTTGTATTCATCATGGAGATATAAATTACTCAAAACTAAAATTTTCTTGATATAAGGTACTCTACCCAATTCATACAAAATCAATTCACACGAAGAAGAATGAATAGTTTTAGATGGGTTCAATCATAATATAGGATCAGAGATATGATTAAAAGATAGGGTATTAAAACCATCAATACCCAAATTAGCTAATTTATCGACCTCCTTATTGCCTTCTCTATAGATATGTGAAAATCTAACTCCTTTGAATGCTGAGAGTGATTTGATGATATCTTCTAATTTGGAGTTTAAAACCCAATTTGGGGTTTCTCCCTTTCTGAGAGCATTAATAATTATTTGAGAGTCCCCTTCAATCATAAGTTTTTTGATTTTTAGTTTAATGCTAAGATTAATTCCTTCTTCTACTGCTTCAAGTTCTGCAATATTATTCGACACCTTGTCTAGAGATTTGGATCTTTTTGCTAACCAATTACCAAATTCATCCCTTATTATACATCCAATTCCTGCTTTTCTTGGATTCCCTCTTGAAGCCCCATCAAAATTTAGTTTCTTCCATCCCGGCAGTGGGGGTTCCCATTTACAGGTTAATATGGCAAGATTGTTCTCCTTTTTATAATAGAGGGGGGGATTAATTAACAGTGGCCACCTTTTTTTGATTTCTACATCCCAATCAGAGAAGGATTCTTCTTCTCTTGGCCTCTTCCTAAGATCACTATTCATCACTTCTGAAATCACCACTTCTATTTTTGCATACAGAGCTTGCTTAGATAGGCTTTGGTTTAGAAAAAATCGTTGATTACGTTCTTTCCAAATTTCTCATAAAGCTATTGCTGGAGAAATATTCCAGATTTTACCATAAATCCTCTTAGAGACATTTTTAGGCGAGCCTAGTAAGTGATCTATCCAATTGCCAACTAGCAGGGAGGTCCAATTCAATTTACTTTGAAGCCATCTCCAGCAATCCTAAGAAACTTTACATACATATAAGAGGTGTCCTGCATTTTCTTTTGCTTCTTTGCATAATATGCATCTTGATGGCCCTTCAAGTCTCATTTTCCTAATTCTATCTGATGTTGATATTCTTTTTTGCATAGCTGCCTAGAGAAACATTCCTACTTTAGGAAGCCCTGCTGGATCCCAACATAAATCCATGGGGAGGGTGTTAACTTCCCATTTCTGTGAATCTGTGATCATTCTATATCCTTCCTTAACTTTATAATTCCCATCTTTTGATGCTACCCAAATTAGTTTATCCTCCCTGTCTCTAATTGTGATAATCTGGTTTTTGAGCATGTGATCTAGTTTTTCCTTATCTGACTGGTTAATTCCATCTTTGGGTAATGGTTTCCATTTCCATTTTTTATCCATATCTGTATCAGATTCCTCTATGTAATCTTTCACCTTAGTCCCTCGTAAGGTTTTAAAGAGTGATATTACTTATGGAGATAAGTCAGAACTAATAAGGGGGGGATATCCATTCCACAAATCTTCCCAAAATAAAGCATCATCTCCTTTCCCTATATCCCATGTGAGGTACTTGGAGATCAAATTTTTGCATTTAACCATGAAATTCCATCTTGCAGAACTTTTGGGGGGGTTTTTAATTCTAAATAATGAAGTTTTGTCTAAAGGGTTAAGGTATTTATTGAATAGGATTTTAGCCCATTTCCTATCTCTTTCTTGATATAATCTCCATACTTGTTTAGCCCCTAAGGCTTCGTTATGCCATTCTAGATTTTTGATCCCTAATCCACCAAATTCTTTTGGTTTGTAGATTTTGCTCTAGCTGATTAAAGTTTCTTTTTTCTTATCCTCTAATCCATTCCAAAAGAAGTTACGAAGTTTTCTTTCCAATTTAGAATTAATATTTTTGGGGAGATGAGAGTAAGAAAGTTGATAAATAGGAATGGCTAATAAGATAGCTTTGATCTTAGTCACTCTTCCTGCCTTTGTTAACCACCTTCTTTTCCATGATTCTGTTTGGTTGTCAATTTTCCTGAGAATATGTTCCTAGCTTGGGTTGGTATAATTCCTTTTATCAAGATATATCCCCCAGTATTTAAAAGGTAACTTGCCTTTTCTGAATCCTAGTTTGTTACAAATTTGATCTTCAACTTCTTCTGCAGTATTAAGAAAGAAGATTTCTGATTTTTCAGCATTAATTATTTGCCCTGATGCTTTTGTGTATGTATCTAGAATATGTTGTAAATGATCCGCCTCTTGGAGTGTTGATTCTAGCGAGAATAGTATCATCAACAAATTGTTGATGGGAGGTGTTTTCTACTTCCTTTGTAACCTTTACCTCTTTAATTTTTCCTGCCAGTTGAGTTTCTGTAACTGCCCTATCGAAGGCCTCTACCATTATGATGAACATAAATGGGGATATAGGGTCTCCTTTTTTGATGCCCCTACATATGTTAAAGAAACCTTCCAGGGTGCCATTAATGAGGATGAAAATTTTGGGAGTCGATATACATTGAAAAATAATGTTGATCCATTGTTTTTTGAAGCCAAAGGCCTCTAATGTTTTGGAGAGAAATCTCCAATCTACCTTATTGTAAGCTTTTTGAATGTCAAGTTTAAGAAACATACAGGCTTCCTTATTTTTAATAGCCAAGTGAATAGTTTCGTGTATGATGGAAATTCTGTCTAAAATAGATCTACCAGGAACAAAACTGGTTTGTTCTTCCGAGATAAGTTTTGGAAGAAATCTTTTGAGACGATTAGCTAAGATTTTTGAAAAAACCTTATAAATAGTGTTACATAATGTGATAGGCCTAAAGTCCCTAGGCATAATACTTTTTCTTTTTTTAGGGATAAGTGTCAAAAAAGTGTGGTTAATTTTAGTTAAAATAGAGCCTCCATTACGTGTGGCTTCTAAGGCTTTCCAAAACTCTTCTCCTAGAATGTCCCAACATTGTTGGAAGAAAAAAGCTTGAAAGCCATCTGGACTCGGTGATTTGTCTGGGTTCATACTAAAGAGTGCAGTTTTAACCTCTAGAAGTGTAAAGGGTTCAGAAAGGAATTTATTATCCTTTGCAGTAGTCAGCTTTGGGATGTATTTTAACATCTCATCTTGAGCTGTTCTGTTTGAAGATTCGTAATTATTAAGTGTGTTGCTGAAGTATTTGGTGAAAATATCTGCTATTTCTACAGGGTTTTCGGTTTGCTCCCCCTCTAAGTTTTTAATTTTTGAAATATTAATATAATTTCTATTAACAAGAGTGCTATTATGAAAAAAATTGGTATTATGGTCCCCTTCTAGAAGACATTTTTCTCTAGATTTCTGCCTCCAAAATATTTCTTCTTTAGCTAGAATGTCTTCATGTTTTAGTAAATATTCTTTTTCTAAAAGAAAGGATTCATTATTCATTCCTTTTGTGATGATTTCTTTATTTAGTTTACTTATTTTTTCTTCAATTTATAGTTTTTCCTTAAATATATTTTTAAGATGATGATTATTCCATTTTAATATCTTTTCTTTAACACTTTTTAATTTTGAGACAAGGCAAAACATTTTAGAACCTTCAAATTGTTCCTCTTGCCACCATTCTCTGACATGATCCATAAAAGCTTTATCCTAAAATCACATTTTCTTGCATTTGAAGGGATTCCTGCTAGGTTTGACCTGCTCTTTAATTTCTAATTTCACTGGGAAGTGGTCTAATCTAGCCATAGGAAGAATTTCCGCATCAATCATTTTGTCCAAACTGAGTTCTCCTTTTAGGAGAAATCTATCCAATCTTTCTGCTATATAACAGAATCCTTTTCTTGTGTTATTCCAAGTATAGATACCATTTTTAGTTTTGATATCCATAAGTGAATCTTTTTGAATCTAGCCTTTGAAGTCTTCCATAGTTTTGCATACTTGATTACTCCCTCCCTATTTTTCTTCCTTACTTAAAACCACATTAAAATCTCCTCCTATAATGATAGTTTCAAGGGGCATTGAATTGATGAATGCACTGATTTCTTCCCAAAATGCTAACTTGTTTGCTGATGGTGTAGGTCCATATACATTTATTATGACAATTTGAAGGTTTGATTTAGTGCTGATAATTCTTGCTCCCGTCCAATTTGTTTTAGAGGAGAGTAGTTCTGTATTGATTTGCTGAGGGCTCCATATAATTCCCAATCCTCCTGATGCTCCCTGTGAATGTTGTAGCTCTGTTTTCCATTTTCCTAATTTCTAACTCAACTTCAATCCTTCTTCTTTATTAAGTTTGGTTTCTTGTAATAATTTAATATCAGAGTCAAATAAGGTGAGGTTACGCTTAAGTAAGCATTTTTTGCTAGGGGCATTAAGACCCCTAGCATTCCACGTTGTAATTTTCATTGCTCCTTGGGAAGGAACTTCCCCTTCCCATTGTGTAGTAGATAAAGAATCTTGGTTTGCTCCTTAACCTATCCTGCAAACTCTCTAAGTTCTTTGAGTGATTTCCTTCCCCTTTTCTACTTTGATTTTCCACACATTGGAGTCTTCATTCCTTCCTAATTCTATGTTATGCCTATTCTTTCAAGATTTTGCTCTTTTGCTACCTTTTTCGCAATTGTCGATTCCTCACCTTCTTGGTTCTCTTCTAAGATGATTTCTTTGATCAGTAAATTGCTAATTTGTTGTTCCTCTTCATTAATGATCTGGATAAGCCTTGACTCTTCAACCTCTATTTTTCTATTTTCTTTAATGGGACTGCTCATAGTCATATTCCACTAGATTTCATCTATATCAGAGGAGAAAGGTGGCTCTCTTAGAGCATTGTTAATGTCTTTAGAATCTAATGCAAACATGTCCTATCCATTATTGGGGATTTGCCAAAATTTATAGCTTTTCTTTTTCCCTTTTTTCCCGATTGTTATATTACTCCACTAAGCAGAGTCTACTAATGGAATGATAGCCTCTTGCTCTACATTTTCCTTTTGGGAGAATCCTTCTTGGAGAACATCTGTGTATTGCTCATCTCTCTTTTCTGTTCTTTGTTCTTCCTGCCTGGCGGGATTCAATTCTTCTTCATTCCTCTAATCTTCTGTTAGAGTTTTACAATTTCCTGATGTCTCCCCTGTTTCTATGATTATTATTCTCTTCCCTTTATGTTCCCTGTGAAGTTCTTCCACCAATAGACTTTGATCTATTAGGTCATTTTGAATCAAGAGAGTTTCATGCATCAACTTATTGAATTTTGAAATGTTCAGGTCCATTTCCTCTATGACTTCCTTTTCCAATTGACAATCCATGCAGTTTTTAAATTTGTTTAATGATTGCTGATAGTTGATGTTTTCCTTCCAGTTAGCTTCTTTCATTTCCTCTGTGATCTTTCCAATGTCCATTACTTCCTCCTTGTTGTCTCGTATACTTTCCTTGTTAATATTTGTTGTTTTTTTCTTCAATCAGACTTTCTCTGGAGCTTATTGTCTCTTTGATTTCCTCTTCCTTCCTTAATGGTTTTTGCCTATTCTCTTTTTTAAGGTTATGTGATCTTTAATGTTATTTTTTATATATGATTTTGCTAGGTTTGGATCTATGGTATTGTTAATGTCTCTTGTGAATTCATTGAAGGATAGATTATAAACAGATCTGTTAGTAATGATTTTTCTATTAATTAAATGATTTTGGTTTGTTTTGACCAAAACCCTAATTTTATTAGCTCTGCTAAGATTATCCTCAAAACCTATTACTACTCCTAACAAGTCACCTATTTTTTTAATGGTCATTTCTTCCATTAGTTCTGATGGAATCTCTATGCACTCCATCCATTTTATAGATTCAACATTTTTAATCTAGTTTTTATTGAAATTAAATTGCCAATCTAAAAATTTTATATGATGATCCTTGTAGAAAACATAATCTAATTTCATTATTTCCTCTTTAACTTGTGAGCTTTGGCATAGAATAAACCATAAGTTTTTAGCAAACAAGTTGAGGCTACTTACCTTATCACCCCAAATCTTTGTGATAATATGCACCAGCCTGGATCTCTTCCTTGATGGACCATTCCAATACATATAGATGCCCTTATCTTCACAGTCCTTCCATCTCCCTTCACTGTAGGAGTTTCTGATAATAAATTCTTCACCTTTTTTGTTCCTGTCCATGAAACAAGGCTTTGAATGTCTTTCCACTCTTTTCTTAAAGGTAGATTGATCTCTTTTGTGATGTGGCAGGATGTACACTGCTTTCTCTTTGAAAGGGGTTCTAATCCACGAGTTGCTCTCATAATTTTGTTTTAAAGGAGCCATGAGGCTTTTGATTTTAGGTACAATTTCTTGAGCCCTTCCTAAGGGGATAGAATTAGCCTCTGAAATCATTCGAGGCTTTTCTGGCATCTTCAATTTGGGGTAAAGGTTAACCTTAGGATTTGACGCATATCTTGTTTTATTGTAGAAGACTTTTTATTTTTGAATTTTTCCTTCCATTCCATTTTGACCATGCCTGAATTGTGATCGATTTTTCCTTTTGTGCATAGTTTGCCATCCATCTTCTTTTTTGTGGAGCTAATTGTCTTGAATCTCCTTGTTTCATTTGATATGTTGGCAAACAAAAGTTTCAAATTGGTTTTTACTTGCATCTTGAGTTTTGCCTTGTTCATGGCTTCGTTGTGAAAGGGATTCAAAATTATTGAAGGTCATCAGAGGAGGTTGCAAGCCTATCTTTTGTTGGAATGCGTTGAAATTCAATTTGGGTTGTATGCTTTTCGATTGGAATTTTGTTGTTTTTGCCATTTTAGCAGAGTAGAGCATGAGTTCATATAGGTGTAAATATTATTTTATAATAAATATGATTTTGTTATTTTCATTAAAAAAATTACTATAATTTTGTTAGTTATTGTCCATAGATTTAACATTCTAATTTGATTAATAAATTTTAATTTTTTTTTTAAATCGAGGAACAACCAAGGCCTTGATTAATCTTATTAAACTTAAAAAGAGTTACAAAAACTATACTCCATTCAAACGAGCACTAGTAGGAAAGAACAGAGAAGAAAACCTCTAGTCTAGCCCAGGACAAATGTCCTATGCTATTACATTGTGAAAGTGGCATACCCCAATGAATACATCAAATGTATACAACTTAAGATTACACTATATGAGGGAATGAACCCCTTTTAAAATATACATCAAATCCATATTGTGTACAAAAGGATGAACTTTGTCTAATTTGGGAACGAACATATCCCTTGCGCAAGTGATTCTTCTACATCAAACAATCCTTCCTCTAATTGAGCTAGATAGTTCACACTTTAGCAATCAAACTAAACCAAATTAAAGTATGTATGCCAATTTGACTTCCCTATGAAAATGATTTCCAATTCATGGAAATCTATATTTATCAATAATATAGGAGCCTAACTATTCTAAAACCAAATAAGAATAATCACAAATTAAAGACCATAAAACTAGCCCCAACTGATTAATAATTTTTTTACATGTTTAAGGACAAAAATTTATTTTAGTTTCAACATTTTTCTATTGATACCAACATTTTTTTATTGATACCAGTTATGGTGAGACCAAGATTGAATTTTGAAATAAATGACCAAAAAAGAGAATATCGCAAACAAAAATAGGAACAAATGACAAATGATTAAAGAGAAGAATATAAAAGGAGGCGTAATGAAGTTGAAAGAGAAAGATCTGCTAAAAAAAGGTTAGAAGTAACTATAGAGCAATTGTAATTTTAAAATGGAGATGAAAGTATTAGGAATAAAACTAATTGTCAACAAAAGATTAAGCTGGCCTCTCCACATGGTTCTTGGATTCAACTTCTTGATTATGAGGGAATTATCTTCATATGCAAGAAATGTCACAATACTGGCCATCTTGTTGTGTGATTCTCCTTTGAAAAGGTTAGATCGAAGAAATCATCTTCGAATGATCACTACACAATTCAGAAAGTATGCATAGTTGTGGATGGGTTGGATAGCTCTTCTCAAAATGATCTTTCTTTCATGGAGGAATCATTTGATGTCTCTGATGATTCAAATGTTGTCCCTACAATGGTGACTTAGAATGTTTCTAACGTCCCTTCTTTTGCTATTGAAACTATTGATTTGAATGATGTCCCTTTGGCAACTCTGATTCAGATTGGTATTTTTCTCCCTTTTTTAAATGTTGTTAAGAACACTGTTGTTGGTGCTACTTCAACTGTTTTATCTCCTATTGTGAGGGTGTTGGGAGGTGGTTGTGGGGCTGATTTCCCTGATTGGTAGAAGGCTGCTGGGAAGGTGGAGGATGGATGGACATCAGTAAAAGGAAAAAAGTCAAGTCCTCCATTCCTTCATTTGATATGTCTTTATGTTCTCAAAAGATGGAACCAAAATGCAAATCTTGATGGTCTGTATTGAAAGAGGTTTAGGGTCCTTTCAAAACTCATTGCTTGCCTACTCTTTTAGAGGTTGCTTCTTTTTTTCAGGCTCTCCTGGCCTTCTATGGCTTGCTGTTTGTTTGTTTGTTATTTAGGTTCAGGACTTAATGTCTATTTCTTTTGTAAACTAATGGGTTTCAGGCACCTGTTAAAACCTATTTTACTTAATCAAAAACAAATATCTCATCTTGAAAGATAAAACATAGGAGAAGAGCAACATGTTGATCCCCAAACAAGTGAGAGACATAATTATCTGCCAAATAGAATCATTAAGTTCAATAATGAAAATGAAAACTTAAGATCAAGAATGCATGTGTTAGAAGCACCCCAACATGGAAGACAAATACAAATAAATGTAGGTGCGGAAGGTACTTTAGAAAATATACCAAACTCAAATGGTATGCTTGACTCTGAATTTAAAAGATTCCAACTATAGTATAGACTTCAATTAGACATTTTGAAGACTCCAAATATGTGTTATGTTTGTCAAGAATCTTATCATGCAATGATAGTATATCACAACTTTGAAGGTCCTATATGCAATAGATTTCGACAAGAGAAAGGAAATCATAGGTTCTTATCTTCGAAAATGCTCCTTCTTCAAAATGCAGATAGGTGTCAAGTACAACACCTTGAAGCCCAAAAAATTGACATATATGATCACCATGAAAATGCAAGCAATCAACTAAATATTGAGAATGAAGGCTCACTATCAATAGAACACATACCAAAAATACCACAACATGAAAGTAAAATCCACATGAATGAAGAATTAGAAGGTGATATAGAAAACATGCCCAACCCAAACGATATGCTTCAATATGAATTTAAAAGATTCCAAATATAGTTTAGACATCAAATAGATAGTTTGAAAATACCAAATATGTGTTATGTTTGTGAAGAGTCATATATGAGAATGAAAGTATATCACACTAGTGAGGGTCATATATGTAATAGATGTCATCAAGAAAAAAGAATTCATAGGTTTTTATCTTCAAATAATATGAATCCTAACTCTCAACCACAAGAGCTTGGAAATTTGACTTAGGTCAAAGTGATGTTGATTGCATGTATCAGCCCTATACTACAAGTTACACATGTAATAGGTAGACAATATAAGTACAAAGGACACACTATTAGTTTTCCTCAACATGTAGAGCAAGTATCAAAAATCTTGCTACACATAATTAATCATTTACCAATCACCATTTTTCGTAGAAGGGATCAACATGGTATACGTTATAACTTTACTATAAATAGGGATCGTGTCTACAGAGAAATGAAATACAAAGTTGAACATGATATATTTTATGCAGATGTTAGAATAGATGAATTTTCTTTTAATGACTTGCCAAGAAATATGGATGAGAATTTTTTTGATAGATTAAAGACAGTGCACATGGAATTTGATTCTGATGCAAATGAAGTCATATTCCTAGGTCCACTCATGGAGATAGATGAATGTAACATAATTAACCGCACAACTTTTATGGCTTCAAGGCCACCTAATGCTCAAAGAGAAATGGAATTAATCCATGCTTGGGTCAATAATCTTGATGTCGTTCCATTTTCTTTAATAGAGTGGCCATCAAGAGGTGCATCACCTATCAATGAGTATGTCACATTGTGTTTGTTGCATATGGCTTTCCCAACATTAATTCTAGATGGAAGTTGTGATTGGTTAGAGCCTAGAATGAAATGAGTACACTTGCACAATTTTATTGATCTAAATATCTCACATGAAGTTTTCAATCCAATAGTAATCAATGATGAGGATAATGAGGAAGAACTTACAAAATATTTTGTTGATTGTTACAAAACAAGACCGCTTTGTATTGAAGGTATTACTTTGATTGATGTGGCAAGGTCCCGAATATACAATCCTAAAAAAAGAGGGGATAAAAAATGAGGGCCAAGAAAGACATTAGCTATTGTTAGAGTTTTTACTAGGTATTTTTTTGTTCCTCCACATGATTTTAATAAGTGGGTGGAATTTTGTTTGTCTGAGTTGTTACTATATAAACCTTTTTTGTAACTTTGAGAGGGACATTGGTCATGATGATACTATAGTAGAAAATTGGGAGTCACTCAATTATAAGCCTTGGCATGTCCAAAGACAAGCACATGAAAATTATGAATGTTCAAGCAATTCAGAGACAAAGGATAATGGAGGCATTTAGGAAAATGCAATAGAACATGAGTGGGAAATCATATCTAGGTTACACTGTGGTCAACATATGCTAGTTTGTGAAATTGACATGTTGGAAAGAAGAGATATTAATAGAAATATAAAATGGTGCAATGAATATCATGGTGAAGAGAACATAACCCAAGTTGTAAATTTTATACCTAAAATGAACAAACATGGATGTCTTATGTATGATGACATCGTATAGTACATCAACTTCACAACTCTCAATCAAAAGTATAAAATGGAAATTGACATTATTACAACACACTAACATAGCAATCAAATGGTAAATCCTTTATTTAAGATAATTTAAGGAACAATATGAATAGGAAAGTCTTATTTGATTGGTGGCATTAGTCAATCTCTTCAAATGGCAATGATGTCAAATCCTTTCCCACTTCTATTACTTGCACCAATTGGAGTTGAAACTTTTAATATAGGAGCTTCTACTATTCATTCAAAGTTGTGGATACCAATTACCAATTTTGTGTAGCTAGAAGGGACAAGACTTATGAGTTTTCAACAAGAGATGGAGAATATCAAATATATTTTGATTGATGAAATGAGCTTCATTGGCCAATACATGCACCAAAATATAGAGTGTTGTCTCAGAAAAGCCTTCCCGCAATGTGCACATATAAGCTTTGGAGGTGTAGCTTTCCTTAAATCATATGGTGCTATTAATATATTTTAATTCTTATTAACATAGGTCATATAGAATACATATATTATGATTTCACTAAATGGTCCTAATTTAATATTTTCCAACTTTCTTTGAAGTGTGTATTATTTTAGTTAGTGATTTGAGGCAATTACCTCTTGTTAATGATAGACCAACATATGATAGCAATAGGCAGGAAAAGTTACTATGGCAGGGACTCAAGACGATGGTTACACTAGATAAACTTTTTATGCAAGATGGAGGAGATATCCAACAACAAAAAATTTCATCATCTTCTCGCAAATATGAGAGATACAAATCCACAAATAGATGAATAGAACTTGCTCATGACAAGAATGTCTATAAGGTTAGATATGGTAATAAATGATAAGTTTGATAAGATAGTGCATTTTTTTCTCTATAAATGACAATGTTCACAACCATAACATGAGGATACAACATTCTATGAGACATTCAATTGCACATAGCCTTGTAACTAATTCAAGAAATGGTAATAGAAATGAAGATTTCTCAACTAATGAACTTGATACATAGTTATTGTTTAGTAATAGTACAAGGGTAATGATGACTACAAATCTATGGATAGAAGTTGGTCTTGTGAATGGATCATAGGGATATATCAGAAATATTGTCTACAAACCAAGAACTGTTCCACGTCCACCAACATATGTTATAGTTTAATTTGATAGTTACTCTGGAATACCATTTGATGATCATCTACCTCAAATAGTACCAATGTCACCATTTCAAATGGGTAGGACCCTCTAACTACCATTAAGATTGGCATGGGCATTGACAATTCACAAATATCAAGGGCTAACTCTTTAAAAAGTCATAATTAACATAGGTCCAAAAGAAATAGTAGCTTTGACATTTATGGTTGTATCTTGTGTGAAGTCACGAGAAGGCTTAAGAATAATGCCACCCTTCACATATGACTGCTATGAGAAAATGAAAAGTGGGAAACAAGATTCAAAGAGAAAAATAGAAGAATGTAGACTTAGTTGTCTTAAAAATCAATAATGAATTTGCAACTTATTATTAAACAATATAAAATTATTTGCTCCCTTATATTATGTGATCATCATCCTTAAGTATTATATTATTAATCTTATTGTGCACATTGCCAGTTTATATTCCACACTTAATAATGAGTAAAATTGCATATGATCAATGTAACATTATTACCTTAATATTTCAACCTTTTAATGGTTGCAAGATTCATTTGGCTAAAAATTCATTATACTAATTCTAAATTTCTAAATTTTAGTATGATCATAAAAATGGGTCCTCAAATTAAGGTTGCAGTAAGATTAACGTAAATCATAATAAAGATAAATTTTAAACTTTAATCCTAATATTATCTAAGGTTGTATACAATTTTTCATCAAAACCAAATTAAGTATAAAATAAATACTAATATAATTATAAAATGTAACCCAAATACTACTTACAATGTATAACATAATAGTTACCCTAACATTAAGTATAACTGTAACAATACAATTGTCGATAATTCTAATATGAGAACTAAAGACAAAACCAAATGTAGCCAAAAGACAACCATACTTTATTTAAAAAATCAATGTGTTTTCAAAGAAGATATGTGGGTTCAAACATTACAAAGTGCATATTGAACTTATCATTTAAGGTTTCCCCTAAATGTAAGCATGTCTAACATTATTTCTAATTGTAACCATGATATTTGTAATCCAATCATTTGCATTACCCATTACCTTTTCCTAAGTCTTATAGAAAGCTTAATTATAATAGTACATATAATCTAAAACCCTAACCATAATCTAATATTATTTGTAACTCTAATTATAATCTTAAATAACCATATGTTTAAGCCTTACTCTAATCATAACCCTAACCATAACCCTACTCACAATCATACATATAACTATAACCCTTACCCAATTTGTAAATCTAACCCTTTCCTAACCATGCCTCTTGAGCCTTGCATCTACCTCTAACCCTAACTCTATCCCTAATCCTAGCCCCAACCCTAACCCTAACTCTAATCCTAAACCTAACCCCTAACATAACCCTAACTCTAACCCTAACCCTAACTCTAACCTTAACCCTAAATCTATACATAACCCTAACCCTAAATCTAACCTTAACCTAACTCTAACCCTAACTTGAATCCTAACTCTAACATGAACCCTAACTCTAACCCTAAATTTATTCCTTACCATAACCCTAAGCCTATTCCTAACCCTAACCCTACCACTAACCATAACTCTACTCTTGACTATAACATTTTATGTAACAATATCCTTAAACTAAAAACAAAGTAAATTTATTCAAATTGAACACCATATATAGAATTAAAAAATTAAATGTTGAAGAATAATTGATACTAACCTTATCAAAATATAAAAATGAAAACAAAAACATTTTTCCTATTGCACTGGGATTGCTACTAGCTTATATATACCTCTATCTCTCATGTATGTGTGTGTGTGTGTGTGTGTGTGTCAGAGAGAGAGAGAGGGAGAGGGAGAGGGAGGTATACATATGTATGTATGTATATATATAGACCTATATATCTATATATATGTATATATAGGTATATATATCTATATATGTACATATGTATATATGCATATAGATATATATAGATATATACATATATGTATATGTGTGTGTGTGTGTGTGTGTGTATTGTTGGAATTCTTTTTAGAATAATTGGGTAGGGGGGAGGGTGAATCAGTTACTCAAGGTCGAGATGTACAAAAAAAAACTTTTTCCCAATTCAATGAACCCATAAAACATCCATATCCATGCATGCATTCATTGTGTATCTACTAAAACTTATATGTTAATGTCAAATCAACTTACAAAAATGTAAATCATGAAACACAACACATTCATCAACACATTTGACACAACGATTTAACATGGAAACCCAATTTGGGAAAACCCACCAATAACATGCTACTCCTTTTTCACTCTTCTAAAGTGATGCCCTGCGAAAGGCCATCCCTATTAAAGGTTACAATACACACTGTTAAATGTGACCTGGTTAAGGGATTTCAATCACCCTATTAAAAGTGAGCCTTGTTAGAGGACTTTAGGCCATTCACATGGAATACCACCTTGCTAAAGGATTTTCCATTTGTTGTTAAGTCAACCTTACTCTAAAGGATTTACCATAGACTGATACAATTGTTAGAAAGTAACAGTAGAGCTTTGATTTGATACAACTTACAACTTCACTTGTAGATTACAGATCTCTATTTAGTCCTCAATTCTACTTGGCTTTCATTCTTTGTCACTCTGATAGCTTGTTCACCCTACAAGAATTCATCTCCTTAAGCCTTCTTGCTTAGTATGCCATTGCAGACACTTCTCTTAGGTCACTCAATGAAGCAAAACCTTTAATTGCTTCTCCTCCTTAGGTTCTCACACATGACACCAATCTCTCTAACTCTTTTTCTTCATTCAACCAGACATTCCTATATATAGGAAATTAGAACATTTTCCCCCCTCATTATCCATCATCTAAATTAGGGTTTTTTGATGGATTAGGTAGGATACAATGTATCTACCCTATATCTTGTCTTCTCTAGAAAATTCTCTTAGAATCCATTTGAATTCACCTCCAAAATGGTTTACATAAGATTTTGTGCCATCAGCTCATCAATCTTATCTTCCTCCTAGTTCACAAGTTCCAAGAAAACAAACTTGTCAGCTTTTATTTGGTGAATCTTTGATCTTTTTCATAATGCAACAACTCGACATTATTAATTTTTTGATGCTTGCCACATTCTATGTTACTCAGCATCAACTAGATTTTACTGGTGCTTGGCATCAACTACAATTCACTTGGCATCTACTATCTTTCTTGGCATCAACTAGAATTTAGTTTCACTTGGCTCCAACTGACTTTTCGCTCGGCTTGTACTAACTTTGCTCAGCACCTACTATCGACTCGGTCAAGCTTGGCATATAAACTTTGTTTGACTTATTCTTCTAAAATTTCTAAGTGTAGCCAACCATTTTGTAACCTTAAGTAGATCATCAATACATCATGTTATCACTGCCTTATCTAATCCTTGTACTTCATTACATAATCATAACTCAACCTTTCCTCTAGGTGCTTTTGTTACATCTTGTTGATCAAATCCTCCTCATCAATCAACTAAGTGATAGTACTTGAAACATATAAGCAATTATCTTACCAACAAATAGTAGGTTTGACATCAATGACAAAACAATGATTGAAACAGGTAATAATTGCCCTTATAACAATCTTTCTAATCAATGATCTTTTCAATCAAATTTCAACAATGTATACGTATACACACACACATATATACATAATATATATGTATACATATATACACATATATGTATACATAAATATACACATATATGTAAATATATATATACATACATATATATATACATACACACACACACACACACACACACACACACACACACACACACACACACACACACACACACACACACACACACAGAAACATATATATTATGCTGAGAGTAATCATTTTCGAGGTGCCTATTTTCATGATTCCTAACTGAGAAAATATAACCTTGGATTAAATGAAAATAATTTTAGGACATGTTAAGATTGTTTCTACCATTATATAATTGTAAAATACTATAATATAAAATAGGAAACATGACGTATATAGAATTTATGTGATTCTAACACAATATTTTTAAATTTAAGTATGCATATGTTTTTGATAAATGTCAATTTGATTGAGTTCAAATTTAAAATTTGATATTTAATTGAAAGAGTCACAAATTATAAAATTATCTTCATATATTTTTATTAAAAATTACAAATAATCATAAAAATATATATTTTGTATTATTAATTTAATAATTTTTTAACTTCAAATTTTATATTTATATATAAAATGATAAGCTCAATTTGTTTTTTGTCGGTAATGACTTATATTATATTAATATTCAATTTTTTTACTTGAGTAGTATTAAAGGATGCACCATGGCCATGTTGTGCTATCTACAAAAGACTCTCATAACAAAAATCCCCTGCCTATGTAATAACAATCAAATCAATCCCCCATGCATATATTAGACTTTAATTACATAATAATATCCAAAAATGCTCACACCCGAGACAAAATTGTATGCTCCAAACATGTACCTAAAACAAACCACTCATACCTAAGAAACAAATCAAGGCTCACTTGAACTAGGTAGCAGCTTCCTCCCTTCAGAAGTTAAGTATACTAGAATTTGGCATAAAGACAGTACAACCACGAGCCTTCCTCCCACTATGAGCAAGAACACATCCTAAAATCAAGGAGATGTCAACCCCACCATAGGGAGCTGATTAACATATGAAGATGAGACAACCACATCGCCACCCATGAGCCCCATATTTTCCAAACTAGAAGATGTCACCACTACCTCCACACCATGACCACCTACTAAAAAAACACCATACACCCCTGGGCCTTGCTTACTCTGTTGTGGGGCTATTTTCCTTTGAATCATTGACCTTCCATCTTCACCAATCAGTGCATTAGATCTCATTAGTGTCATCTTGTGCTTCCCCACCACTTAGTCTCCCACCAATGCCTACTCCAAATTCAAAGAGCATAGGAATAGAAGCAATTTGTGTTAACCCCAAGAAACATACGGGAGGAGAACTTTTGCTGGGTTTGTGGATGACCCCGACAACAACAATTAAAATTGACCCCCCAAATCAATCTTCAAGGAGGGTTATCCATGTGAATGTTGACTATCAATCTCAACTCTGTGGATAACACCATCAACAACAACCCCCCCTTAGGCTCGGCACACTCCCTCATCACATATGCCACTTCTACAATTGAGTCTGCCACTATAAGCACCAATGCCAAAGTTTGAGAAGAGATGTCCAAATTGGACCATGACCTCTAATTGACTTCCATGTAGTGCTCACCAAATATCAGCTTGAGTGCCTCCCAAAAAAGCTCCCCTTCATGCTTGAAGGAGTGCCTTAGTTGAATAATTGAGATTAAACCCTGGATGAGGGGAATTTTCCATCTTTTGAGAGTGAGAATTTGGCCTCCATCAACTTCAGTCGACAGTCTGCATACAAAAGGTTAATGGAAAAAATGGGTGCCAAAAGCTTGTGAGGATGAGGTATTTAATATCCCATAGATGCCTCTAGAAGGAGTGTCCCACAAATCTTGAGAGTTATGATGTACAGTTCACACAGATGTTGTACCCCCCATTAGTCCACTCACATAATGCTAACAAGATTCATCATCTCCATTCCCATAAAGGTATATTTCCAAGGACTCATAACATATGCTAAGGATGGGCTAGCATCACCAAAAAATAATTACCTTAGGTAAAAACCTTCTACCACCATAGTTGGAACAAAATTCTAGGTGTGAAGGGGCCACATGGCCAACTCGTGGGAAGGGATGTTGTTAAAAAAACTCAATGATTATTGAATTGTCATTCACATGACATGTCACCCCAATATTTCAAATCCTGTGTGCTAACTCATTTGTTTTCCTAGACATGAGATACCTTGAATTCATCTATCTACTTTATTAAGTCTCTAATTTGCCTAATATAATTATCGAGGTACAATGTGTTCGAACTTCCTTTTGCTATTCTGCTTGTCACTATTTGCGAGCCTCCCTCCAAGTGGATTCTTTTAATACCAAGTTTGATTCCTAACATGACTACATCAATAGTTTCAAGGCATTTTGCTTGGTTATTGGCTTTTTCCATCACCTTTCTGGCGTTGAGAGCTAAGATACTACCATCTTCATATCTTGCCATTGCACCCACCCTTGACTGCATTACCTTTGGATGCCCCATCAAAATTTTTTTTGGTCCATCCAAGTTAGGAGGAACCCATACTCCAGGGGTGGGGGGCAAGAGAATCAACTCTTAGGAGCCCATGAATTAGCCAGTGAAAAAATAATTTTGTTAGTAAAATATTCAATGAATACAAATTTAATAAAAAAATATATTTTTGATTATATTTTGATGTGAATATGATTAGTCTATTAAGATTTTTTCTTCAATTTATATCATATACAAAAATAATGCAACATGACGAAGTCTCCTAAAAAAGCATCTCTTTAACACATATTTGTTTGGACTAAACTATTCTCATTGGTGGGAACTAATTAATAATTTGAGCAAAGTAAATACAATATATTGCCTAAAAAAAGTATAATAATAAGTGCTATGTAGTGGCTATATTTGTGGAAAAAATAAATTATAATTACAATATTCAATGCATAGTTATAATATTAAATATAATACTATATAATTTAAATATAAATAAATCAAAATTTGAAAATAATATAATTATTTAGACTTAACTTATATACAAATAATAAGTGAAAAATTAAAATTAATTATTATTATTATAAAAATTTATAGATTTTAAAATGAAAAAAAATTCTAATAGTGATATGTATAAAGTCACCATAAATCAATACAAGGTCATTCATCTCAAATGCTAAGGTAGTCAATCAAAAATATTGCCTCAAAAATTGTAATACACATAACATTTTTGTAAATCCATGTATAAGATCCCAAATTTATTAGCAAATGAGTGTAAAGATAAATAATTTTGATCATTTTCTTATTTAAAATGTTGACACATTATTCTAATTTCTTTTTTAAAACATTTTAAAATAACAATATTGAATTTGGTTGAAATAACTTTTTTTGATAACTAGTTAACAAAACTCATTGCAATAGTATAATGATAACTTCAACAAAGAAATATTAGTCATTATTTCAATTATGAAAAATAGTTCAACAAAGTAACACAAGGCGACAAAGGTCCCAAGTCCATCAACCATACCAATCTTCTCTACTTGATGTTGGATGCATTAGATCTTATATTAGATCTTTAAATTCTTCTTGGAATCTATTTGCACTTGAGAGAAGAGAAAAATAAAACAAAGTTTGAGTGAAGTTTTTCTTAGAATTTTTTTTAAATTTTTTTTTTCATTTAAGAATAATAATGTATTCAAGTATATTAGAGGCTTTTTTAGTGAAGAAATGAAATAAAATCACAAGAAGAGTGTCATAAGAAATTATAAAGTGAATAGTTTAAGAAAACAGAAATATTGGAGCATCATAGAATTTGTCTTTTAATCACAAACATTATATGGTATTGTGTAAAAATTCTCCACAGCTCACTTATACAAAGTTTTTTTTTCTAAATAAATTTCTAGCATTTATTTATTCTTAATTTTATGGTTTTTTTCATTTATGGTTTGTTAATATCACTTTTTTTTTTAAAAGGTTTGTTATTAACAAAGTGTATTAAAGTCTTTGTGAGAAAAGAAGTTTGAATTAGAATTGGGGGTTAAGCAAGGTTATATTGCTCCTTTCCTCTTCATTTTCATTGATAAGTCTGTTGCGAACTTAAGAAAATCATTTCCCATTATTCTAGCACATATGATTATACAACGACTTTGTTGATGTTCTTGATCTTCCAACTAGCATCATTTTGATGATTTTCCTCAAAGAAGATCTCTAAAAATAACTAGATATCTTAGCATAATTCTTTGAAGGGGAAGCAAATGCCCTTTTAATCTATATATGGTAAAAAAAATATTGTTTTCCCTAAATAAAGTTATACTCATTAAGTTTGTAAGTAGATTAATCATTATGTACTTAGATTAAATAATTTTCTAATTAAGTATGATAAAGCATATAAATTGATATGTTGAATTACAGAAGTAAATGTGTAGAGTTCAAACTTTACTCAAATAAAAGGAATGACAAGTAAATATGATGTCATATTAAAATTTAATTATCTTGAGGCTAATAAGAAATATTCTTATTTGTGTTTCACCTAAAAATAAAAACAGGTTATAGGTTTGCTAGGATCAAATCTAGGACATACATAAGTTTGCACATGGCATTGGTTTGTAACCCACTAAAATAAACTTGCACAATATCACCCTTTGCAACTAAAATCATTATGATCTCTTCTCTATGATGCAACCAAAATTCCTCAAATAATTAATAGAAACATAAGAGAGAAAGAACACAAAAGATAAATTTTAGAACTCCAAATTATTCTTTATTCATCTTCTTAATTCTCTTCCCCAATTCCCCTCCTCTAAAATGAGAGGAAATACAAATTTAAATACAAATCCAAAATTACCATTTTCGATAGTTTTTTCATAATTTGTTTTGCCATTTTTGGTAATTTTTTAAACAACTCGAAAAATGCTAATTTTTTTCATGAAGCTTGCTCAAAGTGAGTTAAGATGAACTGCCAACTAACATTCAAAATTAGAAGTAATATTTTGAGGCAATTAATAAAAATTAACTTCCTAAAAAACTACGAAAAAATATTAAAAGCTTTAAAAACTACTAAAAGCTCCTCCATCATAAAGCCACTAAAAGCTCCTACATCATTCTCCTATGATTGAAAGAACATAGCTCTTGCAAGTTGTTTTTGAATGTGTATAGTTTATTTTCTTAAACTTTTCCTTCCACTGTATCAAACATTGATTTTATTAACTTAGAGGATAGTAAGTTTATTCCTTCTTCTTAGTATTCCAATTTTTTGACATTTTATCATTCATCTTTGCATATGTCACCGGATCCCTCTTCCTCTTATTTTACTTAATCCATATTCTACTCAATATCTTCTCAGCCTTTAAAATCAAAAAATGTATTTCTTTTGTATAAACCTTTGTACCATAATCATTTATGTCTCCAACATATAATATATCAACATATCCACCATTGTCACATTTAACATAATACCTTTCGAAACATTCATATACCTCATTAAAAAAAATCTTAAACATCTTCATTAGAAATCTCATTATAAACAACCATTTATGTTTGCTCATTTTGAACATAAGGTTGAAAATGACAAAAATACTCTTTTGTAGCAATGTTTATCTTGGCTTCTTTAATTCTTGATGTCAAAACAGTCATTGATATACTCACCATTTCATTTTTTGGATCTTCCTTTATTTTTTGTGTCTCTTCTTTTGAATAATCTTTTGAATAGGCCACGAAATCTTCTTCTTGACTAGTAGGTACTTTGCATTTCTAATTCCATTAGCTTTCTTAATTGTTGAAAACTTTGTTGTAATTCTCTTGACATTTCTTTCAACTCTAATTGCCTCATCTCTTCCTCCTTCCTCTTGCTCTCTTTCTCTTTTATTTTCTTTTCTTCTTTCCTCTTTTGCAAATACTTCATCAATAAATCCAACTCTTCAAACAAGTTCATCCTTTGTCACAACTAGATCTTTTCTCTTTTCTACCTTGATTTTGGAAACATCATGATACCAGATGATGCAACCAAAATTCCTCAAATAATTAATAGAAACATAAGAGAGAAAGAACACATAAAATATATATTAGAACTCCAAATTATTTTTTTTCCATCTTCCCAATTCTCTTCTCTAATTCCCCTCCTCTAAAATGAGAGGAAATACAAATATGAAATTACCATTTTTGATATTTTTCATAAAATTATTTTTTTGCCATTTTTGGTAAAAAAAATTAAACAACTTGAAAAAAGCTGATTTTTTTCATGAAGCTTCCTCAAAGCGAGTTAAGATGAACTACCAACTAACATTCAGAATTGGAATTAATATTTCAAGGCTATTAATAAAAATTAACTTTCTAAAAAAAATATTAAAAGCTTTGAAAACTACTAAACACTCCTCCATCATAAAGCCACTAAAAGCTCTTGCATCACTCTACACTAACTGTCATAGATTAGAGATATTTAAAATACCTATTAGCCAATTTAGCCACCCCCTCCCCCCCCCCCCCCCCCCACCCTGTTAACCTGGTTTTTTATGTGTAGAATTTTTGCAAAATTGTAGTGAAAGATCCAGTTGTCATCAATACAATTAGGGATTGTGTGTCTTTTTATTGTTTATGCCCTAGAAAAAACCCCTAATTATATTTCCCTGATGTAATGTTCCCTAGGTCTCTAAAATTGGTTGACATTATTCTCATTTTCAAATATGTGTGGGAAGGTTTTTAAATAAAGCCTTAAAACCCTTTATTATAAAGTTTCACGTAACCTTTTTAAATAATTTCATGAAATCTATTTTCCCTAGCACCTGACCCATCTCCAACCTAGGTTCACCTTTGGTTAGCTCGCCCTTTTTTTCATTTTAGTTTCTTAATCCAAGGGAGTCTTTTTCGTGATCGTTAGATCTCAGATGATCGACTATCATTGCTTTCTCACTTCTAAAGTTGCATGAAGGATAAATAAAGTGAGGAAGAGATGAGTTGACACTTGTTTCTGTGGGCCCCTCTCTAAAAACTATAAAATGATACATCTTCTAGATGTTGATCAGATGCAGATCAACGCTTGTATTTTCTGTTTCTGAAGTTGCATGAAGGATAGCCAAAGCGAGAAAGCGAGTGTTCAACATGTAGAGATGGTAAGACCGACCCATATTGTGAGTTGCCAAAGGTTGTTATTAGTATGAGGTTCTAGGTGGTAATTTTTAATTTGCTATAAATACAAAGTATAAGGAAAAACATTGATTATCATAACTGCTAGATTTCAGCAGATCAACACCTGTCGTTCTCTCACCTTTTAGAGATGCGTGAAGGATAGCTAAAGTGAGAAAGTGACGAGATGACACATGTCCTATTCACCAAAAAGATAAAGGTAGGAGGTCACATGATCCAAGGTAGTATCAAGCTTAAGATATGACAAGCTACGAAGGTGTGAAGGGTAGCAATAATAGTTAAGTTCACAGTTATCGCTCTATCACACATGGTTAAGGGTTACCCAAAGTTAAGGTGGAAAAGCAACGAAATGCTTTGATTGCACATTCATAAGGTTAAGATATGAGTTAAAAGATTAACTCATGAGGTTACAAAATGTAATCAAAATAGTTGAGTTAAGGGCTAGGCACAACATTGCAAGGTTTCATTTGTAGTTAGGGCCTTTACTTGTGAAGTTGCGAAATAAAATGGCAATCAATCAAAACAGTGATCACAGTATCACATGATTCATAAAAGCTTTGTATCTGGTGGTTGTGAAGAGGTGACACAGTTAATGTCTAAGGTATCATAGCATCACAAGTAAAAGAAATGTTAAGTTCTAAATTGCCACAAAGATGCAAGGTAGTAAGTTTCATGGTCATTGCTAGGTCGCAGCAGTTAGTGAACTGAAGTGATGGACAACTGCAAAGGAGTGATAAAGCTTAGAATAAAGTGGCCACAATTTTGTAAAGCCATGTAGTCAATGAAGAAATAGGGTTATGAAGCAACGAACAAGAGCAAGTGCATCATCGTAGGCTTGACATGGCAGTTAGAAAAAATAGGATGATCTAGTGGAACACTTCAAAGATATAAGGCCACTTGGCGAGGTTGACTATTGAATTCAATTGACTCGATGACACAACTGACCTGGCACTATTGTAAACACTATCAAAGTAGCTCATGATGGTGAAAAAACCCTTTGATCACCTGCAACCATCTTTTTGGTGTTCTCAACGGCTGATAAATGTAAATTTCATTCTACCGACGCCATGGTTATCCATCTACCAGTCAGAGCAGTTATGGTTGTTGTTCCTATCTCTTCAGGGCCTAAGTTTACACATAAAAAATAGGTTTTCTACATATGGATAGGCATCCAATCATATCTTCTTGGGATCAGTAGTTATTTTTCTCTACAACTTGAAGACAGTGGTTGAGTTTTAGGGTTTCAGCTGAAGTCTTCCTAGTTATGCCTAAGTTATAAAGGCAAATTTGTAACTCTTTCAAGGAGTCAGTCTCTTCTTTGATTTTGTATTGGTTGTATTTCATACTTTACTATTGTAATTTCCTTTGCCTCTGAGTGAATATACTTCTCTGTTGTACCTCTTTCTTCTATTAATATATTGTGCAATATCTTCTTGCCTTTTGTTAATGTGTTGCTTCCATTCTTCAACTTGTATGTTGTATCTATTTTCCCTTTGAATGATATAGAGTGAAGCTCCTTCCTTACAACTTCTATTGGTTTTTGATCTACATGTGGTTGTTAAGTTAAAGAAAATATTGAATCTTCGTACTTTGGGATTATATTGATGAACTGTGCAGTTCTAGTCAGAGATACAATTGAACATACTATTTGGTGTATCACCCTTCTAGATTAGACTAGGTAGTTTGATTCCATGCATTTCCTTCTCCTTTTTCCTTCAAAGAAGTAGTTAGGTGCATCCTGACAGTGAGGAAGCCAACCTTATCTAGAGACTCAATCTCATTGTTCAAGTCCCACAATTTGGAGATTGTTTCCATGTTTCACAAGGTTGCCTTTAGCTCAAACTTCAGGCAAGGGTACAAACTTTTGTGACAACAATACCTTAGTGAAATAGTTAGATCTATACAAGCATTATGCTCTCCTAGGCTAACCTACTTAAGTATGTGAACTCTACGGTTGTGGAAATGGTTAAAAAGTACATTCTTCTATCAATAATTTGATGCAAAATTAAGTTATTTTAAAATTATTGTATACACCCAAAAATAAACATGCTTGCGACTTAACATTAAATTACTAATTATTGGCTTTATTAATTAATAATTTTTATTTGTTAATTAATCATCTTTATTCCTTTATAATCCAATCTTCAAATTATTTAAGCATTCTTAAAATATTAATTAAATAATTATTCTTTATAGATGAATTAAAATCAATTTCTAAATCTCATAATTTAAATAATTATCATTGATTATCTAAATTAGCTAATTTATTTATCTTAATTACATTAATTTCCAAAATTAATTTAAGTTAATTTCATCTCAATTCCCCTTTGTTCTAATTTTCAATTAATTTCATTCAATTTCAACTAATTCCTTCTTTCTAAGTTAATTGAAATTTTAATTCAATATCTTCTAAAATCTTTTTTTTTAATGAAGAATTATCAATATTAAAAATTAAAAATCCTCACAAATTATAAAATCACCATTTCTGAAAATATATAACTTTACAATCAGAAAAAACAAATTCTTTCCATTTTTTTATTTTTGGAAACTTTATCTCTCTAAAAATTGAAATTATCTTCTCATTTTATCTTTTATTTTTTCTGTTTCAAATTGGAAACATTCTAATTATTTCTTCAATCTTATCTCTTCTTATCTATTGATCTTGGTTTTCTTCAATTAATCTTTATCTTCATTTTTAATCAAATTATCTATTTAAGCAACCATAATCCTTTCATATGTGCTCTCTCTCTCTCTCTCTCTCTCTCTCTCTCTCTCTCTCTCTCTCTCTCTCTCTCTCTCTCTCTCTCTCTCTCTCATGTGGGGTTTTAATGACTCATTCTTGCATCAAACCTTTGTTAGTTTCATTTTGTTTCTCATCATTTAGAATCATATCATTTTACCATACTTCTCGAAGCTTGGAGTCAAAGTGCTATGGAATCACAATTTATTGCACAATTCATACGAACAAAGAGAAGTAACAAATGCTTCAAGGGTTTATCGATTTCCATGAATTCATTTGTTTTTATTTTATTTTTAATAATTATGCATTATTTTTAATTTTTAGGGTTAAGTAGCTTTTTGAATTTAGCATTTTGATTCAAATGGTTCTCCTAATCTTTCTATCTAGTCTTGCAATTTTTTTTTCCTATTATATTTTGGTTAACCTAACGTGAAGCACCTAACTTCATATATCTAATTGCATGCACATGTGGTTTGAATGAGATATTTTATTTTGCACATTTATTTATTTTTTAGGTATTTCATTCTTGGATGATGGAAAGAGTTAAAGAGATATATCATCTATTTTCCTCATCTACATCTAACAACCTCGATGAGACCAATTTATGAACTTTTCAAAGACTTAGACATATCCCTCAAACAACTTAACATTTCAATTTGATTTTTTTTTGTGTAACTTTTTTCTGACATAAGGGGATTACTAAACAAATTATTATTTTGGATCTATTTTTGTTTTAATAAAAACATTATATTTTTATTTAAAAAATTAATTCTAGGCACAAATAAGAGATTTTTTAGAAAAAAAACTTACATTTTTGGAAATTTCATAAAATTATAGAGGGGGTTTGTTCTTTGTGATTTTATTTTCAATGAAGGGGGAAATGTGAATTAAGGAAACTAACTCTAAGTTTATTACATAACCACACACACCTCAAAAGGATTGAGTCCAAAGAAAGAGATTTTTTTAAACCAACTCTCAAAGATGTTAAATCTTAGTAGGTTAATGCAATCCAAGGGATAAAGGAGCATTAACACAATCCAAGATCTAACGATAATGAAGATAGGTAAGAGAATACACCTTGCCCTTGAGATTTTAATTAGTTACTTCTAGATTTAAACAAGATATGCAAACTAAAGTAATGAAAGTACTAAATGGAATGTTGAAATGACTAGGAGAGATAAATACTTATCATAGAAACTAGAATCTTGATTTGTTTGTATTGTTCTACTCCTAAAGATGAACACGGGTGGATTTGGGCTTAAAATTGTGAGGCAAATAAAACTCAAAATTGTTCGATGATTTGTTAGGGGAAAATTGGATGATAAGGGCCAGTTCAAACATTATTGATGCATCAGGGGCAGCCCGATTGACCTTGATGAAATGTGTGCAACATAGATTCTGGTTCACAATTGTGATAAACAATGAAAAGGGTACTCTGATCTGTGACTATTTTTTACTGTTGAGATGTATTGATATATGATTTTTGGTGTGTTGGTTGGATATGTAGTGGTTTGCCTTAGTCAACCCCCTATTTCGGTGATTTCCACCTCCATGAATATCATGTATGTCAAATGTAATGTGTGTGATGGTTGTGTATGAGCTTTGAATGCACAATGCAAGGATCCAAAATCCTAACTTGAAATATTGTGCTTGAATGTGGATGAAAGAACAATGCATAAATCTGAGGATAATCTAGAAAGCATAATAAGCCCCCAAGGCTAAAGTACTCTAATCCATACTTATGATTTGTGTTTACTACTCCATGATTGAATTTTGAATGATTGAATATGAAGAGGAATATAAATGACTCTCTTGCTTCAAAGGATGTTTCCAAGCCTCCTAGCTTATACCTTGCAAATGTGCTAAGATGAATTGAGATCTCCACAATGGCTTGTCCACATGAGATATGCTTGTTTATCTTGCTTTAGCGTGTGTATGCTTTCTTTCTTTGATTTTCATATATGCCAAATGAAGCAACTGAGGGTGTTTATATAGGATTCAAATTAGTTTTCTCTCATTGGTTGGTCAAGCTCAAAGACCTAACTCTAGATCAAACCTTGAGAAGGGACCAATGACCAAGTCCCAAAAAGGGACTTGTTTAGGGGTGCAGTATGTCCTTGATTGGTCCATCAGGGGTGCACTACACCCTTGATAATCAGGTGCAGAAACCCCTAGGATAGCCTCTAGATCCTAGAATAGGTCCCAAACTCTAAAAATCAAGTCCTAATTCTGAGGAAATCCCATTTCAATGTAGAAAAGAGTTATGTTGATTGAAATGAAAAGAAGGGGACCTAGATAAATAGATCTCACCTCGAATATTGCATTGTAGAAGGAATGCCAAGGAGGACTTATTAGGTCCTACCTAGATCCCATTTAAGGAGGGGATAAGAGAGAGGTATGAATGTATCTTAAATGAAAATTTATTATTGAATTACATTGAATAGGTGCTAAATGGTCATGAATTGAAGTGCTTCTAATTTAGGATTGTATATAGCCAAAATAAATAAATCTTTGAAAACTTGTCAATTTTGACAAATCAAGTTTCTAGGGCATAGATGAACATTTTTTTTTTTTAAATCTTTCATTTTTAGAAAGCTAACTAATTTTTCAATAGTGTTTTATTCTTTCCATTTGTCTTTTTGGGGCTAGTTATATATCAAAAGCTTGCATCTTTATGACTAGGTTGAAATCACACCAAAAAAAAAGCTAAATATGGAGTAAAAAATCAATATATATGTGCCTATTCTTTGTAAAGTTCATCAGTTTTTATTTCATATTTATATCCTTCACTTTTCTAGTCTTGTGTTATACTAGTATTTTTAAAAGTTTTTGTGAATGATAAAGAGTTGGAATGATCACCCAATTACATGCAAGAAATTAAACAATCTCAAAAATGCGCCTAGCTTCCCTAGCTTTGAATAAGGTAGGCTTCAAAGCGTTGCTATATTTAATTTTCTTAACTTGTGGAATTTTCAATTTCATGATATAATTAATCATATATTCCATATAAGGAATGAACAAACGCTAAAATTAAGCCTTTTTTCTAGTAGATAAGGCTTGGAAAGAATGACCATGTTTATTGTGTTTGCATGTTAAAAGTAGTAGAGATGTTTTCTCATCCTTCTAGATGATTAGACTCCTATACCTACTCTTAGTTGCATTTCATTTTTTTCAATATGTAACATTAAAAAACCTTAGGGACAATACCTATCATGATTCTTCTTAACAAGGTCAGTGAGAGGGAAAGCCTAGAGTGGGATACAACTAATTTAACTACGGTATTTTAACCCACTATAAAATTTAATACCTTCATCCTTAATGGGGTAAAGGTCAAAGAGCATGTAACAACCTTTCTCTAGTAGTCCTCATAGATTTCACAAAACCTCCTTAGTGTTGGTGAGAAGCTCTCGAAAGAGAGGCAAAAGAAAGCTCTTTGAACATAAATCCTTACTGGAACCCAGTTAATTAGAAACTACCTTTTTGGCCATGTTAAATCAAATTTGACCTTAGGTACATTGACTGCAATACCCTCTTGTGCAATACTTAACAAAACATTTTAGAGTATACATTCAATGTTTATCTCTCAATACTATTGATTGAAGTGAGTGTTGTGATTGTCATTTTATTTTTTGCACATTAAATTTTTATCTTGTGAGTGTTGTAAAACAAGCTTCAATTAAACTTCAAGGTTCACCATCAAGGATTCCAAGTCCATAGAACCAAGATATCATAATCAAAACATTAAAAATCCTAAATTATAGAGACAATCTTTTCTTTATTAAAATTTTTCACAAAGAGACACTATAATCTTTGAATCAATGCAACAACAATTTGAATCACACTCCTAACACTTCAATTAATATCAAGATATCTCCTCCACACCCTTTTGAGCATAGACCATTCATTAGATTTCAAACAATGAACAACACATATGCCATGTATATCAATTTATTTCCCACTTATGAAGAGGAACAAAATCTTAACTACTATGGTGACATAAACCCTTTTGTCCATTCAGAAAGTACCCCTAAGATGACACAACCACACTGGAAAAATAATATCATCAAATGTTAGAATATGGGGTGGGGGGGGGGGAGGGGGTGGGTGAATTAGTTATCCAAATAATATCACAATTATCAACCTTAAAAAAACTTAACCATATGAGAAATATAAATTGAAACCACAACAAGATACTCATACACAATAAGACCAAATATGTTAACTAGGGAAACCCTTGATCAAAGGGAAATCCCCAGTGGGGATGGTACCCACAAGATGATGTACTAATATAAATATTCCTTGTTAGAGGATGGAACCTGTTAGGAGTCTATGAAATACATTTATTACATATGAGTCCCTGTTAGGAGACTTTGAATCCCTATTAGGAGATTCCAACCCTGTTAGATGTTGTGGAAGACAACTAGACCCATTGTTCAAACATCCTTAAGGGCAAGACCAATGAACCCACTATCCAAATGATCTCTGTATTATTCCATGCAAAATGATAGAAATGAAATGTACTTCCTTCCTTTTCTTCGTTCCTATCAACCAGACCTCTGCTCCTTTTGATCTTGTAACGAGACCACAAAACTCGCATCCAATAATCCCTTGGATCACTTACACGTATTCCTCAAACACTCCTCTCCTTTTCGCACTTTGCACTTCAATGGATACCTCACACTTTAAAAACAAGGAAAACATCTTCTCATTATACCATATCTTCAAAATAATTCCTTAATTTGGCCTTAAGGCTTTCCCAATTAATTATAATAAGATAATTAATTAATTACAATTACAATAGAACTATCATCTCATAGTCTATACGAACTTCACACATGCAATACTAGGGCTTGCGCACTTGTTGACATCACCAACAGAATATCCTCTATGACTTCCCAACTGTGCATCTTCTCATTACATTTGAGATGAAAGATAGCAAACAAACATCAGGAACTACTTTCTCAATACTTTGTCTCTGAACTACTCTCAGTAAATCAAGTACAACTTTTGTATGTCTTCGACTTAGACTCTACACAGTTGACCACGTCTTCAAGACACAGTGTTGAACACGTCCATAATTGTGCATCACTAGAAAATCAAACCATTGTCCATACAACTAATATCTTTGTCTACTACTTAGCTAGTCTTTAAAAAAACCATGTTATGTTGACATCAATGACAAACACAGTCATGAATACAACATGTCAATACTCTCCAATGCTTAGGATACTCCCCCAAAGTAGTATCATCAGCATTTGTGCTAACAATCTCCCCCTTTGGTATTTATGACAACATAGATGAAATACCATCTAAGTTCTAAGAATACCAAATAGTGTTTTACAGTTGCTGCTAACTAGCATTAGTTGTCCACACACTAAAAAAGTTTCAATACAACAGGTGCATACTCTTGCTTCTTCGAAAACACTTGTTTACTTTACACTAAAAAATGCACAATACATCAAGTGCATATTCTTGCTTCCTTACATGAATCTTTCTAAATCACCCTAAAGAGATATCTCTCCCTCATTCATACTGTTCTTCTCCCCCATTGCTTAGGAGATGTTTTTCCTACATATTCTCTCCCCCATACTTAAAAGTTTTTTTTCATGCGTATTCTCTCACCCATTGACATCAATGTCAAAGGCCTCAATGTTACAACATACCAATTGTTACATACTAATTGCTAATATGTTGCTCCAAGTCTTCAACTAGCTTGAGTGTCCAAAGACACTATTCAAAACTAAATACCAAGAGTCCTCAATAACTCTTCTCATCACATATACTCCCTCGTATGAGAAGAATAAGCATTCAATCCATTCCAACAATAATTCTATGTACCACAAGACTGATGCACTCTCTACATCATCTACTCAGAAGTAGGTAGGGGCATAACCCCAAGCATACCTCTCAAGTACTTAAATGTATCTTTAGGAAAAGGCTTCGTAAAGATATTTGCAATTTGATCTTTAGTACTCACATACTCCAATCTAATCTCCTTTTTTTGTTTCTTTCTCTCTCGGCACATGATACTTAATAGATATATGCTTAGTCTTAGAATGAAATACAAGATTCTTCGACATACTCACTATACTTGTGTTATCATAGTAAATGATAATAGGTTCTTTAAACTCAATTTTGATATCCTTCAACATCTACTTCATCCACATAACTTGATTACAGTTATTTGTTGTTGCAACATACTCTGCCTCAGTTGTACTCTATGAATTGCAATCTTGCTTTTTGCTTAGCCAAGAAACCAATCTTCCTCTAAGAAAGAATGCTCCTCCACTAGTGCTTTTTCTATCATCCATACTACCTACCCAATCTGCATCAATATGTCCACATAGAGTGAAATCACTCTATCTATCATACCAAATTCTATAGTCAGATGTTCCTTTCGAATATTTGAATATTCTCTTTACTACTACAAAGTAATACTCCTTAGGATCATCTTGAAATCTAGCTACAATCCCAACTACATTTTCTATATATGGTCTCGTGTGAGTCAGATATTGCAAACCTCCAATCATGGATTTGTACTTCTTCTGCTCTATTACAGGTGTCTCAACTTTGTTGGATAACTTGTGACTAGTTATCATAAGTGTACCAATACGTTTACAAATTTCTAAACGAAACCTTTTCAATAAGTATTTTAGGTAATTAGCTTGTCAAATGAAAATACCATCACTGTTCTGCACAATCTGCAATCTTAGGAAAAACTTCATTTCTCCTATCATGCTCATTTCAAACTCATTCTTCATTTCTTTAGCGAACTTATCACTTGCTTCATCATGACCTCAAAAAATGATGTCATCAACAAATATTACTATTATTAGCAAACCATTCTCAACTTCTTTCAAATACAAGTTATTATCTACCATACCTTTAGCAAATCCAAGCTTTTCCAAATAACTGTCTAACCTTGCATACCAAGCTCTAGGTGCTTGCTTCAAACCATATAGAGCTTTCTTTAGTCTGTATACCATGTATTTGTCTTCTTAAAAAGGAAATCCTTTATGCTACTCAATATATACCTCTTCTTCAAGTTCTCCATTTAGGAAGGTTGATTTAACATTCATCTAATAAACCTTGAACGTCTTATTTGTTACATAAGCTAAGAACATCCTTACTACTTCCATTCTAGCTACAGGTGCATATGTCTCATAGTCTATGCCTTCTTACTGTGAAGATCCCTATGCATACAAACCTAGCCTTGTTTGTCACAACTTCACCTTGCTCATTCATCTTGTTTCTAAATACCCACTTGGTTCCTATCATGTTCTTGTCTTTAGGTATAGAAACTAACTCCCATGTATCATTCTTCACAATCTGATCTAATTATTCCTTAATTAATTGAATCCAATGATCATCTTTAAATGCTTCATTTTTGGTCTTAGGTTTAACTAGAGATATCAAACATATCTCCTCATTTACTTTGTTTCTTGTCATCACACCTTTGTCTTTGCTTCCAATTATCTACTTAGGAGGGTGATTATTTATCAAATTCCTATTAGGGTAGGAGCTGACATCTCAAATCTTATCTTATCTCTAGGTTTAGATCTCTGCTCTCCTCTTTTCTCAGCAGTTAACACATCATTCTGCAAATCATTGTTAGTCTCAATGATAACTTCCACATTTTTACATGGTTAGCCTTTGGATCAACAATAGTTACTAAAGCTATCTCTTCTACTACTTCTTTCTTAACCAATTTAGGCTTATTATCTTTAACATCACAATCATTCAAGAATCTTTCCATACTTGCTTTGAATTCTTTAGCTCCATCAAAAAGTGATTTCTTTCTAGTTTTTCTTACTCTCTTAGGACATCTAAACAAAAAATGACCAAAATCATTACATGTCCAACAAACAAAAATTGATGTACCTTTTGGCTCTCTTTTCATAAGTAGATCAATACCTTCCTTGATCTTCTTGTCTTCTTCATACATGAGTTTGTCTTTGTTTATGCCCTTGGACTAGGAAACTCAATGCTCAATTCTGTACACAATTCTAATAACTCACCAAAAATCTCCATCTTTTGGGTGTTAAAATTTCCTCTATCTAACTTAAGACTATGTTTTCTGAAATAACTTGCCACTGATCTCCCAAAGTTGTTAAGCTTTCTCTTTAAGGACCTGAGGCTGTGATACCAATTGTTAGAATATATAGTCCACTAATATAACTTTTTTTTGGGGGGGGTGTGGGGGTTGAATTAGTTATCCAAATAATATCACAATTATCAACCTTAAACAAACTTAACCATATGAGAAATATAAATTGAAACCACAATAAGATACTCATACACAATAACACCAGATATGTTAACTAGAGAAACCCTTGATTAAAGGGAAAACTCTAGTGGGGATGGTACCCACAAGATGATGTACTAATATAAATATTCCTTGTTAGAGGATGGACCTTGTTAGGAGTCTATGGAATTCATTTAATACATATGAGTCATTGTTATGAGACTTTGAATCCTTGTTAGGAGATTCAAAACCTATTTGGAGTTGTGGAAGACAGCTGGACCCATTACCCAAACAACTTCAAGGGCAAGACCAATGAACCCACTGTCCAAATAATCTCTGTATTATTCCATGTAGGATAACAGAAATGAAATGTACTTCCTTCCTCTTCTTTTTTCCTGTCAACTGGACCTCTACTCCTACTAATCTTGTCACTAGATCATAAAACTCGCATCCAATAATCCCTTTGATTGCTTACACATATTCCTTAAAAACTCTGCTCTTTTTCACACTTCACACTTCAATGGATACCACACTCTTTATAAATAAGGAAAATGTCATTCCTTTGTACCGTATCTTGAAAATAATTCCTTGAGTCAGCCTTGAGGCTTTCCTAATTAATTATAATAAAATAATTAATTAATTACAATTACAATAACACTGTCAGCTCACCGCCTATACAAAACTTCACACGTGTGATACTAGGGCTTGCACACTTGTTGATGTCCCCAAAAAACTATACTCTATCCCTATGCATCTTCTCTTCTCATTACATCTCAGATGAAAGATAGCAAACAAACATCAAGAACTACTTTCCCAATACTCTATCTTTGAACTGCTCTTAGTAAATCAGGTAGAACTTTCATACATCTTTGACTTAGACTCTATGCACTTGACTACGTCATCAGGACACAGTGTTGAACATGTCCATAACTACACATCACTAGACAATCAAACCATTGTCTGTAAGACTAAGATCTCTATCTGCTACTCAACCAATCTTTACAAAAACCATGCTATGTTGACATCAATGAAAAACATAGTCATGAATGCAACATGTCAATACTCTCCAATGCTTAAGATACTCCCCCAAAGTAGTATTATCAACATTCATGCTAACACCAAAGTATTACACCATGAAAGACTTATGTTCCTACCCTATTGACCAATCAATCAACATGCCTATGATCAAATCACATGTCAATGAACATATACTTACTTCCCCAAATCCACTATCAAGGATTTGTGTTAAAAAAAAATTGTAAACATGTCATCCTTTGGAGATCAATCAAGTATGATCAATAAGAAACCTATTTTACCACATGTTCAAGCAATAAATGCATCAAAAAATGTAAATGTCAATTTGATATCACCAATAAGATCATGCAACCAAATAAAATTCCAATCTAATCCTTTCTATAGTCCACATAAATAATTGGTTAATAATCATCACCTTCTTGTTCAAAAAAATCAAAACCATCTACCCATGTCTAGCAATGGAAAAATCCAAAGCAATCACACCAATAAAATATATGCCTCCCATAAACAAGTTGTCCCTCAAGAAGCCTCCATAATTCCCACCATCCCTCCATCTCCTTATATTTTACAAGAGAAAATTATTCCACTTCTAGAAAATGATATATCTAGTAATGAGACTTCCCAAGGCCTATCCACAATGGATTTCCAAGTTAATCCCTATCATGATGCAATTACCTTCTATAACTCAACTATCCTAGCTCAAATACCACCTTATACTTTATTCGCAAACAAACCCATCTTAGATAGTCATGTTAAAATCCCATCTCCCTCATGTAAAAACATTAATACCTTCCAAGAATCCACCTTTCATACCCAATATCAAGAGGATAATTAAAATCACGAAGAAATGAGTTATGTAATAAATCAAGATTAGAATCCCAATAATCACCAAAACTATCCAATTTTTTTATTACCAAAAACCCATCTTTTTGGAGTCTCATCAAGATTCTACTATCCTTATCCATCCTATCCAAGATGATCCTCTTCCATCTCAAGATTAATATTTCCTTCCATGTCTAATGGACCTTCCACTTCCTTTTCCTAAGAAAGATCATGACTACTTTTGCATTATTGTTGATGATTCCATTCATAGTTAAGAGAAAACCACCCTTAAAATGGAGTCCATCAATTCGCTTCCAAGTCAAGATCAAAGTATCACTTTACCTTCATGTCCACCACAAGATATCATCATCTATCAAAATCCTCCTCATGAGCCTACCATTCCATCATTTCCATGGCCTAATCCTCCATACCCTCTACAAGATCCTATGCACCTAAAATATATTTTAATTTCTCCTATCCCATTGTAGGATCCCATTATTCTTCTTGATCTACCTCATGATCCAAGAACTTTTTCTCAACTTGTTCATGAACCTCATATACATCAAATGAGTCCTTCTACTTCCTTCAAGTCAAGTCTACTTCATGATCTTATTGTTTCTTCCATATCATATCCACCTCAAAAGGGACTTGTATCTTTGTTGCTGCAGTTCCTGCACTTATCAAAAAAATCAAATTTCTCATAATGTCAAGTAAAGTTTTCCTTGGAGCCTATTCATCTTGTGTCTGTGTACATTTTTCTAAAGTCACATCCAACTAGATTGCAAAAATGTCATCTTTTTGAATCAAAACAAGTTACAAATGTTTCAAACTTCAAGCTCTAAAAGAGTCAATAATTTATTGTATTTTTAATGAATTTATGATCTTGATGCCCATGGCTCATCTCCAGCTTTTTCTAGCACTTTGAATTCTTGGAATCCAATTCCTGAGTCAAAAGTTATGCAATGTTAATCAAATCCTCCAAAATACATGTTTTTAATCGAAACATTAACCTTTAAATACAAAGAGGTTAAGAAATGTGCTCAAAATATGAGATTACATTCTCAATCTTGAATTTTTTATATTTTCAAATTTTAAAAGATTTTTTTGGGATCGTATATGATGTTTTTAATTTTTTTTATGGTATTTAAATTTTTTTAGGAATTTTCCAAGATATTTATTTGAATGTTTTTGAATTTTTTTTAAGGTTTGTTTTTAAATGTGTTTTGAATATTGTTTTAGGACAAATTTTTGAATGTTTTTGGATTTTTTCAGGTCACTTTCTTTTTAAAAAAAATTAAATTAATTTTTTTTAGGACTTTGAGACTGCCCCTAGTTTCTAGAAAGGCAAGGGATTGATGGATGGATCTATAGATTAATGAAGGTCAAAGGTTCCTTGGTATGCTTGGGAGATGTTTGTATGCTTAGGACTATCCACATGATGTGATAACATATTTTTACCAAGATTAGAACATGACAAGATAGGGGAATGAAATGGTGCTATGATTTACATGTAGGTCGTAGGAATGGATATGTCAGGAGGATGTTGAAAAAGTATTTGTATTTTTTATGTCTTAATTTTCTATCAAGGCCAAGAAAGGGATTTAGATAGGGCAACGATAAGATAAGAAAGATCAAGAATGGACAAGATAAGGGACGTAGTTAAAAGGTTGTGATAATATAGGCAATATGGACAAAAGGTTTATGGATAGGATAATGGACATGAACCAAAAGGACATGGATAGGATAATGGATATGGACCAAAGGGATGTGGACAATATTAAATACATAGGACATATAATGCTTCTATGGATCTCAATAGCCTTTTCAAGATCAAAGTTCAAAAAAAGGGGATATGGATGCCAATAAGATAAGGGATATGAGGGACATAGGATAATGGAGGAAACTAAAGGGATATGATATGATAAGAAAATATGGATAATATTTTCCCCCAAGTATGGAATGCAAGAAGTTCACGCCTTTTTTCTAGGTTTTCATCATGGTACTTATCCAAAAGTTCCTATTTGATATATTTTCACTATTGGACCAATTATTTCTATTTATATTTTTTTTTTGACCTTTTTATTTATTTACTTTTTTGGAAGATGGTGGACATATGAGAGGTCATAGAGAAAGGACTCAAGCATCTTCTTCCTTGGATAGTTCTCTTGAAATATGTGAAATAACGAACAGTGGCTTTTGGTGGTATGCTAAAAGATGTTGGTAGGGTAATGTAAAAGGAGATGAAATTGATAGTGAGCTGAAGTTTATGCAAAGGATTGGATAGGATGGATGAAATGCTGAAAAATATGTGTTGGATAATTGATAGGGTATTGGAATACTTGTATGTGATTATATTGAGAGCTTAATAAGGTCAACATTAGCACGCACCTTGAGGGGTGATGGAGTAATGGAGGAAAAGTAGATTAGGCAGCTATAGACTTTGATGGAGAAATGGCTATGCATTTTGAATTTGATGGTGAAATGAATATAGATTTTTATTTTGGGAGATAAGGACCCAAAATGGATTTTAAAGTAGATGGGATATGTTTGGATGGTGGATTTGAGGAAACCTGAGGAATCTTGAATGCCAATTTTCATTTTTCTTTAGTATGCAACTCTTTTATGAGAGACTTGGGAATCCACATAGTTCTTGACTTTTCTTTTCTTTGTGAATCTTTGAAATGAATTATTTCAACAAGGGATCTAGGAACCTGCATTATATATATATATATATATATATATATATATATATTGTGTGTATGTGTGTATGTGTGCGCGCGCGTGCACGTAGTTTAATGGGCCTTTGTGGCCTTTTTAATTCTTTCTTCTTTTGATAAACATGTCGATTAGATTGGACATGTTGTTTCTTTGATGCATGTAGATTTTTAAGATTTTGAATTTTATGCTTGGCATTCAAGTTCCTTCCCAAGGTATTAGGATTAATGGATGGAGAGGAATGATATGGAGGTATTTTGGGTGGGTGTAAGGTTCTCCAAAATGTGTTCCCTTTTTTACTTTGATTTATTAAAGGAGAAGTGGATAGTGAACTAGGGGATGGAGGAATATATAGACCTAAGATAGGTGTAACAGATGAAGGCGGAGGGGGGAGGGGGGGTATATTTAGATTTAGATTTGGAATGGAAACCAACACCTTTAGAGACAGCTTTGTATCCAAGGCCATGATCATTTTAATTTCATTTACCATGGAAGGAATTCAATATACTTTTTCCATGGAGGTTTAACCCTTTGACTTGATGATGTTTTTCACCAATAAGATACTTGTTACAAGATTGTTGGTAAATGGATTTGTCACTTTATAAATTGGTAGTTTGGCCCAATAGAATGTGCATGACAAACAACTTCCTAATAGTTGGTATACAACCTTGCTTTGCATTTACAGGGGCAACTCCTCCTATGATATAATTTGATTTGTGGATTTTGAAAGAAAGATTTATTACAAATGTTCTTGCTAACTAAATGTACAAACTTTTAACAAGAACTCAAAAAAAGAATGATTTAAGCGACATCAATAATACCAATGAAAAATAGACACAGATATCAAATGAAGTACTGAGCAACTTTTCTATATCACAAGCACATTTTCATGATACCATGGAAAGGTACTTGATCACATAAACCAAATTTTTTAATGACTATTTTCCATCAAAAAAGAGAAAAAAATGAATTGTTATAATCCCATATAATGAATACAATGGATAATATTTGAAAATCCAAAGTTAATTGAAAATACTTTCAAATTTACTTTGTTTTCAATACATGAAGTGATACTACTTCAATGATAAAGTTTTCCTCAAATTCACAAAGATTCAAAAAGTCCTTTTACAAAGAGAAATGTTTCCTTATATAGACTTTAGGTTGAGGTAACTACCTCTTATGAGATTAATAACTACCTCATAATCACTTATTTCTGGTGAAGTTGATTAACCCTGCTAAAATTAACATATACAAGGAAAACATTAGAAAACATGCCTAAAAGCCAAAATTTATCAAAATGCATAAAATATACAAAATCACTTGAATCTCTAGCTAGTGGAGTCCATCAATCAAGGGTTGTCAAATTTATTCTTGAAAGCCCTGTAAGCATAAAAGATCACTACCATCGATTCATAATTAGGAATGAGAATGTTTTCCATCCCGAGCTTAGCTATTGAATATTTTTCTTGGATATGTTATAATTCCGTTTGATAAGTTAAACTATTACAATCTTTAGCATTGATAGAGACTAAGCTAAGCTTCTTCATAGTTTCATCATTTGACACTCAATTTTCTATCTCTGAATGAATTATGATAGTGAAAGAATCTAGAATAAATTGGAAATCAATGTGTTAAAGGTCATTACTTTTTTCTCTACCTATTATAATTGAGACTACCTCATCCAAGACTTTCATCCTTGTTTGTTCAAATACAATTATCAAATTTTCAAATCTAGTAATCCATTTGTTGATGTTCACCACTTTCTAGTCAATTCCCTTACTTCACATGTGCACCTAATTCTCATTTGGATCAGCAATAAATTTTTCAAGGATCAGAGCATTTACATCTATTTACAACATTTCTTGCAACTCATTTGTTACTCCTTGCCAAGAAAATTTTAGTTCCTTGGTTATTTGTAGTTCTTTGGACATCTCTTATTCCTACACAATGACTTTCCCATATATCTCTTTCACTCTAGTTATGAATTTTGAAGCATCTTCTATCATTATATTTATCCATGCTTCTATCATCATTTGTGGGACTTGTGTTTGTTTACAATTTCTATCACAACCTAATCCTGAACACCTTCTAGACCTATTAGAGCTGGGGAAGTAATTATTGTCTATGCCTTAGAGGGATTGCCAACTAAGTTGATGTAAGACACCAACATTTTAACTTTCTCCTTAAGTTGTTCCTTTGACCTCTTTTCTTTCTTAGCCCTTTGTAATATTTGTGCCACAGATAACTCAAAATTATGAAAATCTCCATCAATGGCTAATGGATCGAGATCTACTTTGTTCAAATTGAAATCTGATTATGTGGCTTCTTGTACATTTTTCTCTATCATATACCTTGCTACTTTCACAAAAATTTCCCAAAGTATCATCAATGGCCAATCTAGACATCACTTTAGTTCTCTTCACTTTGGGTGGCTTTTGGAGAAATCTAGAAATCACATCAAATGGAGGTGGAACTACTTGAACTACCCTCTTCTTCTTTTGTATACTCCTTCATAACCACGATGGTGTTATACTTTGGGGTGTTATTGTGTATTAACCATTTGATGCTCAGTTTCCAATGCCAAATCCTTTGTGTTGGGTAATTAGTTGTCTATTTGTGTGATGTGTATTAATGGTATTTCCAAAAAGAGAAAGTCCCGAGGAGGTGAAGTTATAGTTGTAGGTGAAGAAGCAACTAGATTAGATTGTTCAGTACCTCTAGGAATCTCTTGAATATTTTCATTCAATCCATCTTCCCCTTGGTTTGTTTTTTGAACCTTTTCTTTTTGTCCTTTCTCCTTTTCCTAAACATGAATTCTACCTCACATGCCTTGGTCAGATCAACTAATTGATTTGGGTCTTCAACATCACCATTATTACTTAAATTTAAGTAATGTGCAATTTATTGTTTAATATTTCTTTGGATGTTATTAATTTCTGATTTAATAGATTTAAAAATACCAAGAAACAACAAATAAAATAATACCTATAGGTTAGCTACTTCCCATATTTGGTACATTCTATTTGAGCCTGGACCAACTAACAAAGAATTAATAATTTATAGTCTTTAGGCTTTGCTAAACCAAGGTGGGTCAACCTAAGGATTTGACACTTCTTGTATTCTATTTTTCTTGCAAACCCTTCACAACAAATTTGGCCTACAAACTTCTGGTAATTGTAGTTTATTGACAAATTTAGAGTAGCCAACAATAAACCTGACAAACTATTGCAACAAGTGATGACCAACTTTATATTCTATTTCACTAAGACTTTTAGTAATTTTTTATTTTAAATTTTAATCAATACAATGTTGAATTTTCTAGATTCCTCAATTAATGACCAACACCTTAATCCATTGTCATAAAGTCATATCAGTCAATATTAATAGATCTATTTAATTGACTTGCAATTAACTGTATCAATTGATGACCTCCAAATTCTCTACTTACAATATCCCTTCCATGCCTCAAATAATTCTACCATTCCAATGAAGCATTTTCTTAATTCCTTAAATTAAAAGAAACAATGAAATGACATACAACTTACTTAAATTGCATTTGAATAAATTGAAACTTTCTCCTTCATTTTAAAAATCATGAAGGCGTGCAAAATGGAGACACAATTTTGAGACACAAATAATTTGAAACTTTCCTTATATTAACCTCTTTGAGAATCACACATACTTCTGATAATGAGACTTGTGACAATAATATGAGATTAAAAAATGTATTTCATTTACTTCAAACTTCTAAAGAAAAAAAGCTTAAACACTTTGAGACTCTACACAAAATACTAGACCAACTAAAAATAATAATGTTTGTAATACCCTGCCAAGGGATCTAAAGAATTAACCTAAAGTTTCACTAAGTTTGGAAACTTTTTTTTTTTTTTTGAAACATGAAAGTAACACCATTCATAACATAGTAGCGAAAGCAATAACATTATTCAACTAAAAGTAAACATAAACATACATAATAGGTTACATTCTTCAAGGATCCCTTAACGTTGAATCACATCTAATCAAAACTAATTATTTTTCCATCTAATACTACATCCACATGAAATAATAATGAAAAGTCCAACGTTCATAAATTACATTTCTGAATGCTCAATCATCCACTGCACATGTCACTGGATATGAAAGGCTTAAAAAAATATACATGTGTGTAAATAAACTACATCATAATAACTCTAATCCATGATGCAACGAAGTAAATGAAACCATATACCATACATGAACATCATCATAAAAGATAACCATATATCAAACATAAATATCTAAGTGCACGGTTCCTCCCAACCGTAAATAGCATCATTAGACCATCATGGATCCTAGCCATCCCTCTGTGCGTAACATTCCAAATCACTGAAGAGATCATCGGTATTAACATAGTAGGAATGTCACTCCTAAATCATACTACATCATATGTAGAAAGTAATCTAGCATGCAAAGTTAAGCATAAGATAACATCTCTAACATATGCAAATCATCAATATAAGAAACATACCAGTAAATACATCCATCATAGGGTATATCATCTATCATAATGATCCAAGAACATAATGAAGATACATACCAACCAAGGATGCTCCAACCACGGTGTCTACAGACGGATCTCAAATGGTAAGAGTGAAAAAGCACTACCATCCGACTACGTGGAACTTAAGTGGTCCACTCCCGCCGCACTAAGGAGGTAATCTCAAGTCCCAAACAGGTTATCAAAATCACATAGCATAAATACTCTCTAAGTCCAAGAATCCTAAAAGTATACTAACTCAAAGGTTCCAATCACAAAACTGACATCTAATCCCAGAGGCACACAAAGACATGTAGGAAACCTACTATGCAAGTGAGAAAGTGTCATCGCATGGATCACGCTAGAGTTACCTTGGTAGTCTCTCAATAAACCTCGGCCCCCTAGTGATCCTTGTGCGGCCACTAGTATCCTCTCATATAGACGAGGCATACTACGAAATGCAAGGTTACAACCAAGCATTCTCTCTACTCCCATCCTAGTCTATACTAGCACTCGAGGCATGGGCGAGAACAAAACAATTATCTTATTAGGTTCATTTAATCCCCATTTAGTGTAAATGTTTTCATTTATTAAAACAACTTACAATGAGTTACCCTGGCAGCCACTTAGGGCCCCGACCCCCATTGCAAGCCACTTCCTGACACTACAAGTAGATAACCTACCCTAAGCTCATGGAATCATAAATCACAAAATCACCACAGTCCTATACAAGTGACTGGAAAAATACCAAAAGATAATCCATAATAAAAGCATCAAATCTCCATGAGCAACTAAAAAGCATCCATTAATAATCATGACCACAACAGTTCTTTATTGGCAACTGAAGGTATCACTGATAATCACAATATCCATTGGTTCTCAACAACCAACCAAAAAGTATCTCAAGTCATACTGATTGAAGACTCCAAAATGGTTGAGTCAAAACATGTCACAACATGACATCATCAAAAAATAAATCAACGTTTCAGTCCCATCATGGCGACTGGAAAGTAATCCAAGGATAACTGATCGATGACTCAAAAATGGTTAAGTCAAGTGTCTCAGATACATATAACTCAGCTTCACTCAAGAAGACTGATGAGTAATAACAATCAGTAAATACAAACATCTCATAGAGCATACCATCACATTACCATGGTTGGGTTTATAAAGAATCGAGATCAAAAGACATCATCACAATCATAACCCCCGAGCCTCTGGTAGATGTCCTATAACTGGTCAACAACTAGTCAACTCAAAAACTCAAAACAAGAAGCATAGAGAAAACACAATGCAAGCACATGTTTTTGGTTTGCTAAAAAATTACATAGTTGAACTAAGTGTGAAGGTTTCAATTTCTGTTTGCAAGTATACTTCAAGCATAAAGATTAATCATTTGACCTACAAGTCAACCCGTTTGTTCCCTCGATAACATTATCCTTCCATTATTTAAAATTACATTCTAAGAATAACTGAAGGATAAATATTTACTCATTAAATTATTTGACACTTAATAAAGTCATTCACTTTATTTTGCTAAGATCAATGTTACTAATTGAATAACTCTTCCTTATCATTAATTCAACTTCTCCAAATAAAACCAAAGAATCATTATTCTTTTAAATTATAAGAAAGCCAGTTATCAATCTTCAAATAAGAAGATTATAACAACAAAATTATCTAGTCTTACTTTAACGCCATGCTATATTAATTAATCTTAATTAAATCATATAATTAAATTAATTAATAACGTACACAATCCATGACTCTATATCATTCTAATAGTTCTTAATTAAAATTTAATTAAATATCACTAAAACTTAAGTCTCTTGATTAAATCATCACTAACAACCATTAAAATACCTAAAGTCATTATTCAAGTCATCAGAATAAGACTTATCAACTTCGATGTAGATACTTTACAACTTCGTTAAAAGAATCATATCAACTAAAACTCTATTATATAACTTAATTATTAATTAAATTTAATTAACTCTAATTAATTAATTTAATTAATAATTACATAACCATACCAACAACCCAATGAATATCAGTTGATTAATAACTAACTATAATTTGTAAGTTAAAAGTCAACTATAATCATTTTCATTAAAATAGATCAATTCTCTAAAATGTTCTAAAGACAAGTTATTTATTCAACTCATTAGATTATTTAGGTATTTCTAATCCAATGATCATTTATAACAATTCTACAATTTTCGTTTAACTTAGTACTAATTTAAAGCCAACTTTAATTAATGAATATCCACTAACCACTCATATTAATATCCCAAAAATTTATAAAACATTCTCATAATAATCTATCCTATAGATATCTCGTTTAAAAGTTGAGTCAATTAAAGTTTAACCCCTGCTAAAATTTAAGATCAACCTTTCTAAGATCAGCTAAGAGTAAATATTTGAATTACTTAAACATCAGCATTATAAAATGAGTTCTTTTTTTTCATTAATCGCTCTCCATTTAATTTCGATCTTCAATAAATAATTTACCCATTGAATTCCAATAATCAATTAACAATTCTAATGAACCCAATATTAGCAATAACAATAATTGCATAACTCAAAAACTTCGATTTATAATATATTGTGATGATTAACCTTGATTAAACTAAATTTAATTAAGTTATTTATTAAAATTCTAAATATATAAAACTATATTAATATCTCTCCTCTTTTAATAATAATTGACAAATTATTATTAATACTTTTAAATCGTTAATCATTTTCAATAAGTCAATTTACAATTTCAAGAACCCTAAATAATTGATAACTTAAATATTTCAACTCATTCTAATTAGATAGATTCCAACTCTATCACTTATTCAAAATTTTATTATATATATATATTTATATATATACATGTATATATATATATGTATATATATATACATATACATATATATATATATATGTATATATATATATATGTATATATGTATATATATACACATGTATATATATACATATACATATATATATATATATATATATATATATATATATATATATATATATATATATATATATATATATATATATATATATATATATATATATGTATATATGTATATATGTATATATGTATATATGTATATACATACATACATACATACATACATACATGTATGTATGTATGTATGTATGTATGTATGTATAATAATTAATATTAAATAACTTCTTCATACTTTAAAAAAAAATCGAATTACTATATATATATATAATATTTAATAACTTCATTTTATAAAAATCGAATTACAACACATAACATAACATAAACCTTTTAACAAATATATTAATCTAAAACAATAAAAACAAAATAAAACTATATACCTTTCAACAGTCACCATATTCCCACCCGCGCGATACATGGTACCTGTTGTCGCAAGTCTGCGCTGATAGCGGGTACAAAGTACCCCTGTCGTCGCAGTCCCTGTGACGGTAGGTCCTCTACGTACCCGCAAGGAAGAGGGGGTATGGGCTCCGCCCTCCCGTATTCAATAATTATTTTTTAATATAAAATGTTTTCCCCTGCATACTAAAACGTTTACAATAACTCTTTTTTTTTTTATAACATTTTTTTATTATAACGTTTTTTTATAAAACGTTTTATCATATGCGATCCATTGTCGCAATTTTTGTTTTAAAATCAACATTTTTTTTTAAATAACATATGTATGTATGTATACATATACATATATATACATATATATATATATATATATATATATATATATATATATATATATATATATATATATATATATATATATGTATACATATATATATATATGTATACATATATATATATATATGTATACATATATATATATGTATACATATATATATATATGTATACATATATATATATGTATACATATATATATATATATGTATACATATATATATATATATGTATACATATATATATATGTATACATATATGTATATATATACTTATATGTATATATATGTATATTTATGCAGATTGTTAATTAGTATTACAACGTTGCAAATATATATATAGATGTATACATATACATATATAGATGTATACATATACATATGTACATATGTATATGTATACATCTATATATATATACATATGTATATATGTATATGTATATACATATATATATATATACATATGTATATATATATATATGTATATACATATACATATATACATATGTATATATATATAGATGTATACATATACATATGTATATACATATGTGTACATATGTATATACATATGTATATGTATACATCTATATATATATATATATAGATGTATACATATACATATGTATATACATATGTACATATGTATATATACATATGTACATATGTATATATATATGTACATATGTACATATATATACATATGTACATATATATGTATGTATGTACATATATATATACATATGTACATACATATATATATGTATGTACATACATATATATATGTATGTACATACATATATATATGTATGTACATACATATATATATGTATGTACGTACATATGTATATATATGTATGTACATACATATATATACATATGTACGTACATACATATATATACATATGTACGTACATATGTATATATATGTATGTACATACATATATATACATATGTACATACATATATATGTATATATATGTATGTACGTACATATGTATATATATGTATGTACATACATATATATACATATGTACGTACATACATATATATATGTATGTACATACATATATATATGTATGTACATACATATATATATGTATGTACATACATATATATATGTATGTACATATGTATGTATGTACATATGTATATATATATATATATATACATATGTATATATATATATATATATACATATGTATATATATATATATATATATATATATATGTATATATATATATATATATGCAGTTTTAAACATGTATGTATTTTTAAAAGAGAACATAACAAATAAAAAGAGTTGCCTTATTCTATAAGTTAAGAATTCTCATAAAATAATTGTTCTCTAATTTATCCATAATTCTTCTAATAGGTTTGTCTATAAATTTTTAACTTAAAATTCTTCATTAAAATACAAACCCTTGTCCAATCAAATCCTCGGTTCTATTACAATTCGAACCCAAACTCGTTTTAAAACTAATTTATTTTCTAATTGGAACTAGGGTTTATCCTACTTGAGCTCTCTATTGATTTCTTCGCACAAGGAGAGAATCAACATGCAAAACTGAATTAAACATTCATCACGAGAACTAACCAAGCAGTCATCTAGCAAACACGATGAAGACAGGAAGAGAAAGCGTGCAAAAAGAGAATATGTAAAAATCACGAGTGCACCTGGGTACTGATGCTAATTTTCCATGCCTTAGAAGTCCATAGAAAAATCCCTTCCTTTTCCAACATTCACAAATCCTCCAAGATCCAAACCAACCGCCTTGAGTGACTAAGAGTGCTTGTAAAAAGCATATGAGGACATAGAAGCATAGGAGCATGTCGAAGAATACGAGCTTGTAGAAGCATATGAGTATGTAGAAGTATATGAGCTTCTTGAATGCCTCCCAGCTTGTCCAAACACACTAGGAGAGCCTCTATATAAAGGCCTCTAAGATGCATCTAGAATGTGTCTAGAAAGAACTAGGAGATAAGCATGACAACCAAGCACATAACTTTCACGATAAAAAGATGAACATGATGAGGTGTCTAGAATGTGGTAGACACCATGTGCTTAAATAATATGCTAACTCCTAAGTGTAGACAACATGTGCATACTTAGAGTGCAAACTCCTGTGTTGTCTACATGACAATTCTCGAGAATTTGCAAACTCCTATGTGAATAAATATTAAAATAATGCACATTAATTAATTTAATATTCACTTTACTCTTTTCAATTTAATTTATTAATTTTTAAATCTTATGCACTCACTTTAATAACTCCACTTGTTTTATCTTAATATATTTATATTTTAATCACATGCACACATCATGCAACCTATAATCTTTTAATAATTTTAATATCTTTTCCACTTTTAAATTTATTTTTGAAACTTGATAAAATATTTATTAACTTAAATAAATATTATCACAATCCAACTTTAAAATTATAACTTTTATTTTCAAATTTAATTATTTTATTTAATTAATTTCCTAATTAATTAAATAAAATAAATATTTAAATACCATATTAATTTTCCAATAAATTAAACCATTAATTAAATCCTTTAATTAGGCTTAATTAATAGAAAATACACCAAAGACTCATAAAATAAAATAGAAAAAAACCCACTATAGCAAAACACATACAAAATCAAACCAAAAGGGTTAATATCACGAATTACGTCATCTGATGCATTCAGAGGGTACTCAACTCAAATACTTGTCCTAATTTTTCAATTAGGACAAATGGCTTAAAGGGTTGGGATTTGGACTTGAGAATTTATCTACCCTCTCTTACCATTGAGATAATGCGATAGAGTACGCTCATCTTGACAATTCAGGGAAGTCGATACCCGGTACCTGCAACCTACATAAAACCATGCATGTACATACAATATATATATATATGCTAAGCTAAACAGGCAATGGCAGGAAGTGGTGCATCGTGTAGATCTTGACTAGCAGGTGACTACGACTCCCTTCCTTAACCACATAAAAAACGCCATCCAAGAACAAACACACACACCATACACATGCAAGTATGGGGTAAGTATCCATAAGAAAACACGTGATAATAAACCATCTAACTAATCAATAACTGAAAATAATGTAATAATCATCATGCATACATGAAATGTAGAGTCTAAGTTATCTCATCACATATCAACTGAATCCATAGTACAATATCTGATAGTCTCAAAACAATGTTGCTAACCATCAACATAAAACTAGCCCTAAAAGAGTTCGACAATGATAACAAAAATACCACCTAGGGGTAGGCACTACAATGTTCATCATACATCTAGAATTCAGACCCTTCTTCCTAATCTTGGCAATCCTTTTATAGAATAAGGATTGCAACAAGCTTTAGATATGGGATTACACATGCCATTACATGACTCAAAAATAAGTTACCAAGAAGAAAAAGTACCTTTTTACAATTATTCTCTGCAACTAGAATGATATGGGAAGTAGCTCAAAATTTGACAATTATCATCATGATGTTCAAGCACAGTCTTGGTTTGTAGTGCAGGTGTATCCATAGCAAGCTAATGCAAAAGTAAGATACCCTGGTATAATTCTCGTCCTTACTCTATTTTGTCTTTATATGTCCCCATCATCTATCTTCTAACTACTTCTTGTGGGTAAGGATTTGATTTCACCAACTGCTTCCCACACGTAAATTTCTCTTTTAGTTGTCATTTAGTTCCTCTAACAATTTCAAAATCATTAACAAATTTATTCCACTTGGCATCTATGATGGCCTTTGATTCAATTACAAATATGTTCATGTCCACTTCTATTTTAAACAAAGAATTAATCATATCATAAAAACCAGTTATCATCAACATCCTCTTCAAAAATTATTGCAACCTTTTCCAATGTTATGATGTGATCAAAAGATGTTGACCATTCTTGACAATCCTTCAATTTACTTTCATTATCAATAATTGGGGGAAAAAAATATCAATACCTTTAGCCATTACCTTCATCTTCCATTGGATTATATGTAACTTATTTATGATGAAACCAATCAATTATTTTACCATTTCCAAGGCCTCCTTTACTGTGAAAATCTTATAAAACAACTCTAGATTTTTAGCCATCAAAATAATTAACTTATCAAAGAATGGAGTATACGGGCCCCATTAATTAAAGATACGGGATAGCCATGATAGAACTTCATTGCATGTGTGTTTTACACTTTGCAAGGAGATGAAGACACTGTGAACATGTTGGGATATTCTTTCCAATACCTCTAATCTACGATTTAACATTCCTTTTAGTGCATCCACCTTCAGTTGATCATTCTAACTTGGAGCTTCAGTCTCCACCACAACAACTACTTGCTCAGTCCCAACTACTTTAACTTTTGTCATGGTAGCAATTTTCTCATTTTCTCCTTTTTCTTCCATAGTTTTGAGCTTCTCTTTTAAAATGGCAATTTCACTTTCTAGTTCTTGTATTTTATCTTCCAAATCTTTCACCCTCTTCTCCAATACATAGCTCTTCTTGAGCTCTTCCTTATACAATTTTCTAGTATCAATGTATTCTCTAAAAGTTTGGGCAAGCTAATCTTCAATCTGTACAACCTTAGCCTCATTCATGAAAGAAAAGTGTTTCAAATCACTTGAGATATTACTACCAGTGGTAGAATCCAATGTCCATATTATGGTGATGCCCTAGGTTGTATCTTTCACATCCACTAATCAGGGCTTATTTATTTTAGGAGCAAAGCTCCACACTGCTAATGTCTTATTGTCAATATTGAAATTAGAGCCTCTTTGTAGACACTATGCACCAAAATATTCATAGGAAATTGTTTTTTTCCTGCCTTCTTATTTGATCCAGTACAAATGTTGTTCCTAAGTCCCATCTAGGCACTAGTTTCATACCACTTCTTTGCACGAGATCTTTGGCCTCGCTTACTATCATAGTTTCACTATAAAGGTCATATGCTAGTAGCTTCTCAATGGAATCTTTAGTTTTCTCCTATGAATCCCCTGGCTTTAGTGTCAATGTTAGCTCACTTTGTTTAACCTTATATAAGAAGCTCTTATATTCTTCCATTTTGATGAACTCATCATCCTCCAAGAAATTTTTTTGCCTAAATGATCCTATCATCCACGCTTGTTGCAGTTAATTGTAAGTCTGTCAAGGAACTTTTAGCTGCCTTAACCTATTCTTGCAAATGTTTTAGCCTCATATCAGAAAAAAATTGGCTTTTACCAAACATTAATTGCAATGTTCTCTCCTTAACCTTTTCAGGCATATGAACATTTTTTAGCCTTTTATTTCCTTTAGCCACCCATGCAGATGTTTTAGGATGATCATCCTTTTCTTCCAGTTCTACATCTAGCCTTTTCTTCCAGTTCCTACATCTAGTTTAGGAGACTCTGGGTTTAACCTCTCTTCTTCTCCTAGTGGGTCTTTTGGAAATTGAGACATGATGTGATAAAAAATTTGCAATAATTTTTCAAGTTTGAAAGGATAGGCAACTTCTACACAAAAACCCTTGAAATCAGGGCCACTCTTCTTCAATTCCTTTTCTACCCTTTGAATATCTTCAAATTTTCTTAGTCTTTCTTCTACATCACTCTCAATCAAATTATTTCTAATTATGTCCTCTTGAGGTAGTTTTATTTTGTTAGGGAGAGTGTAGTTTCTTATTTCTTTTAAGGAACTCCTAACTACATTCTTAGGATCATATACTCTATATGGAAAAGAAGATAAATTATAATGTCTCAAGAATTCATGAATTCGATCAATAACTTCTTTTCCAATCATGAAATTGCCAATTTTAAAACATCTACATAGAAAGGATCCATTGTGTAGCTTAGGGCTTAGGTGTTCCCTATACATCATGTTGAGTTGTCATAAGAGTTCCATTATCCCCAACCTAGTAGGTATATATCTTGGCAATATATGTGGGGGTTGAGGGCATGCATAAACTCTCATAACTATTTTTTTTGAAACAAAAATGTATCCCCCCAATTATTATCTAATTTAGCATCATCCCTCAATAATGTATGCCTCGACACTCTCTTTAAAATTTCAAGATTTCCTCTCTTGTTGGGCACCTAACATTTTCATAACAATAAAGTTAAAATTATTGAAAAATGACACAGAAGACATAGAACTGGAGTAAGGGTAATTTCTATCCCATACTTGGGTCCAAAGTTGCACTGGAAATCTCCATCCAGGTCTAAAGTTTGATCAATGAAATTTGTACTAAAGTATCCAATGTTCTTGTATAGAATCAGATGCATCAACAGTGAGTAATGGTTGAATATAGAATTCCCAAATTCTCTCCTCTGGACTGTTGCAATCTGCTCTTGCATTTTCTCAATGATATATTTTACATAATCATACTCGATATTCGTGAATGAGTCTTAAATATTCAAATCCATGAGGTAAGGTCCTACATACACCATATCAGAATCATCACTCTTGAGTTCCTTATGCAATCCATAGATTGTATTTTGTATGTAATTATGGAACTTGTTTATTGGAAGCATCTTATCCACCTTCTTTGGGATGTATCCAACTAACTTGAGCTCATCTAGAATATAGTGGATCATCACTTTACCAATATAAGACTTCTAATTTCTTTCAAACTTCTACTAAAAATCTTGGATGTCAATCTCTACACTCATATGGTCTTCAAGCCCAAAGGCTTCAATGAGGGAGGCACGATCAAGTGTACATAATACACTCCTATCCTACTTATGAAAAGACTTTGTTGTAGGGTTATAATATGCTACAAGGGATTTCAAAAAATCTACATCCACATATACCTCTAAAAATATGAGCTTTTCCAAATTCCTCCGCCATGGGTTTGAGGTTGGTGGCTTCTTGAATCTGTTACTATAGAAAAACATGAAAATCTCATGCCCATTTGTGTCTGGGCATATGACATCTCTACAATTTATATAAGGGTATATGAAATCATGGTTATTGGCTGAAATTACATTTAATGACCCAAGTAAGAGTCAAACCAATTCTTCTGCATATTTGTTTGACTTTCTTTGTCTTGTTTTGCCCAATTTTGACATTGATGCTTGGACTATCTCAACATCCTTGGATTGTTCCTCATCACCTCCCATTTCAAATATTTCAACTACAAAAAAAACTCAGATTCTACACTTCAAAAGAAATGATCCAACAATTCAATGGCCTAAACACTCTGTAACTCAATATTTTCCTTAACTTTAGCAACTGGTACTTTTCTCAGTCATGGAGAATGTCTTTATGTATGAGCATGCTTCATCAACTTCATTTACTCCATTAAATGTTTGCATGCATGAGGGTTCAAAATTTGCAGTGTGGCTATCACTTAAGAATTTGGTGACGTTAACAACCAACTAAACCTTTTTCATTTTCATATTCAAGTTTTTGATTGACTGGAAACTTTTGTCTTTTCTCAATTTAGTAAGGTCAATTTATGCACTTTTTTCCTGTTAGAGTTTCAAATTTATGATCCCTTGAATTTTACTTTCATCGTAAGCCCATGGACCTAATTGCTAGACTCTTTCAATCTTACGTTCCACAATTTGTCGTATAGTCAGAGACCCTAACTATTACATCCTCCTTGAAGCCACAAATTTAGGTTGGTGGTTAATATCACTTCATCGTAGCACCAGAGTTGTTTATGTTAACCTTGGAAATAATCCTCCAATCGTACACTTTACTTGAGTCATGACTTTGGAAATCATATCAATAAACCCTTACGATTCTATGCTTTCCTTTGGATCATGTGATCAGAAGACGTCATGCTTTATGGGAAATACCTTTTACACATTTATGCTTTAACCCTAGCCATATCATTGGGTGACTCTTGAAACATGACACACACACTTATGTTTTCCCTTTATTTGTATTATTGGGACTCACTTTAAGACATAAGGCTTTTGACATACGATCCTACACTAGACCTTTGGAATTTATGATTGGGAGACACTCTAAGCTTCAAAAGAAAAGACCTACGACCTTATGCTCGAACCCTAAGTGTAAGGTCAGGACATATTTTGACCTTTTGCAAAAAAAACTTAAGATGTTACACTTGAGTATTAGGCATAAGGTTAAGACACTTGATTCATAGCCCTTATGACTCTATGCTTCGTGTGTGCTAAAATGTTGACACACTTCTATGAATCATTATATTCAAGATTGCTCAAGAATGAAATCTCAAATGGAAATCCATAGCTCTATATTCATGAAGTGCAAGGGTTCGTAATGGAGGCCCTCAATTTGACCTAGTTTGTTCTCATGCAAGTACACCATAAAATGAGAGAATCAAAGATCAAAATATGCATGCAAATAAAGATGCAAGCTAATCTAAATGATAACAATGCAAAGCAATGCAAGAAAGAAAATCTAATATATGAAAGGAAATAATAATGCAAGATTAATCTATGAAAGAAATATGAATCTAAGCTAATATGAAAATGCAAGGATGAACCATGATGATGGAAGCAATAGATGCAAGAGAGAAGAAGACAAAAAGAGAGAAGTTACAATCAAGCTCCAATGTCCAAACCCTAATGTCCAAAATCACTCTCCAAACCTGCAATATAACAATTAAATAACAACTAACTTTTATTTTTCTTTTCTTATGAAAGGAGAAGGAGAAGGCTCCTTATATAGTCAATTGTGGAGGTGGGAGGCTTCTCACAACCAATATGGAATATGTAATGCCCACCCATATTTCTTTTTCTTTTTCCATTATATTTACCAAACTCTTTTATACCTATTTCATGGATGTGTTAGTTTCTAGGATATTATTTCATAAATTGGACTAGAGATATATCAATGATGATTATTTAGTTGGCTATATTTTATGTGTTGTTTAATGATTATGGTTACTGGTGTATTAATGATGTTTTAATAATTCACAGTTAATAAATATGATTTCTTTAGTAGCAATGTCAGATGATGCTTTAATGATGATTACGAATATCATATTCGTAATAATGCATTACTTTATCTAGGCATTTGATGTTTGACTTATAATTATTATGGTACTTACCCCATGCTTGCATTTATACGGTGTATGTGTATGTTTTATCTTTTTGTTTGCAATGTTTGATGTGGTTAAGGGAGGGAGTCATAGTCACCTGCTAATCAAGATCTACATGATGTACCACTCTCTCTCATTGCTTGTTTAGTTTAGATATATTTATATACATGTACATGCTTATCTTTTATGTAGAATGTAGGTACCAGGCATCGACTTCCCTAAATTGTCAGGATGGGCGTGCCCTATCACAATAACTCGATGGTAAGAATGAGGAGATAATATTTAGGTCCAATCCCAACCATAGCCTAAATACTTGTCTTGCAAGGAGGACTTGTAACTGACTTTTCACCTTTTTTAAAACTTGTGAGTTTATCTTTGTTTGTGTTGTTTGATTTTGAGCTTTGGTCTATTTTGGTAATATTATTTTTATGTTGATTTCGCCATGTAATTTATTTGGTAAATGATTTAATTATCATATTTCGGTTAATCATATAATATTTAGAATTATAAAATATTATTGATTAAAAAGAAAATATTAAAGTATGAGAATATTTAATTGATTAAAAATTAATTAAATATGTGTTTTAATTTAAAAGTATTAATCTAAATTTATAAAATTGGTTAAAGAGAAATTAGAATATGATGATATTTAATTAATTATTAATTAATATTAGTTAATTAAATATGTACTTCAATTTAAAATATTTTACTTAAAAGTCTAATTTAAAAAGTTGAACAAAAACAGAATTAAAATATTGAAGTTTTAATTATGCTTTATTATAATTATTTATTTAATATTAAGTAAATTAGAGTTGCATTTAAACAATGAGCTTTGATTATTATTATTAATTTAGATAATAAAATATGCTTTAATTAGTGCTTGCACTAATTAATAAACTGGAGGAAAATAAAATATAAAAGAATAAAATTTAAAGATAAAGTTATAGTTCAAATTATGGTATAGTTATATTTATTTAATTTAATGATAATTATTTAAAAGTTGTATTTTAATAATAAAATCTAAATAATGTTATTAATTAAATTAATAAATATATGTATATTATTAAAAATGCTTCGAAAATTAATTAAAAAGAGAAGGCTACTTATTTAAATTAAGATATTTTGTAATTAAATATCTAAAAGAGTTGTGCATGAAAAGGTAAAAAGGTAATAAACAGTAATTGATCAGTGAATTCCCTCTCGTGATTGCACAATCAGAGCCCTAATTTAGGAGAGAACTCTTTATCAGAGATCTAGAGCTCATTTCGCAATTACATAGGTTTTGGGGAACAAACTTCAAAATTAGATCAAAAGAATCGTTGAAAGTTTTACAGGGTTTGGATTTGTATGCGTTTACAAATTGTCTTAGATTTTAGCTGTAATTTTGAGGTATGGTTTAAAAATTCATTGTGAAATTTTATTAAAAGATCTATCTATTTCGTGTCTTCCTGGGTGTTTTCTTATTGCTTATTAATTTATCGTATTGATTGTTGAATAAAAAATTATGTTGCAGATTTTGAAAAAAAAAAAGTGTTATTAATCAAGAAAATTTGATTGAGAAAAATTATAGAAAATCTGTAGAAAATTATTGTGACTATATTTTTATAAACCCCTTTCTAATATAACAAAAAAATTGATTATTAAAAAATTGAAAGAAAATAATAAATTGAACAATTGTGTTTTCAATTTTAAATTTGTCATTAGAACCATGAGATTGTCATGAGCTTTCTAAATATAGATGAATATTATTCTTATATCTAAAATAATTCAATTGCAAAAAGAAAAAACATTGATTGAGAGGAAAACATGTTGTAACTAAACTTATGCATGCATGTGAAAACAAATATACTAAAAATAGAAAGTTTAGTATGGTTACATGCATGTGAAAACAAATATGCTAAAAACAAAAAATTAAGTACAGTGTCGTTGCATGATTTGAGAGATCAAAGACATGCGAAAATACTAATTGCATGTGTATTTTTATTTTACATAATTTTTAGATTTATTTAATTTTAAAAAATAAAAATAAATAATTTATTAATTTCAAAAATTAAATAAATATTATTCATTTAGTTTAAGTGGATGTTACAATTATTGATTCTTTAAGTCTAATTAAACTCTTAGTTGCATATAAATGATTTTATATTTATTAATGCAAAAGGAAAGTTAATAAATAAATATTTATAATTTTATTTAATTTTAAGAGAAGTTGTGGTAGAGTTCACTTTATAATCATTTGGTTAATAACTATTTGACTTTATGAGAAAAATTATAAATAATTAAATTAAATATATAATTTTACCTCTAGTTGCATTATGAATTAAAGAAAAAGTAAATATTAATATTGGACTTAAATAAAAGTCATATTAAAATTTTAGAAATTGAAATTAATATCAATATTTAAATATAATAATATACAATTATGTTATTAATTAAATCATTTATGATTTAAAATTATTTAAATTAATAATATGATAATATTGCATGATATTTTATATGCACAAAAAAGATTGGATGTTTAAATACTTATTATTTTAAATAAGTAAATTAGCAGAACAATTTATATTAATATATATATTCTTACTTTATTTCTAAACACATCCTTATGACCCAAACTAAACAAGAAAAGTTGGCGAAATTAAATCATGTCACTAAAAACTATGTGTTTTCTAATATTCTATTTATAGTCTTGTGATGTTTATTTTCTTGATAGTTTTTCTTTGTGGGTTGTTCAGTTCATCAAGTTACGATGTGAACTAGAGGCGTTTTTGAGATTTCTTTTATGATTATTTGACTGGATATCATGATGAACTTTATTATTTGAATTGAGATTTATGTTTTATGAGTTTTATGCTTTGGAACATTTATGAGAACTTGGGCTTTGATAACCAATGTTATTTTTTGGGTTGCCTATTAAGGAACCAAATTCGATCAATATTATTTTTCTTGTGGTATGGGACACTATTTTGGTTTATAATTTTTGAGAAGGTAGTGTAGGTGCATGTCTATGGGAGTGGCTTGCAATGGGGGTCAGAGTCCAAAATGGCTACCAAGGTAACTCATTGTAAGTTGTGTAACAAGTGATAACATAGTAATTAAAATATTTTTCCTAGCCCTTTTTCCTTGAGATACATTAAAAAAAAATAAGTTAGAGATTTATCCTCGTCCATGCCTTGAGTGCTTGTATAGACTAAAGGATGAGATGTAGATGATACCATGAAAGGTATGACTAGTTTCTTCATCATCACAAGAGGGTATTTTGGTTCCGCATTGAGTCACTAGGGGGCCGGGGTCCTAAGAGGTTGTCAAGGTAACCTTAGAGTTGGCTTATGTGATGACACTTCATAGTATGTAGCCTGAGTCTCCTTCATGATTTTTTTTAATATTTGCCTCTAGTGATGTATTGATTGGATATTACTTTTGATGGTGCTTTTATTGTGAATTTTTACTCATTGATTGGATGTCATTTATTGTTGACTGTTGAGTTTTATTAATAAATGATTAGTTATTCTTTAGTGGTGTTTTTATTGTTGGATTTAGTGATTGATAGTTTTACTTTTATTGATGACAGTTGTTATCTATTGGTTGTTTTGCTTGTGACACTTGACATTGATTTTGAGGTGATTATATATTTTTGATCTTAGTATTTGTATGTTGACTTGGTATGTGGTGTTAGTATTGGAATGAGTGTTCTTTCGATTTTGATTATCTCTTTTTCTTGAGTAGTTTTATGTTACCCTTGAGGTAGTTTTAGCTATTAAGATTCCTTGCCTAGGATTATTTTATGATTTGATTATCTGTGTGTGGATCGTATATTATCTCTCCTACATGATGAGAGTGGGAGCCTGATTAGGTGACCACATGGTCGGGAGCTAGTGTATTCTTACCATTTGGGTCCCCCTCAAATTGACAGATGTTGGATGCTCCTTGATACAATGGTACCATTATCATTCTTCCTCTTATCTTAAAGACTTCTATTCATTTGTTGTATCCTACGTATCATGTGTTTTGAAATCCTACGAGATATTGTATTGTATATTGATATACTTGTATCTATTTTCACATATCTTGTGACATGTGCAGTGGATGTTGCTCATTAGATGTGCTTTCATATTATTAGTTGTACTTATGTATTTGCTAATATGACTATGTATGTGTTTATTCATTTTAATGATTATGGACATTGTAATTGAGACTTAAACTTATTAACAAAACTTTTTAAAATGTGACTCAACATGAAGGAACCCTTGAAGAATTGAAATTATTTTTGTAATTGATTAGATGTTCTTGATGTGTATGCATATATTGCTTCCACATTATTGTTACTTTGATGTTGTTTAAACTTTAAAAAGAGTTCAGTAAACTTTGTAACATATTAGGTTTATTTCTTTTGGGTTTCCAAGCAGGACGTTACATTTGGTATCAGAGCTCAAGTTTCAACATTGGGAACTCTAGGCATATTGTGTGTCATCAGTTAGAAAGTTGTTAAACTTGAACATGATTTAAACAATAAATATTTATCAACGTCAAACTCGAACCTAAATAGTTTGAACACAGAATAGAAGTGAAACTTTTCAACATGAAATATGGAAACTCGTAACATTTATGTTAGTGACTTTTTGATTTATGTGTATGCATTATAATTTTATGTTTTCTAATGAATTTAGAGATGTTGATCTTCTGTTTGGAGGGTTTTAGGGGATATATTTCAGTATTTGTTAAAAAGATGAATGGTGGGTCAATATGGTTGTCATTTTATTATTAAACCAAAATCATATTGCTCTAAATGACTAAAAGTGTATACATGGTTAACTTATTTGTATTATTTTCTTAAATAATCATTTTGTTTGACATTGTAGACAATACTATTTGACTTTTAGTTACCCTAGTCATTGTAGTAGGCTTCCAGGTGTAAATCTAATTTTAGGGGGCTGGCTATAATGTCCACCCATAGTTTTTTTTCAATTATATTTACCAAATTCTTTTTATGTCTATTTCATGGATGTGTTAGTTTCATGGATATTATTTCATAACTTGGACTAGAAACATATCAACGATGATTGCTTAGTTGACTATATTTCATGTGTTGTTTAATGATTATGGTTACTGGTGTATTAATGATGCTTTAATGATTCGTAGTTAATAAATGTGATTTCTTTCATAGCAATATCAGATGATGTTTTAATGATGATTACTTCATATTCGTAATGATGCATTATTTTATCTGAGCATTTGATGTTTGACTTATAATTATTATGGTACTTACCCCATACTTGCATATGTATGGTGTATATATTTGTTTTATCTTTTTGTTTATCGTGTTTGATGTGGTTAAGGGAGGGAGTTGTAGTCACCTGCTAATTGGGATCTACACAATGTACCACTCCCTGCCATTGCTTGTTTAGTTTAGATATATTTATATACATGTATGTTATTATCTTTTATGCAGAATGTAGGTACCCGGCATCGACTTCCCTGAATTGCCAAGATTCGCATGCCTTTTACAATAACTCAACAGTAAGAATGGTGATATAATGTTCAGGTCCAATCCTAGCCATAACCTAAACACTTATCTTGTAAGGAGGACTCGTAACTAACTTTCTACTGATAATGTTCAAGTCCAATCCCAGGCATAGTCTAAACACTTGTCTTGTAAGGAGGATCCGTGAGTTTATCTTTGTTTGTGTTGTTTGATTTTGAGCTTTGGTCTGTTTCAGTAATGCTATTTTTATGTGGATTTCGCTATGTGATTTATTTGGTAAATGATTTAATTATAATATTTCGATTAATCATATAATATTTAGGATTATAAAATATTATTTGATTTTTTAAAAAATATTAAAGTATGAAAATATTTAATTAATTAAAAAATAATTAAATATGTGCTTTAATTTAAAAGTATTAATCTAAATTTAGAAAATTGGTTAAAGAGAAATTAGAATATGATGATATTTAATTAATTAAATATGTACTTCAGTTTAAAAGATTTAATTTAAAAGTCTAATTTAAAAAGTTGGACAAAAAAGAATTAAAATATTAAAATATTAAATTTTTAATATTGCTTAATTATAATTATTTATTTAATAATTATTAAATTAGAGTTGCATTTGAACAATAAGCTTTGATTATTATTATTAATTTAAAAAATAAATTATGCTTTAATTAGTGCTTGCACTAATTAATAAACTAGAGAAAAATAAAATGGTTCTAGTTCTAGTTATGACATAGTTATATTTATTTAATATAATGATAATTATTTAGGAGTTTTATTTTAACAATACAATCTAAATAATGTTATTAAATAAAATAATAAATATATTATTAAAAATGTTTCAAAAATTAATTAACGAGAGAAAGCTAATTATTTAAATTAAGATATTTTGTAATTAAATATCTAAAAGAGTTGTGCATGAAAAGGTAAAAGGTAATAAAGTAATAAATAGTAATTGATCAGTGAGTTCCCTCTCGTGATTGCACAATCAGAGCCCCAATTTAGAGGAGAACTTTTTATCAAAGATCTAGAGCTCATTTTGCAATTACACATGTTTTGGGGAGCAAATTTTAGAATTGGATCAAAAGAATTGTTAAAAGTTTTAGAGGGCTTGGATTTGCATGCATTTACAGATTGTCTCAGATTTTAGCTGTGGTTTTGAGGTATGGTTTGAAAATCTATTGTAGAATTTTATTGAAAGATTTGTCTACTTCGTGTCTTCCTAGGTGTTCTCTTATTGCTTATTAATTTACTATATTGATTATTGAATAAAAAATTATGTTGTAGATTTTGAAAAAAGAAAACTTATTAATCAAGAAAACTTGACTGAGGAAAATTATAAAAAATCTGTAAAAAATTATTGTGACTATATTCTTATAAACCCCTTTCTAATATAACAAAAAAATTGATTATTAAAAATTTGGAAGAAAATAATAAATTGAACAGTTGGGGTTTCGACTTTAAATTTGTCATTAGAATCATAAGATTATCATAAATTTGTTAAATATAGATAAATATTATTCTTATATCTAAAATAATTTAATTGCAAAGTTTATCGGAAAAAAGAAAAAAGATTGATTGAGAGGAAAACATGTTGTAACTAAACTTATGTATGCATGTGAAAACAAATATGTTAAAAATAGAAAGTTAAGTATAGTATGGTTACATGCATGTGAAAACACATATACTAAAAATAGAAAGCTAAGTATAGTAGGTTTTTATGTGAAGACAAATATACTAAAAATAGAAAGCTAAGCATAGTAGGTTTTCATGTGAAAACAAATATGGTGAAAATAAGAAACTAAGTATAGTATAGTTGCATAATTTGAGAGATCAAAAACATGCAAAAATACTAATTGCATGTGTATTTTTATTTTATATAATTTTCAGATTTATTTATTTAAAAAAATTAATTAATTAATTATAAATAAATAAATAAATAATTTATTAATTTCAAAAATCAAATAAATATTATTCATTTAGTTTAAATAGATGTTACCATTATTGATTCTTTAAGTCTAATTAAACTCTTAGTTGATATAAATAATTTTATATTTATTAATGCATGAGGGAAGTTAATAAATAAATATTTATAATTTTATTAAATTTTAAGAGAAGTTGTGTTGGAGTTCACTTTGTAATCATTTAGTTAATAACAATTTGACTTTATGAGAAAAATTATAAATAATTAAATTAAATATATAATTTTACCTCTAGTTGCATTATGATTTAAAGAAAAAGTAAATATTAATATTGAACTTAAATAGAAGTCATGGTAATATTTTATAAATTAAAATCAATATCAATATTTAAATATAATAATATACATTTATGTTATTAATTAAATCATTTATGATTTAAGATTATTTAAATTAATAATATGATTAAAAAAAATTGGATAAAGAAATGATCGAAGCCTAGGTTATTTATTATTATCATTAAGATTAATTATCATTATCTGTTAAGTGCGAGTAGATTTGAACCCAAGACCTCCCTGATGAGAGGCTCATAATTTATCGATGCATTGTAGGCTCTTGCCTAATAATATGATACTATTGCATATATTTTATATGCACAAAAAAGATTGAATATTTAAATACTTATTATTTTAAATAAATATATTAGCACAACTATATATATATATATATATATATATATATATATATATATATATATATATATATATATATATATCCTTACTTTATTTCTAAACACATCATTATGATGTAAGTTAAACAAGAGAAATTGGTGGATTTAAATCATGTGGCTGAAAACTATGTGTTTTCTAATATTCAAGTTATAGTCTTGTGATGTTTTTTTTTTTATAGTTTTTCTTCATGAGTTGTTTAGTTAGCCGAGTTAGGATGTTTTTTTTTTTTAAAGAGGGGTAAACGCTTTGACCTGGAGCTATGAACCAGTGAGGCCACAATCGGGGGACCTCATCCCCATGAGATTTGAACTTTGATGGCAAGGATAAAAACACAACAACTTAACCATCACAACATGCCACTGTTGGCAAAAGGGTTTGTGGTAAACCTAGTGTGACTCGAACCGAAGTTGATGCGTAGCACCGGGATCATTAGCCTAACACTACACCTCATGACTCGCCTTCACACCAACTCGGCTACACACTCACCCTTAAAAAAAAGGGTTTGTGGTAAACCTAGTGTGACTCGAACCAAAGTTGATGCATAGCACTGGGATCATTAGCCTAACACTATGCCTCACGACTCGCCTTCACACCAACTCGGCTACTCACTCACCCTTAAAAGGGTTTGTGGTAAACCTAGTGTGACTCGAACCGGAGTTGATGCGTAGCACCGGGATCATTAGCCTAACACTACGCCTCACGACTCGCCTTCACACCAACTCGGCTACTCACTCACCTTTAGCCGAGTTAGGATGTAAACTAGAGACATTTTTTTAATTTGTTTTATGATTATTTAACTGGATATCATGATGAACTTTATTATTTGAATTGAGATATATGTTTTATGAGTTTTATGCTACTGAGCATTTATGAGAACTTGGGTTAGGTAACCAATGTTATTTTTTGGGTTGCCTGTTAAGGAACCAAATTCGATCAATATTTTTTTTTTGTGGTATGAGACACTATTGTAGTTTATGATTTTTGGGAAGGTAGTCTAGGTGCATGTCTATGGGAGTGACTTGCAATGGGGGCCGAGGCCCAAAGTGGCTGCTAGGGTAACTCATTGTAAGTTGTGTAACAAGCGATAACATAGTAATTAAAATATTTTGTCTAGCCCTTTTTCTTTGAGATACATTAAAAAGATAAGTTAGAAATTTTTCCTTGTCCATGCCTTGAGTGCTTGTATAGACTAAAGGATGAGATGGAGATGATAACTTGAAAGGTATGACTAGTTTCCTTATCATCACGAGAGGGTATTCTAGTTTCGCATAGAGTCACTAAGGGGTCGGGGTCTTGAGAGACTGCTAGGGTAACCTTAGAGTTGGCTCATGTGATGACATTTCATAGTATGTAGCCCAAGTCTCCTTCATGATTTTTTATATATTTGTCGCTAGTGGTGTAGTTGATGGATATTACTTTTGATGGTGCTTTTATTGTGAGTTGTTAGTAATTGATTGGATGTCATTTATTGTTGATAGTTGAGTTTTATTAATGAATGATTAGTTATTCATTAGTGGTATTTTTATTGTTGGAGTTAGGGATTGGTAGTTTTACTTTTATTGATGACAATTGTTATCTATTAGTCATCGTGTTTGTGACACTTGACATTGATTTTGAGGTGGTTGTAGATTTTTGGTCTTGGTATTTGTATGTTGACTTGGTATGTGGTGTTAGTATTGGAATGAGTGTTCTTTTGATTTTGATTCTCTTTTTATTGAATAGTTTGCATTACCCTTAAGGTAGTTTTGGCTATCAAGATTCTTTGCCTAGAATTATTTTATGATTTGATTATTTGTGTGTGGATCGTACATTATCTCTCCTGCACAATGGGAGTGGGAGCCTGATTAGCTAACTACGCAATTGGGAGGTAGTGTATCCTTACCATTTGGGTCCCCCTCAAATTGACAGATGTTGGATGCTCCTTGATACAGTGGTACCATTATCATTCTTCCTCTTATCTTGAAGACTTCTATTCATTTGCTATATCTATGTATCATGTGTTTTGAGATCTTACGAGATATTGCATTGTATATTGATGTACTTATATCTATTTTCACATATCTTGTGACATGTGCAGTGGATGTTGCTCACTGGATGTGCTTTCATAATATTAGATGTACTTATGCATTTGCTAATATGACTATGTATGTGTTTATTAATTTTAATGATTATGGAAATTATAATTGAGACTTGAACTTATTAATAAAACTTTTTTAAATGTGACTTAACGTGAAAAAACCCTTGAGGAATTGAAACTATTTTTATAATTGATTATATTTTCTTGATGTGTATGTATATATTGCATTTGCATTATTGTTACTTTGATATTGTTTAAACTTTAAAAAGAATAGTTCAGTAAACTTTGTAACATATTAGGTTTATTTCTTTTGAGTTCCTGAGCGGGGCATTATAGAATAATAATAAGGCTTGATCCACGTGAGATAAAATTCCACCAATGAGAAAAGATGAGTGTTTGACAAGAAAGTGGAAAGAGGAAATTAAGGAATCCCATTTAGAAATATGTGCATTTAATTGTAGAGAATTTTTTTTTAAAATTTAATTTATTTCCTTTTTTCATCAAAAATAGATATTTAAGAGAGGATTTTATTTAATTAAAAGGGATCAAGTTCTTTGAATTAAATAGGAGTTATTTTATTTCTTTTAATTAAATAAGACTTAGAATAAGATGATGAAACCTTAGAAAATATTGAAATAATTAAATTAATTGCAATTTGATAATGAAAATGATTTGAATTGATTCAATAAAATATTGCAATGCATTGATTTAGGAATTTGATAAATTGAAGAATGGGGGCCCATAGTCTAGGTGACCATTTTAGGGTGCATACACTCCACAGTTAGTTGGGAGATTGGGGAAGGATAAGGAATATTTGTATAAAAAATTATGACTTCTCGCTAAGATATAAAACTTAGGAAAATGATAAAGTGTCAACCATAGGATAAAATATTTTCAGCTAGGTGAACAACATGGTTAGAACACTTAATACAATCTTAATTTATAAAGGATAATTTAAAGTTTTAAAACAACCATAGGCCTAGGCTAATCAATTTAGGGTTTTTTTGCTCAAAAATTGTAACATAATACATGGAAACCCTAACTGCATACATTTACCCAACTTTTTCAAAAAATTTCAAAATTTGAAATGGTGAAAATATAGGCCATTAGTGGCTCTATCTAGGGATAATGGATGGAATGTGTCCATTTAAGAATTTAGCATTTCTAGAAGAGTAGACCACATATTTGACAAGGTGACAACCACTTAGATAGAAAGGCTAAATCAAAATAGGGAACAACACAACATATTTACAGAGATTTATAGTATTTACAAATGTACAGAGACCTAAAATTACTGTTTATGGAATAGAAAGTACCTTTAGTAGAAGTACTTCTTTAGGATTTGTTCATGAACTAGGAAATCCATAATATCTCCTAATAGTTCTTTGATGGAGTAGGAATCTTCACCCTATTCCCCATGAATCAAATATGGACCCAGCCAAATGGGATCAAATTTCCAATGTTTACCCTTATCTTCCATTCTAGCATTCCAAAGTAGTACTAAGTCTTTTAGCTCAAATTTCCTTTTTGATGCCCTTTTATCATATAGGTGTTTTACTTGTAATTATAACTTTGCATTTTTTGCAGAGGCCTCTCTTCTAGTTTGATCTAGTTGCATGATGTCATTAATTCTTAGTTATATTTATCTATTACATCATCATCATACCATTGGATAAATTTATATATTCCATTTAGATTATTTTGTGGCATTCTAGATTGTATTCCATCAACTAAGTCAAAAGGTGCATAATCTATTGCTTTCTTTACTGTTACCCTATCAACCCATGCTACCAAGGGTAATTTGGAGTCCCAAACATTCTTATTTTCATTTAAAATCCTCCTAATGATCTTCAATAGACTTTTATTATTGGATTCTGCATGCCCATTTCCTTAAGGATGATATGGGGATGATGTAGATCTAGTAATGCCATATTTCTCACAAAATCTTTCATACTCTTCAGATCTAAAACACATAGCATTATTGGTGAAAATTTTATCTAGACAACCAAATCTGATGATAATGTTGTTTATGATAAAATCCATCACCATTTTGCTAGTTTCCCTCTTGGTAGGGGTTGCTTCTACCCATTTTGTGAAATACTTTATTTCCACTAGAATCCATAGATATCCATCACTTGATTTGTTCATAATCTCTCTTATAAAATCAATTCCCTATTGTTGAAATGATGCTTGTACCTCCACTGGTCTTAATGGTAAGTTACCAGAAAATTTCAATTTACCTGTGAATCTTTGACAAGCATCACATTTCTTTACAAGTTCATGTGCATCTTTGAACAATGTTGGCCATCAAAATCCATCCCTAATCACCTTATGAGTCATTGTTTTAGCCATATAATAGCCTCCACATAATCCACTATGCATTTTCTTAAGAATCTCAACTAATTGTTCTATTGGAATAAGTACATGGGAAACAAGTTACTCCGAGGGGGGTGGGCGGGGGTGAATCAAGATCTTAGACTTTTAGCTTCAAAACCAATAACATAAATCCACACCTAATTCATCTCACAGATCTACCATTAAAACTAAAATGTTGAAACATAAATGAAATACATCACATTCATAAATCATTCAACACATAACACAATGATTTGGTTACCCACAAACACTTCAAGATGTAGGTAAAATTGGGGTGGGGATGAAACCCACAAATCTTCACTGTTGCAACAATAAAGTTAACCTATTAGGGTTACAATGTTTGATCATAAAATATGATCTACCCTATGAGGGGTTTGCCATTTTAAAAGCTTAAGAGACTAATATGTCTCACCTTGTTAAAGGATTTTACACTCACAATGAAGTAAGGACTTTGTTAGGAGGTTTACATAGGTCTGTTAAGACCACTTTGTTAAGAGATTTACTCTATCTCAATTAACAATAACTGATTTAGTACCTAACCCTTGGTTTTCTCTATACGCTGATATTGGGTCTCCTCTTTATTGTATCACTAGTATGATCTCCTTATTTGATAACTCTATTCAGTCCTTCACTTCTCTTATTGCTCTCTGTCTAGTCATCTTTCAGACTTTGCCTTCACTCCTTCACATGTGCACAAGCATACTTGTCCTTGTCTCTTCTTCCTTCTTCATATACTCAAGTCTTAACACACACATATCAATTCTAGGGTTAGAACCCTCCTTAAATAGACATTCTATGAAGGTTCTAGATCTTGATGGATGGCTTACACTTCATCATCTTTTTCCATTTACATCTTATTTTTTGATTGGTTGAATCACACACCTTGGAATCGTTACCTTCTATAATGACATGTAATAAACATCTTAGTTGGCTCTTCAAATACTAAATGTCATGGAAAATTTAGCCAAAATTATTTGCATATGAGTATGTGTCATTAAAAACTTATATATCAAAACTAAACTACTCGGCACTTGAGTGTTTTGATGCTTAGTCATGTAAACATCTTCATGTTGTCACTTATCTTCTATAACCTTGTTTGCTCAGCAAGTTCATCTACTCGATCGCTGCTAAATACTTGACAATCATTATCTTGCTCTGTATAAGATTTGTATGCTTGACCTTTACTAGATAACTCAGTTGCAATTATGACCTTGTAATCTTGCCTAGTAAATGACTAAGTGTTTGGACACTAATTCACAACATAGGCTTAGAGATCAACATGTTCTTCATTAACAAATTTCAGAAATACACCTTCCATTTTTCTCCACCATAGTACTCCTATGATAATTACATACTCAATGGCTTATAACTTCAATACCCTCTTTTGATTATCACTCATCTCTAGTGGGGTCTTCATGTACCGCAGATAAAGAGTTACACCCTTGTACCACTCACAAGCATCCATATCACATAAGTTACCCTTGCAATCATGATTGAACTGGTTTATTTAGTTTGCCTCTAGATTGGTGTATGCCATTAATTTTTCAAATCCTTGTCCTCTTACCAGCTTAGTAATTTGGATGTCTATATTAAATTCTCGAATCCTATTTGTAAGAATTTTCCTTAGGGAAAAATTTACCCAAGATCAAGGAACTCAAACATGAGCACAATAGTAGACCAGAAAGAGTATGATCAAAATATCAATATGTATTCGATTCAATATGAAAGTACACTAGGAGTGCCTGTATATAAAGGCCTCTGGAATGCTTCTAGAATGCATAAGAATCAACAACATGATAAGTTATACAACTAGGCACATGTCCATCAGGTGTGGGTTATCCTCCATTAAGCTCAGGAGTAAGTGCGATGATGAGAGGATAAGCCTACAAAGGTGTAGCAGGAAAATCAATGTTGTAGATGTCCTAAATTAGGAGTGCAAATAACTGTGTTGTCTACGTGACAACTCAGTTAATGATGCAAACTCTAGTGTTGTAGACACCATGTGTTGAATTAGAGTTGCTTACTTCTGTGTTGTCAACATGACAACTCATAAAAGTATGCAAACTCCTAAGTGTCTCACCAAATAAATAATAAAATAATGTATTAACCTAAATAAACTTAAGTAAAGTGTAAATGGTAAATATGTATTTACACCAACACCCCCCCCTTAAGTGCAACTTAGAGGAATGCACTTAAGCTTATGAAAACTAGGATGAAATGCAAGATGGGTCCTAGCTACTAGGCCATGTTAGGTACCCATGTAGATAATGAAATGCAATCTCTCATAAAGTAGAGAAAGAGGGAAAACCTCATGGGAAAAACCCTCCCCCAAAAAGAGAGATGAAAAGACAAGATGCATGGATGGATGGTGTAATCAAGACCCCCCCATTATGGCATACATTAGGTATATACAATATTTAAGAATGAGAGGAACAAAACCCCATAAGAGGATAAAGTTCTCCCCCCCCCCCCCCCCCCATAAGAGAGAAGAAGAGGAGAGACAAGGTAGTCGCCCACAATGAAGAGTGTCGATCAGTAATAGTTGCTCCAAGAAGAAGCTGGTCCATGAGTGTTGTATAATGTTCCTCTCCTTTGGAAGAAACAATGACAAAGGTACAAGTGAGATGCTCCCCCTATATATAGAAAGAATCCCAAGAATCAATGATGTCTCTGAAACTTGCTCAATTGTCCTTGTGTCAATGTTGATAGTTTCCCCTTCCAACACTACTAAAAAGAATGAATGCAGATCTGGCAAGGATGTAGGTAGAACCTGTCCCAAAGAAGTATCTATCTCCTCTAATGATAAAGAGACCTCCTACAACTATTGTACATAAGGATCCATAATCACATCAACCTGTGAAGATTGATCATTTAGAGAATGGACATGAGGGTCAGAGTTAGCCCTCGCAAAAACTATAGAAGGATCATCTTCATCAAAGAGAAGATGTAAATCATCAATGATGTCCCCCAAGTTTGCTATGTATGACTCCACAAACAAACCTGAAATATCTGCTATGTAGTCATCCCTTGTTGCTAGAGCTAGAAGACAAGGTGTACCCTATTGTGTTGGACCTATCACTATGGCAATGTATGCATGTGAAATGTGTTGATGATGTGACCTCTTGCTACAACTGTCAATAGAACCCCATGTATTTGAATCTGTTGAAGCACTATCACTGGTGTCACTATCAGTTTCTACAGTGTACGAAGTGCAGAGAGGATTAGAGGATAAGCTGGGTGAACTTTCCTCAAAGTGTACATCCTTCTCCACAAAGATCTCATGTGTCTCTAGATCCATAAGTCTATATGCCTTAGCACCATCTTCATATCCTATGAAAGTACAAGGCCTAGGTGGTGGTACCTTGCATCCTCTAGAAGATATGTTTGTCGATGTTGGAAAACCAAAGACTTTGAAGCGACTCACACTTGGTTTTCAGTCGCACCATACCTCAAAAGGATTCTTACCATCTGGCACTATGAGGAGACCTGTTAATTATGTGAGTGGCACTACTAATAGCTTCAACTTCAAGTGTAGGATCAAGAGACTTGGCTTGTATCATGCAACTTGCCATGGACCTAAGAGTTTGTATCTTCAGTGCTACAACATTTGTCATGTGCGGACTAAATGCTGGTGGATTCTGAAGATCAATACCCTTAACTTTGCAAATTTACTTAAGTCTTCTATCCACATATCTACTTTCATTGTCCATCTAAAGAACTTTGATGGCTTTCCTTGATTTTTGTTCAACGTGAATCTTGAAGGCTTGAAGCTTGTCCAACACTTCATTCTTATGACGAAGAAAATAAACCCATGTGTAGCATGAAAAGTCATCAATCAAGGTAAGGATGTAGCAACCCTAGCTGACTGATGTCATTGCAAAAGGGCCTGCTAGTACCATGTGAACCAACTAAAGAACAATTGGTGCTCCCGAAGACTTCCCTTTATCAAACTTCTCCTGGAGATGCATATCCACTGAACATGTTGAACATTCACCCTTAGAAAAATTGATTGTTGGTAGACCATTGACCATGTTTTTGGAGCAAAGTTGTTGAAGATAGTGGAAGGCAAGATGACCATACCACTCATGCCATAATTTTATTTGTGAATTAGATTGAGTTAACAAGGCATGTGAATGAGACTTAGACACAAAGTGGAAGAATGAATAAAGCCTCTTGTCATGATTGACTTTTCCTACTGCAACCAATGAATCATCTTTGAGACTTCGCACCATTACTAAATCTAGAAGGAACTCAACTTTGTTGCCATCTCCAAGGTGAGTGATTTGATAAATTGAGAGGAGATTAGAGCTTAGGTGTGGAACATAGAGAACATCTTTGAATTCCCCATTTTCCATGTCCACATGTCCTTTCCCTTCAACTTCCATTTTTGTATCATCTCCCACAAAGATGTGTGGTAGTTGTGACTACTTCAATGCAGAAAAGTCTCCCTTTGAAGAACCCATGTGATAAGAGGCACCTGAGTCAAGAATCCATTCCAATGAAGAACTTGTGTTTATTATAAGTGCTTGCCCTTTTCCCTTTGAAGTGGGTGGAGTTGAATCCTTGGAAGTACCTGGCACTTGAATTTTGTTCTTCTTGAATAGGTTTTCCAACTCATCGATTCTCTTAGTCTTGCAATGAGGCTCATCATAATTTGGATTTTTGCAATATGCACAAAAAAGTTTATCCTTCTTTTCATTACTTCCCTTCTTGTTGGAAGAAGAATTGCCTTGTTGTGAGGAGGATTGTTGTGTCTCAGATTGTGATTTTTGCTTCCACTGCTTTTTCTTGTTGTTGCTAGAACTTCTTCTTCCTTGACTTTATTGGTTCTCATCACCAGCCACCAATTCTTTGGACTTTCATGATGTGAGAAGTCCCATATCTATCAAGTGGGATTGTTCAAAAATCAACATTTTTGCAAATGCATCAAATGTCGGCTTTTGGAAAGCACTTCCCATGGTCAACTTATGAGTGTTATAACTTGAACAAAGGAAGCATACTCTAAAGGTAGCCTCTTTAGGATGTGATGAATCAACTTATCATCCTTTATTGGATTACCACAATCTTTAAGTAGTGCTCTAAACTCATTGGCTTTGTTGATATAATCTTGAATTGTGTCAAAGTTCTTTGGATCTAAGAGAAGTAGGTCATCCTCAATCTGATATCCCTTTTCCTCATCCACCTTACCATACAATGCTTCAAGTTTATCTCAAGCAGGTTTGGCTTCCTTGAAACTGGAAATGTGGAAGAAGAGATCTCTATGTACACAAGTCCTGATAATTCCTAAAGCCTGTTGGTCTTTAGTTCTCCAACCATCGAGTTTTGTGGCATCAATGGGTTTTGCAATTGAACTATCAACATAAAGACTTAGAACTTTTTCCATTAATCTACTCCATACAATATCTTTCCATGTAGAATAATTGTGTGAAGTTAGAAGTGGACATTTAGGTGAACCAATGATGTAGAAAAGTAAAAGAGCACAAAAGAGAGACAAAAGAACACAATACACCCCCCCCCCCCCTTTTCACTCAACCAAAAGCCCCCCCAAAAAAGATGCTTTTGGCACACTATATGTAGTGCATGTACAATAGGCCACTTGTCAAAATGTACAAAGTGGACTTTCTAATTTTGTTGTATACAACTGCCTTTTGAGGCCCAAATCTATTGCTAAGCACTGTAGCTCAAATGTACAAACAATTTTAGAAATTAATCAAAGCATTACAATGTAGAAAAGACCCTAAGTCTGAAAGTGAGAATTTTGTCCACAAAACCCTATAATTTGATTGTAGAACTGGAAAGTAGACGAAAAATAATGCACTTTCAAAAAAAAAAAAAAGGAACTTGAAAATGTGTCCAAATGAGCCCGTATAGAGCGTTTCAAGTTACAAAATGCAAGATTGAATAGGGACAATCACCAAAAGATGCAATTTTTCAAAAATCCTTGCACCAAAACTAGAAAAGAAAACCACCACTGTAAAGTTCAAGAAATTCTACCCAAAATCAAAAAATCGCACCTTATTTGGAGTCTGGATGATTGAGTTATGGCCTCCCAATGTTGGACTGTCAAATCAAAAAGCAATCTAAAGAGGGGTCTGAACAGAAAACTACGAGCTTAAATTTGACGGTCAAATGATTATCGTAATAGTTGAAAAATGCTTGATAATTAGAGTCAAACAACCATCAAATTTAATCCTATGAAATGCTAATGTCAGTGAGAAAAGGCCACCTGGGTGACATGGCTGGCTAACTAGGCATACAAATGTATGGTACAAATGACACATGTCACATACGGTTGGTGGCTGATGTATACTTGCTGACTGTATAGTCGATATTGATAGGGCCTAATGACATGTATGGGTCCTGTTGCTGACACGTGGAAGGTAGAGGGTGGGCTCGCGTGGAGAGGGTGGGCTCACGTGGAGGGTATACCAGACGTGGCGTTTGTGATTGTACCACTAGGTCATGAACTGTCTCCATGTGGCAGTAATACTGGTTGTTTGCGTGGAAGGGTCTTGACTGCTACGTGTGTTGAGGCATCTTGCCGTGTGGCAGGTGGGCCTGTAATGCTAGTCATTTCTTTGCGCTTGCCAGAATAGTTTAAACATCAGGTGCTGGGAAATTTCAACGGCCAATAGGAGGTTACTTCCTTAATCCCACATGCGATACATAAGGGATTGATAGATGGTTTAAAAGTAAGGATCGGTAGTGAGTAAACCAAATATCAAAGTTACGATTTGTTGTAGGCTTTGTTGGATTTGTGAAGCCTAGAATGTACATGTTGGTCACTGTTTGTTCACTCGTGTAGACATTAGGTGCCAGAAAATATAAAATGTACCCATCGAAAGATGAAGGAATATTCTTTGAACCAAAAATGAATATTTTGCACAAGGTCAGGGTGTCACTACCCGGTGCCTATGCAAAAAAAAACTTTGCAGAGCTGACTGACTGCTATTTTTTTTTTGAAAATACTCCGAAAATAGTGACGAAAATACAGAGAATTTAAATACGGATCTGAATAATTAAATTACAAATCTTAAAAAAATCATACCTGAAATTGCAAATCGGGCCTTCAGGTGCCGATTTGCAAAGAAAATTTGCCTCAAAATTGACTTTGGCCTAGGGTAGGTGAATTTAAAGCCGATTTTTAATAAATCGACGTTTTGGATGCAATGACGAGGTTCGTTTTGGCTCTAGATGCTCCCAATGACTATGATACTTTGGATCTAGGTCGAGGTGCTAAAGCAATAATGGTCTCAGACGACTATGTAAAGATAAATTCTCCAAGCTCTGATACCATGTAAGAATTTTTCTTAGGGCAAAATTCACCCAAGATCAAGGAACTCAAACACAAGCACAATAGTAGACCAGAAAGAGTGTGATTAGAATATCAATATGTATTCGATTCAATGTGAAAGTACACTAGGAGTGCTTGTATATAAAGGCCTCTGAAATACTTCTAGAATGCATTGGAATCAGCAACATGATAAGTCATACAACCAAACACATGTCCACTAGGTGTGGGTTATCCTCCATTAAGCATAGGAGTAAGTGTGATGATGAGAGGATAAGCCTACAAAGGTGTAGCATGGAAATTAATGTTGTAGACACCATGTGCTAACTTAGGAGTGTGGATAACTATGTTGTCTACATGACAACACAGTTAATGATGCAAACTCTAGTGTTGTAGACACCATGTGCTGAATTAGAGTTGCTTACTTCTGTGTTGTCAACATGAAAACTCATAAAAGTATGCAAACTCCTAAGTGTCTCACCAAATAAATAATAAAATAATGCATTAACCTAAGTAAACTTAAGTAAAGTGTAAATAGTAAATACGTATTTACACCAACACTATTGATCCATCTGCACCTCCTTCCGGACACCTCTTGCTGGGAGAATATATCTTTAACTGCAATATTTGGGACAAAAAAAATTACACCAGCTTCCATGAGATAACATCTAAATGCCTTAACAACCTTAACTAGTGCATAAGCATGTTTCTCATTTATTTCATATTTCAACTTTGCAGCTTGAAGATATTTGCTAAAAATGCAATGGGTTTCTCAAATCCTTCCTCATTTTTCTGTAACAATACTACTACAACAATATGGAATGAAGTAAAATAAAATATGTCCATGGGCTCTGAGTAATTAGGAGCTCTTAGGATAGAGGCATCTTTAATTTCTTGTTTTATTTTTCTGAACAGTAATAGTTGGTTCACCATCCCATTTGATCGCAACAGCTTTCTTGAACATCTTTGAGATGAGTCTACTTATTTCTACAAAATTTGTAACAAATCTTCTCGAGAAATTAATTGCCCAAATAAATACTGAATACCTATCACAGTATCTGGTTTTTGAATCTTGTCAATAGCTTCCCCTCTCTCAGGATCTATCCTTACTCCTTTTCCAACTAGGTGCCCTAAGATTTTTCCTTCGGTAACCCCAAAAATGCACTTTCTTGGATTTAAAGAAATACTATATACTCTAAAGCTATGGTAAGCACCTTTTCAAGATGTATGCAATGATCATCATCTTTCTTTGAATATGCGGTGAAATCATCTTGACATACCACTAAGAATTTTTTTGTAATATCTACAAAAGCCACATCCATGGCTCTTTGGAAAGTAGTACCATCATTTTTTAAACCAAATGGAATTCCTCTCTCTCTCTCTCTCTCTCTCTCTCTCTCTCTCTCTCTCTCTCTCTCTCTCTCTCTCTCTCTCTCTCTCTCTCTCTCTCTCTCTCTGTGTGTGTGTGTGTGTGTCTATGTGTGTGTGTGTATATATATATATATGTATGTATGTATGTATGTATGTATGTATGTATTTATGTATGTATGTCTGTATGTATGTATGTATGTATGTATGTATGTTCCCCAAGGTGTTGTAAAAGTGGTCTTATACTGCTATGATTCCTTGACCACCACCTGGTTATATCCTAAGAAACCATCCATTATTGACATCAATTATAATCCAGTAACCCTTTGCAGCATGGCTTCCATATTGGGTAAGCCATAATTGTCTTTTAGACCAATCTAAAAATTTAATTGCATTGGCTACAAAACTCACTCCCTTCACTAACTATCAAATGCTAATACTCACTCAATATTGTGTTCCTCAGCCTTGGTCATCACTAAAATTTATTGCTCAACTTATATTATCTTTGCTCAGACTTTTACTGATGCTCAATCAATACTATATTCTGCTTGGCCATAACTGTCACTTGGTTAACACAAGCATAACTAAGTTCCTTAATCTTATGCTTTGTAGCCTAGCTTAGCCTATACATTTTGTCTTTCATTAATCATCACTTCCAGGCTTCAACTCAACTATCTTCTCCACTTTTTTGTATGATTAAACAACATATTATCTTGTCAAAGTCCAATTTATCAAGTGCCCAATATAATTCCACATAACTCAACATTTCCACTAGGTCTTCTTATTATCTCCTCTTCTCAAATCCTCTTCATCAATCATCTTGATATGGAACTCCACTCAGGTAGAAATTGTCTCACAATTAAGGTTAGACATCAATGACAATATAACCATTGTTCAAATTGTAGCTTCCAACAATGTTGCTTCTAATGTCCACTTCGTAGGACTCTTGCCATTGATTGACCTTTTGGTCTTAACAATTCCCTTCTTCACTAGCTTAGCAACTGTAGGACTTGTTGCCTTGGATCTCTACTTGGTGATCCTCTGTGGTGTGGTTGTGGGTTTGACTATCACTTTCTTCAAGCTTTTCTTCAATTTAGGCTCAACCACAATAATTTATTTTCCCTTGGTTGTCTTAGACTTAGCAACAACTAATTTCTTTCCTTTGCCTTCATGTTCATCTTCTTCACCTTCTTCATTGTTAAGTGTACACTAGGAAAGTGCACTCCTTTAAATCATTCTATCCAAGGTATTCCATGGGTTAGAAAGTTTGAATTGTGGCTTAAAGCTCCCTAGCCATGGAGTGCAAAAGGCTTACAATACAAGCAATAAGATAGCTCTCAGCTGAGTCTTAGAAATGCAATCCTTGCTAGTAAACCATGAAATGGGAGATTCTTTAGACAAGAGCAAGAGTGCTAGTATCAAAGAACTCTCAAGTATGTAATGCAAAGATGAGACTATGCTAGAATGAGATGCACAATGTAACTATGCTAACAATATGAAAGTATTACCAAGCCATTATAATTAAGCTATGTGATTTATGCTATTGTAAAGGAACTAGATGTTGGAAATATTCAAGACTATGAGAAGTTACTAAGAGGGGAGGGGTGAATCAGTAACTTCTAAAACTTTAACAATTTTAATCCAATGAATCAATTAGCACTTAATTCATCACATCTGATCTAATTGCATGCATGAGAAACTAAAAAAATGAAAGCATCCATAACACTTGAACACAAAGAATTGGTGACCCAGAAACCTTCCAAATAGAAAGTAAAACTAGGGTGGGGATGATACCCACAAACTTTAGTACTGCAGCATAAAGTTGGCCTGTTAAGGCTTACATTGATCACTTCTAATGATCTACTCTATTAGGAGCAAATAGGACTGCTAGTTCCACCTTGTGAGAGGATTTACAAATATACAATGAAGTATGCACTTAGTAAAGAGATTTATGAAAGACTGTTAGGTCTACTTTGTTAAAGGATTTTGACTGGTTCACCTATTAGGATGAAGTAGTAGATCTCTAACTTGCAACTAAGTTTGCTGATAGAGATTTCTTAGTGTATTGATCACCTTTTTGTGATAGATATGTCTCTGCTACTCCTTATACTATTATGGCCTTCACAATTCGCTCTTTATCTACTGCATTCATAACTTGAACTTTTCACATCCACATTCACATTACAATACATATGTTCACATATATGCATTCTTACTCATTGGATATGATACAATACATTACATATATATACCAATCCAAATTACAAAATCACAAAGTCGGCCATGACAAAAGTTAACACAAATATTACAAAGTCGGCCCACATGAAGATACTCAGGTTCTAAAGACTGACTTGGTGAGGTTCTAATACTCGACATCCACTATCAATGATTGGCATCATCATGCACTCAGTAGACATAGAAGCTCAGTCCATACTGATCACTTTCAAGTAGTCTTGAACTCGGTCTGCACTGGTGGCTTGGTAGATATTGTGCAACTCGGCAAACACTGAATCACTTGTTTAGCATAAAATAACTCGGTTAACACTGGCTTCACATCATATGAATTGCAAACTCGGTAGATACTGCAATACTTGGTAACCACTAATAAACTTGATGCATATTGAAATGCACAGTTTGAACTATTGGACTTCACATTGACTGAATTTGCTCCGTAGCTACTGGGATTAGTCCAAAAGACTCGGTAGCAACTATAGAGCTTAGTGACTACTGAATTACATGGTAAGCATTGTAGACTATTCAATGATCTTAGTAGCTATACAAAATCTGACTAAGTGTGTGTCACTAATAACAAACTTGACTGATATGTCAACACTAGATTAATGCAATTAAGGTTAAGCTAGAACGCGGATGCAAGAATGAGACAAGATGATATAAGTTCTCCACAAAAATGCTCCAAGGAAACCTGTAAGTAAACCTGCAATATAACAATAGCTCAAAATTGGGATCCTTAGAGAAGGAGAGAGCTATCCCTTTTAAATATGTACGGATGGTTGAGATCAAGATCAAGAAATGAGTGATCAAGGTTGGGAGTTGACATTTCGCATGATCCAGGTGCAAGATTATTTCCACGAATAGCAATGAGTTGACTTTTCATGTGAGACAAAGTCTTTTTTTTTTAATTTGTAAATGAGAAAAAGACTTTATGTGTACACATTAGAGTAGGTTGGAAGAATGGGGTCTTTTATTTAATTAAAAGGGGACATGTTCTTTTAATTAAATAAATTGATTTTTGAAGATTTGGTCTAGACAAATAATTAAATAATTTAGCCAAAATGTTGAGAAGGGGGCTAATATTCTAGGTGACCATTTTTAGGTGATTACATTTGCCCCTCTTTGACTAATGTGTGATCAATCTGGGAACACATTACATCAATGAATAAGGAAGCCTAGTAGGTAGTAGAAAATATAGATACTTGATTCCAAAGAATGAAATGCAAAGTGAGATAGTAAATCTAGAATGGTCAACCTAGTAGTGACATTACTGAACACTGGGAGAGGGAAATGATATCAGAACTCAAGAAGAGTACTAATATAAATAAAATAAGATAGATCAAGAGAAAATGAAAAGGTCAAGCATATGCTCCTAAGAAATTGATAGCCATAACAAGCAAGAAATTTGCAGTAATGATAGAATATTCCTGCGCCTTCAAGATCAAAATCACAATGAGGTAGAGGAGATGTAAAAATGAGTAAGATATGATCAAATTGAGCTAAAGAAAGGACCATGATGACAAATATGTGATTAGAACCCAAGAGTGACAATTAAGAAGTGATAGAATGCCCTAGTTTGACAAAGTTTGACTAGTAAGATAAAGCATCAAAAGAAGGTCAAAGCAAGAATAAGGATGAAATGAAGTGAATAAGAAGAGTGAAAGAGAGTAGAAATGATGAATAAATGAAGAAATTATGATTGTCTTAGCAAGATTTAGAGATTAAGCCTCAAAAGTTGGCTAACTACGTAGAAGAAATAAGAATTTTAAAACCTAATTTTGACCCTCGAGATGAACTAAAATTTCAATCCTGAAAATCAATCTAGGATGTCAAAATTAGGTCAAAAAATTATATAGATGTGATTATAGGGTAGCAAAGAGATGAGTGAAAGCTAAGAGAAGATGAAAAGGTATGATCAAGAAGAAGCAAGAGAAGATTAACGCAGTTAGTTAACATGTCTGTAAAAGATGAAGAGAGAGCTCTCTCCATATATAAGATGCAAGACTAATATAGAATGATCTTAAAAATGCAAACTAATATGCAAATTGGTTTACTTGCAAGGGACACATAACTTTTACACTATAATTTCATCATTGAGCTTTATTAGGAACATCAAAAGATCATACAATGCTTACTAGTATAACTATGAGGATATGAATATGATCTATATTGGATAGGTATGTGGGGATCTAACCTAAGAATCAAAGACATGTAAGTTAAGATGACTAATGCAATTAGATTCCCTAAGTTTAATGTAGCAAGATTACACTTGTATCAAGGTATAAGCACCAGAATAACCCCTGAGTGCAGTCTTCCGAAAACAAACAAGGATGACACACTGTAGGCCTAAAGTGTCAAGTCAGACAAGCAAAAAGGCTCTCAAAATGTTAGATTAAAGAAATATACCCACAAGCAGAAAATAAGTAAAACATACCTCATGCCCCCAGTCTTCTATTCCATGACATCCTCGAAAGATTATTAGGGAGGGAACACCCAACAAAGAAATTCTCATAGACAACACACAAAGAATATAAAGTTCAACATGTCTCAACAAGTTTAATGTAGAGTGTGTGTGTGTGCACGCGCGCGTGTGTGTGTGCGTGCATGTGTGTGTGTGTGTGTGTGTGCGCGTGTGTGTGTGTGTGTGCGTGTGCGCGCGTGCGTGTGCGTGTACGCGTGCGTGCGTGCGTGTGCGTGTGTGTGTACGCGTGCGCATGCGCGTGTGCATGTGTGTGTAAGTCACATGGCCATTTCTTTATGACTCATATCTGACAGTGAGAAATATCGTAGCATCCTAGATAATAGGTAAGATATCCGAGAAGTGTTGAGAAACACTCAATGTCAAAGGGGGGGGAATGTTGAGAAACATTGTTTTAGATGAGTTTGCCACATAAACTTGAATGCACAAGGAGACCCTGATAAGTGGAGTAGTTATACCCCTTAGATGAAGGCAAGAGCCGATTCCAAGCTAGGAAATGTACAGTGAAATGAATGAGCATGAAGTTAGACCAATAGACATAGGTGTGAGGGTCTCAAGTAGCACTTGTTTCTAGGTTTTCATCACTTGGCATATTTTTCAAGACTTTTAAAAAAAAAAATTTGAAGTTTTTGATTTTTCAATGATACATCAAAGCACCTATTGCTGGTTTTTTACTAAGATCATTATTTTTTCAAGACATTTTATAATTTTAAGGATTTTTTTCAGCATCAAATATGATTTTTTTAGGATCATAAGATATATACATACATCTTAGCCATGAGAACCTTAAGCATAGAGCTTCTTCAAAAATAGGATATTGATAGGCTAAGGGAGTTGTTCCCCCTTAGGAGTAGTAAGTTGATAGACCACTGATCCAAATGTTGCTATAACGATGTAAAGACCTAACCAGTTAGATTCAATTTTTCCCTTTTGTTCTATATTCTATTGATTCTTAGGATTCTCTCGAAGAACAAGTTCACCCACTTGGAACTCACAAGGATTGACTTTTTTGTTATATCTAGTGGACATCCTTTTTTGATAGGCCCTCATGTGATCAAAAGTGGCCCTACGATGTTGATCTAGGGTTTCTAGCTCATGTATCTTCATAGCTCTTTGGTCCTCACTAGTAATTAAACCATGTAGAGAGACTCGCAAAGAGGGAATCTCAACTTCTAGAGGGAGGAAAGATTCATAACCATAAAACAATAAGAAAGGTGTAGCCCCTATAGAAGTGCATATAGTATTCATCTAAGCCCATAGTGTTGGATTGATTTCCAGATGCAAATCCCTACCTGATTTGTGAACTATTCTATGCAGGATTTTTAGTAGGGTTTCATTTGAGGCCTCAGCTTGGCCATTCCCTTGAGGGTAGTTTATAGAGGAGCAATGTTGTAGTATATAATACAAATTACATGGTCGTCAGGGGGAGTTATAGGCAGGGTGTCATAATTCTTCCACAAGGAACTCAAAGTGAGAATCGTGTTCTTGCAGTTGTAATATGGATGCTAATGTGGCCATAGCATCTATAGCCTTGTTTTTAGTCCTAGGAATTTTCTGGAATGTTACAAACATGAAATAATTCCTTAGGGCATCAATCAACTTCTTATAAGGTACTAACTTTTCATCCTTAGTTTGGTAGTCATTTTTGACTTGATTAATGACAAGTTGGGAGTCCCCATAGATGTGCAGTTATGTGATTCTCCATTCAAGAGCCATTTTAATCCCATTAGTCAAAGTCTCGTACTCAGCTATGTTATTAGTGCATGGAAAGAATAATTTGTAAGACTTTGGGATTATGTAGCCATGAGGTGTAACAAACAAAATCCCTGCACCAACTCTATTTTGAGTGTGTGAGCCATCAAAGAACATCTTCCATATCCTCTCAGTGACATACATAATAGAGGTATTTTGAAATTCAATCTGCATTGGAGCATTATATGTAATTGGAAATTCAGCCAATTGATTAGCATTAGCTTTACATTCAGTATACTGAATGTCAAATTCAGAAAAAATTATCATCCATTCGGCAAGTCGACTTCTAAGCGCAACTTACTTAAGAGGTATTTTAAAGAATCTATTGTTGTAACCAATTGCGTAGTATGTACAAGCATATAATGTCTGAGTTTTTGGGAGAAAAACAATACCAGTATGCATGCCTTTTCAATGTTGTTAAAGTTAAGCTCACAAGATACCAAGGTACGACTGATATAATAAATAGATCTTTCTTTCTCATTTTCATCTTGTTGTGCCAACAAAGCTCCTAATGAATTTGGTATAGTTGAGATATAGAGGATCAAAGTTTTCCATTGAATAGGAGGCATGAGAATATGAGGCTTTTCTAGATATTCCTTGATTTGAGTCAAGCTTTTGTCACATTCTTCATTCCAAGTATAGGCAACACGCTTATGTAGATTTTTATCGAAAGGTTGTGACCTATCAGCAAGTTGAGAGATGAACCTCTAGATTAACTGAAGGTGTCCTTGTAGACTCCTCAATTGGCTAATGTTTCTAGGAGGTGGCATGTGCTTGATAGCTTGTACCTTCTCAGGGTCTACCTCTATACCCTTATCTGAGATGGTATACCCTAGCAATTTTCCTGACGTGACTCCAAAAGAACATTTCTTTGGATTTAGCCTAAGTTGGAATTGTTCCATAAAATCCAATATCAAACTCAAGTCTGACAGTTGAGTGCTTATTTGTTTGGATTTGGCCAAAGTCATCAACATAATCTTCCATGTTTTTGTGCATAATGTCATGAAAGATAGTGGTCATGGCCCTTTTATAGACCTGTAGCACTAACATTTTAAAGCCCAAATAACATTACATTCCAGCATAAAGTTCCCCATGCACAAGTAAAAGTTGTTTTCTCCTAGTCTTCTAGAGCTATCTTAATTTGATTGTACCTGGAGAAACCATCCATTACGAATTACATTTCATAACCCGCAGTCGTGTCCACTAGCATGTCAATGTTAGGTATAAAAAAGTCATCCTTTGGGTATGCTTTATTAAGATCCCTAAAATCAGTACATACACAGATGGATTTGCCATGTTTTAACATAGGCACAATATTGGAGATCCATTCTACATAGTCAATAACTCAAATGAAGTTGGCACTTTATAGTTTCTTAAGCTTGACTTTAACTAGCAATGCCACATGAGAGTGCATTTTCCTCAACTTTTGTTAGCTTGGTTTGATGCTAGGAGCTATGGAGAGATGGTTCATGATTGGTTCTATATCTAGACCAGGCATATTAGCATAGGTCCATGTGAAATTGATTTTCTTTTCCTTAAAGAACTCTATAAATTGTTCTTTCTCTTCTGCTGATAGGCATTGAGCCACATTTATTATCTTAGGAGACTCCTCAGTACCTAGATTGGTTGGTTGTGTTGATTTGATCAAAACTGATGACCTATCTTGAAAATATCTTGGGAGAATACCAAGCACCTCATCCTTGGGTGCCCCAAAGAGTTTTTTACTATTTAGAGGTTCAGATATCGCCACAAAGTGGTTTTCACCATATAAATGCTTATTTTTCATTTTTCTATTTATTTTGTGATTGGGGTACTTAATATCCATCTCTATCATATTAGTCGTTGGTTCACTAGTGGAAGACACCATAGGTTCAATTGTGTTTATATAGCAAGCGATCTAATAGCCATTTTAGAAGGATGGTAGCTTTGGTCTTTAATGTTGAACAAACCAATCTATGAGATCAGGGTGTATGAGTGAAAGGGAGGTGGAAGCTTTGAGATTTTTGATGTATAAGGAATCATCTCTTGTGACAAGAGAAATTGAGCCTATAGACAAAGCTCCAAATGAATCTAAATTAAGAGGAGGCCTAGAGGGATCAATGGGATACACTAAAGCAAATTGTGAACCAAACTCACCAGACCCTAGACTAGATTTGTCAACTGTGTTGGGTTGGGTGACATAGGCATGTATGACATCCACTCCTAATTCATAAGAGGCATCTAAAAGAAACTCTCATTCATATTCACCATAATTGGTACTCTAGTTCAGGCTAGCAGTCAAGCAATATTTTCTCGTATTCTACCTCTATTAGGATTTTCACTATCAAAGTCATCATATTAATGTTGTCTAGTTGTAGAGGCTTTAGCATCATTATTGGTGATCATTGGTTCTTCTCCCCATATGAGGAAACTAGGGGGCATGAAGTCTTCTTCTTGTGTAGTAGAGGTAGCAAAAGGTGGATCATCACCTTCTGATTCACTAGTCACACAGGCCCTTTTTTCAAACTTTAGCAATTCATCATCTAACCCAAAGCCTAGACCAACAATATCTTTTCCTTTTTGTCCCTTAGCATGACTTAGGGGTTCTACAAGATCCTTTTTGTCACCATTCAGGGATCCTTGGCCATGATAGCCCATGTTTTTCAAGAACTTATAGCCTTTTCCACAACATTTGGGAGAAACAAGAGTAGTAACAATAACTTCCTCAATATATACTTCTTCTTTATAGATCCATTCTCTTATAGCTTAGTCTTCCTTCTCTATTTCTAAAGGAATGGATAACTAGACAAAGGTCCCAAAGATAGTCATGGCAGAAGTCAAGGGCTTCATTTTCTTAGAAGGTTTCCCATAAGATCTTGGAGAAACCAACAATGCAACAATAGAATCTAAAGTGTATTCTCCCACACCAAGGCTCATCATATTTTAGTTTCTATTTAGATTCCTTAAGGGATGGTTTGAGCTCACAAGAAGAGTGATTATGTGGGACTAACATTTCTGTACAGTGAGCATGTTAATGGACATGGAGTTGTCCCCTAGAATAACAATCTCTACACAATTGAATGGGAATTTTATGCATTGGTAGTATGTCGATGACATAGCTTGCATTTCATGGATCCATGGTCTTCCTAGCAATAGATTATATGCAAGTGGGATGTCTAGGACATGAAAGACCACATCTTTCTCTACATGACCCACATAGATAGGTAGCATACTTAGGCCTTTAGAAGACCATTCAACTTCATTGTATGCCTTGATAGTAATTTTTTTGCCTGTGATCAATAGAAAATTCATACATTTTGAGTTATTGAATTACATTGAAAGAATTAATGTTTAGCCTAGCACCTTGACGAACTCGAGTGCAAAAGATTTCGACTTCAATATGGAAGGCTAGATTGTGTGGATGACTAAGGGACTTGTCATCTTCTTTAGAGAAACTAAGATAACAAGGCAAGGAAATGTGGTCGTGTTGTTTAGTGTGGAACCTGATCAGTCCCCAAGTGGGAGATTGTTAGATTGTGGTGACTGATCAGGAAAGTACTGTACATACTTCATAAATAGTGCCCCGATTTTTTTTTTTTTTTGGGAAGTAGCCAACATGGTAGCCGACATATTATGGCCGACATATGGCCGAAATGTTATAACCCTAAAGCAATTTAATACTTGTATAAAAAGGGCTTAGGGTTGGGTATTTTTCATGAGTGGTGATACGAAATTGGTTCTTGCGGCGGTATTGAGCTGTAAGGGATTACAGATTGTAATTAGGTTGTAATCACTGGATTGTAATAAGATTGGACTTGCTGTTTGGTGGACGTAGCCCAGGGACTGGGTGAACCACGTTAAATCTTGGTGCCTTGTGTTCATTTCTGTGTGTTCTATTATTTTCTGTTATTGGTTATATTTGCATGTAGTTTTTTATTTCTGTCTGTGGTTTATCCTAACAGGTTGACCATAGCTTGGAACCTCTCAACGTCAATATATGTGGGAATGTTGACTATCATAAAGCCTTTTCAAGAATCTCCTTGTGCAAAGGAGACAATTCTAGCAACTCAAAGATGGAAATTTGTATAGGGGTTCGTTGTAATTGGCTAACAAGATCATAACTAGATATGGATGGAGTAGCTACCTATTTGGAGGAAGAGGCATTCTTAGGATCATTTGCTACTTTGAGGAGAACCTTAGATTGCCCACTAGTGATAGCGTTAAGTGTCTCACCACGTAAAGAGGAAGATTCTACCACCTTAAGAGTGACCTTAGCCCTATTATCTCTATACTTTTTTTGAGTGTTGCGTGTTTTCAAGACTACTTTAGGCTTTTCATCATTAGTATCATAATTTGGCTCCTTGTCAAATTTAAGACCCATCATGCAGATGTGTTCAATGATTTCCAACATGTTGGTGACATTGTTTGTATCAGTGTAAATGTAGTTGATCTTAGCATCATGATTCTTCTTGCTAGTATGAGACGACTCCCCTTTTTCATACTTGAGTAATGGTTTCTTAAGGGCTTTGCGATCAAAATTCTTAACTAAGCCATCTGTAACAACCTTACCTCCATCAATGAGGTCTTGGATGACATCCTTAATCTTGAGACAATTTTCAGTATTGTGTCCCTCACTCCTATGGTAGTTACAAAAGTGGTCATCTCTCCACTAAGTAGGGTTGAAAGGTGGATCATAGTGCCAAGAGTAATTAGGTAGTGTGATAATCTTCTTAGCAAGAAAGGTCTTTAGGACTACCTCACATGATTTTACCATCAATGTGTAGACACATTTCACTTTAGAAGACTTATTAGTCTTATCAAAGGATTGAGACTTTGAAGTCTCTTGTTGTTTGGCATCATAAATAGCATTAGACAAATGGAAGGCTGGCTTTTTTTTATCTTAGGAGCATCTACAACTCCATCATTGACAATGTATTTGTTCTTGTTCCAATGTTTTTTTTGTCCTTGTCATTTTCATTGCCATTCTTGTTTTTATTTAGCACGATGTCACCCTTCTTAAAGGCAACATCCTCGATATGGTAATAACTCTCAACCATGTCATTAAAGGATGTGAATACTTATTTTCTAAGGTTATAGTATAGCCTAGGTACAAGCGTGATGACAAAGATGTCAATTTTCTCAGTTTCAAGAATCTGCTTAGGGTACCTTGAGTGTAAGGATCTCCAACGTTCGAGGTATGTAGCAAAGGGGTCGCCTTGTTTTTTTTTGATATTGCACAAGTCCAACATAATGATGGGATGTTGAATATTGTAAGAATATTGTTGAATGAATCATTGTGCAAGCTCATCCGATGACTTGAAGGGGGGTGACAATTTTGTGAACCATTCCATAGCTTGGCCCCTCAAGCTCCTAGGAAACAACCTCGTGAGATAGGTGCCTTCATGCATAAATCCATGCTAAGAGATTAAAAGTGTCGTACATGATCATGGGGATCATCATTCCATAATATTTATCAAATTTGGGAACCTTTATATCCTTAGGAAATGGGACCATTTATAGACTTCTATCGAATGGAAGAGCACACATAGATTCAACAAAAGAAGTCTTAGGTTGTTCTTTGGCTACTTGTAATTGAGCAAGTTGGTATTTGATCTCTCGCATCTCTTCTCTCAATATTTCAACCTCATTGGGCTTTCTCATTTGAATTATCCTTTGCACATCAAGCTCATGAGGAAGTTTCCATCCCTTAGAAGTCATATATTGGAAATATTGGTCACCATTTTGTTCTGAGACTTTTAACATTAGCCTTTGGGCAAGCTCATCTCGTTGGAATCGCATAAGATCTTTGATAGTGATTTCATCATTTACCTTACTTGCATGATGTGATTGTGAGTGTCTAGGTGGTGATGGACATGCTTTTGCATGATTTTAATTGTGGTGATTGTGATTGTGTGTATTCTTGGAGACCTAGACGGTGTGTTATTTCCACCATTGCCACCAGCAAGGTGACTCTCAAGAGGGTTACTATAGTAGCCATGTATATGTCTTTTCTTAAAGTTATGTGTACGAGCATTAATCTCGGCTTGATGATAATATTTCTCCTTAGTGGACATGCATATAGTGTCTTGCAGTCTTTCTTTTCTAAGAGCGCTTGTTCCTCTTTTTGTGAAAATAGTTGCTTTAGGTGGCGATTCCACTCTTCAGGATGCATGGTGAGTGAAATGTCGTCTTTAGCCTTAGAAGTATCAAAGGGAGTACCAAAAGGGTTCTCAAAGCTATAGAGTTGATTATGCCAAGTGTTAGCCTCTTCTTGTTGGTTAGGAACAAGTGCTTCCTCATAGGTTTGCCTACGAGGATGCCTAATTGGAATTGTCAATTGTTCAAAAGTGAATGAGGGACAACTTCCTTGACCAACTTGGAGCCTAGTCATAATGGACATGTAAGGATATGTCTTTGTCTAATGAGATGAAATAAATATTTTTAGATTTAGAGTTTATATGGTCAAAATGATCACTTGTCAAAGATAGAATAAGTGAGTGGCTTGTCAAGAGTGTTCAAGAACTTACAACACTAATGACTCGAGTCAAGAAGTTTGGCAAGAAGCTCGATAGCAAATAGCTAGAATAGCAAAGTAACTAGATTTTGACAAATGATCATTAGTGACATTTTAGCTCGTATCTAACAAGCCAGATCAATCCTTTTAAATTAGAACAACACCAAACATGAAGATTTTGAACCAATCTCACGTAGGACAAAGCGACTACACCCCTAAATTAGCTGTGATGCAATTTTGACTCAATTTTGCAATCAAGAGAGGTTGGGCGATACTTCTTAGTAAGACATGCAATATAGGATCAACAGTAATTATCGTATGATAAACCTTTATACATTCTAGCAATACTTTTGGATCATACAACACTTTTCATAAAGCAGTGTGATAGACCTTATAAGTAGAGTACGATATAGTTTTCAATCATCATGCACTACTTTCTCAAGTGTGAAGTATCACATGATATTTCTTAGGAGGTCATGCAATAAAGGGCCAGTGAACCATGTAAAATGTAGCTTAAAGTTTAAAAGACCTATGTTTTAGTTTGATTTCTTGAATGTCTCAGACCAAAATGCAATATTGGCATTACAAAACTTTAGTTTGCAACAAAAAACACCATGGTTTGAAAACAAGAGGAGAAAGAAACATGCCTAAAATAGTGTAAAAATGGACAAACTAGCCCTTGCCAACACAAGCAATTGGGATAATAAAAGAAAAATCCTATGAATGTTAACTTCATGTTTGATGTTTGAGAATATTTACACAAGTCTTTTCACATTTGAACACACATTCCAAGAAAAACTACCTAAGGTCACAATTAATTTCTCAACATCTTGGCCAACACTAAGTGCCTCTTCGCCTTACACAAAGTGGTTGCCCATAATAGATACTGGCTTTTTCATAGAGGTGCCATTTGCACTACCAAGGGGACACAAATGGTGAGTGTAAAATCTTGGGGTGATCTGGGTAGTCCACTAGGATTGGTCCTTGCACCAAGATGTTGAGCAGATAAATAAGGTAGATATTATCCTATGGTATTTAGAAAGGGTCACGTTCACAACACTCCTCTTGCACCTATGAATAGGACACCCTACCTTATGGTAGGTAATGGACCTCACGGCCACAAGAGTACCTTAAGAATTCTTGATCAGTATTTTCTTCATGGTCCCAATCCCACAAGTACTTCTACTAAGTGAAGACAAGTGCTATGTCCCCCAAGGCTTTGGTGTTTGTCAAGGGGTTTTTAATAATAGTGGGTCAGGTTAGCTGGGTTTTGCTCGTTCCCACTTTGGGTAGTTCACCAATAATAGGCCCTCTAAAGGTAATATCTCTCTAGGAGATAACAACAAAAATAGATCCACTCTTGGAGGTCAAGATTTCTAATTCACCTCAAGGGTGAAAAGCATACTCTCCTATTCTAATCGCTTCCCTTAAACACACCAGGAAAGTTTATTAAAACTGCTAAAAAGTGAAGTATACCACTTACTTTTAAGATCTAAGGGTGGGTCAAGATTTTTGATTCACCTCAAGGGTGAAGAGCATACTTTTCTACCACCGAAAGACCCTACTCGCAAGTTTTACGTGCCTATGGAAAATAAACAACTAATATATTGTCATACATGAAATGAAAGAAATACAAGCATGCTTGGTTGTTTGTTTTTTCTTTTTAGGTATCCCAACAAACTAGAGTTAGTAGTCTTTTAGCATAAGATATTTGACATGCATTCTTTTATAGAAATTTGCAAGAAAGTTTTAGAGCAACCCTATAGAACAAATGTGTTAGTCCATCAAGGGGTTAATCCAAAAATGAGATAAAACCTACAAAAGACCTTTGTTAGACAGTGAATATACCTGAAAAATATGAAAACAGAATGCTAGAGACTCATAAATTGATCAAATAACCCAAACAATAGTCATTCCAAACAAGGCAATATTTTTTGCTAACAGAGTATTGTATGATACTTTTCAGTATACAGAGGCGATATTTTTCCTCTATACGATACACTTTACAATGCCCATGTGATAGACTCTATAATATTGGTGTGACAGTTTCCTAAATGGTCATGTGATACTTTAACTGGTAAAGTATCACACTTTAGTATTGGAAAATGTCATACAATATTGATAAAGGACCAAATGATAATTTCATTTACAAAGAAAAAAGTGCAGAAAAAGAAAGCAAAATTGCAGATAGAGAGGCAAAACAAAGATGTACTACCCCGTAGTGGATGCCAAAAATGTACACTAAGAAAGTGCAATCCTGTAAACCATTCTATCCAAGGTATTCCATGGGTTAGAAAGCTTGAATTGCGGCTTAGAACTCCCTAGTCATGGAGTGGAAAAGGCATACAATACAAGCAATAAGATAGCTCTCAGTTGAGCCTCAAAGATGCAACCCTTTATAGTAAACCATGAAATGAGAGATTCTTTAGACAAGAGAAAGAGTGCTAGTGTCAAAGAACTCTCAAGTATGTAATGCAAATATGAGACTATGCTAGAATGACATGTGCAATGCAACTATGCTAACAACATGAAAGTGTAATTACCAAGCCCTTCTAATTAAGCTAGGTGATCTATGCTATTGTAAAGGAACTAGCTCAATGCAAATGAGGCTAAGCTAGAATGAGGATGCAAGAATGAGACAAGAAGATAAAAGTTCTCCACAAAAATGCTCCAAGGAAACCTGTAAGTAAACCTACAACATAACAATAGCTCAAAATTAGGATATTGAGAAGGAGAGAGCTCTCCCTCTTAAAGACGTACAGATGATTGAGATCAAGATCAAGAAATGAGTGATCAAGGGTGGGAGTTGAGTTTTGGCATGATCCAGGTGCAAGATCATTTCCACTTATAGAAATGTGTTGATTTTTCATGTGAGACAAATTCTTTTCTTTCAATTTGTAAATAGGAAAAAGACTTTATTTGTGCACATTAGAGTAGGTTGGAAGAATGGGGTCTTTTATTTAATTAAAAGGGGACATGTTTTTTTAATTCAAATATGGACTAAGGATATAGTAGTCAAACTATAGGGTATAATCAAATAAATTGATTTTTGAAGATTTGGTCTAAGCAAATAATTAAATGATTTAGCAGAAATGCTAAGAAGGGGGCTAATAGTCTAGGTGACCATTATTGGGTGATTATGTTGAGATCTTTACCTTTTTCTTTAGTTGTCTGCAGTGGTGCCTCCCTAAGTTTACCTTCCAAATCTTGGATAGTCTTCTTTCTTTTTTTATCCATCTTGGGGACCTTTGTTTGCATCATCATTTTGATTTTTGCAGTCTCATATGTGTCAAAGGGTTTGGCATTCTTATCAATTTCCTTAGCTAATATTGTTGTGATGGTAGCTGAAACTTCTTTAATATTTACCTCATAAAATAGAGGTCTTAGCCATGCCACTCCAAGTATTATAACTTGTACATATGTGTAATCCATATCAACAAGAACATATATGTCATCATAGTACTAGTCCACGACTAAGTTAGGGATTCTGAATCTATTCTTCATTCTCTATTTGAAATCCTCAAAATAACCATCCATTATGGTTTCAAAGTTTTTACCTATTTGGTTGATAAAATCATTTGTTTTCTCAATGACTAGTCTATTTTTTTCACAAACTACACCTCCAACAGTGGGAAAAAAAATTTGTACATAGGAAAATATGCATATAATAAGAGAACCAAACTTACAAGATGTGTTCTTTGCCTTCCTCATGGCTTCAAGGTTCTTAACCATTTGGATAAGTTACAACTCAACCAAATCATAACTATGGTCATTTTTTACCAATTTGTAGCCCATGTCAACTACTACACATGGCACACTGTTCAATTGACTCAACTGATAAAACTTGTGAACAATTACCCAAATTGCAAACTCAATCACAAGGTCCTCAATAGTGTTGATTGACATACCTCATCCATTCCATTTTTCCTTTGTGAGGTTTTCAATTACATCTCTTTCCTCACATCAAATGATCTTTACTTTGCCTAAAAAAGGTATTCAACCACGTGATGAATAATGGACTTTGTGACCCTAACTGATCCATTCTCCTACCATAATTTCATGTCATATATACAGCTCAACATAGTCTTTATCCATTCAACTTTAACTTTTTTTGGAAATTATAGGGTATAAGTTAACCCTTTCTTGATCATGACCTTGTTCACATCTCTCAATCTCCCATTGTCACACAACTAATCATAGGCATTCCTCAACTCAAAATTGCCCATCTCTTCAATATTGTTCATATAACATGATTTGACATCATGTACCATGATCACTCTGGATGGAATTATAGATAATGCTCCTGAAGAGTCCCATGTCAAAGTAATATCTAGATATGTCTTAAACTTTGGTGGAGGGCATGCATCATTTCAAACAATTTGTGCATTGTTGTCCTTCAATGTCTCCTTCTCACTGTTAGATATGGATGATTCCATTTTTACAATCTAGGGTTTCAAAATCAAACAACTTTACAACTTGGTTCAAACACAACCTTACACAACTTACTCATTAAGGTTGTCCGCACACACTTGAATGTCTTTGCAACTTCGCACAAATCGCTTTACAAATCACCTAAATTCTTCACTTCGTAAACTCAAAAACCTTGCGAGTCAAAATAAACCTCAAAATCCACTATATAGGTTCAAAAGGTCAAATTGAAACTCCATTAAATGCTTTGTATGATTATTAGGTATACACAAGGTGTATGACAGTTGTCTTGGCTTACTCAATGAAACTTAGTGCACACACATCCTTCGACTTTGCTCATTCAGTATCAAGACTCAGTTCATATTAACATACAAAAAATGGCACTCAGTCTCTACCAAATTTTCAACTCAGTACCAAAACTCATTTCAGATCAAACATTAACTTATGTCCCTATGCATCTTTAATCATGATGATTTAGACTTTCATGCATGTAGAGTTAGGAACTAATGTATAATGTAGCAATTTGAAACATAGTTCCATACATACCTTATTACTTAATTTTGGTTCGGTCATCACAACTTCATTTACACTATTGCCTCCATCTAGTTTCTTTCTCCATGTTTCATTCATTTCTTTCCTTACTTCTTCAACATTGAGCATTGTCTTTACATTGTTTATCTTAACATTTGGTGTTGTTGATTGGTTCATACAATCCTTTCTTAGATGATCGACCTTTTAACAATTGAAACATACTGGTCCAAAATTCCTCTAATTACCAGAGCTTCCTCTTAGATGTATCCTAGCACAATTTGCAACAATATGTCCATACTTTCCACAATATTGATAATTAAACCAAGTATTGTAATCCCAAATTATGTTATTACCTTTCTTAGGTGATTTTCCTTGACCTTAAGGTGTCCAATTGTTATTTTCCTTAGATCTACAATCTTGTGACTTATGACCATACTTCTGACATGTCTAACAATAAGCTTCAAATCTAGAAGTAGTTGGTGCTTTATTGACTTCTGATCTACACTCATGTGCTTGATGACCTTGTTTGTTGCAATTGAAGCAATGCCTATTGAATTTAGGTTTAGTGTTAGAGTAAAGGATTAATTTAATTTAATTTAATAGATTACCTTTACTCCCTACTTAAGATTTTGCTTTTTGTACATGCATTCCCATTTAATAATTAAAAATTAATTATTAAATGCCATTTACCTCTTAAGGTTTCCCTTTTAGGTTTTATGATTGCCTTCTATAAGGATTAATCCATTATATATTTTTACTTGTTCTTTTTGTCTAATAATATATTCTTGCATATTTCAAAGCCAAACCCTTGCCTTCTCTTATCTTTTTCTTCTTGTGATAGGTTCTTGCATGCAAGTGCTCTATTGGATCTTTGGATTTGTTCTCATCAAATCCTTCACATTATCAGAGTTGGATCTGCTATAACTTGTTCATAATTTTTGAAGGGAGATAGATCAAGGGTTTGTTAATTCAGATCTAGTATTTTTAGGGCATCTATTATGGAAATAGGGGGGTGTCTAAAATTCAGAGCACTTTGAGTCCAAATAGTATACGCACTAACAATGACATGGAATATTTGAATTAGTCTTTCAGAGATTTTTGCATTGTGCATGGTTTATATCACTAGTTCACAGTTCCCCATACCCCTCAACAAAATGGGGTTGCTTAAAGAAAGAATAAAACTTTACGAGAGATGGCCAATTGTATGATACAATCTCGAGATATGAGTCCTTTTTGGGTTGAGGCTATCAATTGTGCCAACTATATTTATAATCAGATGCTTGACAAGGCATTACAACATTTGACTCGTAAGAAGGCTTGGACTCATGTCAAGCTTGATGTTTCTGCATTTCATATTTTTGGTAGTGAGACTTGTGCACTTAATCCAAATATATAGAGGAAAACCATAGAAAGGAAGAGTCGACCACTCATATTTGTTGAATACTATGAGGATGTGAAGGCATACAGGTTATTTGATCCTAATTCTAGAGAGGTCTTGTTTCAACGAGATGTCCATTTTGATAAGCGTTATCCTTAGATGGAGCCTTCATCACCAACTTCTCCCTCATTTCCTAGTACTTCATCTTCTTCTCTACATGATTCTTTATCCTTTGAAGAAGATCTTGATGATGATCAACCTTCTCCTCCTCCCCCTGACATTTCGCAAGTACCCAAGTGGGCTCATGATACTATCGATGTCATTGGACCTATGGCAGGAGTTCCTTTAGATTCTCATCGCACTCATGCTCAAACATCTAGTACTAGACTATTAAGTCATGTCATTTCAAATTATCCATAGAGTTTTTTCATAAGCAACATGACACTCAAATTGGGATAGGGCTGTGGATCAAGAGTACTCTTCTTTAATGAAGAACCACACTTGGGATCTTTGTTCTCTTTTGAAAGGAAAAAAAGTTGGTTTGGTGTAGGTGGATATACCATACCAAGTATGTTGTAGATGGTTCTATTGATAGGTACAAGACATATCTTTTTGTGAAGGGCTTCTCATAGGTGGAGGGTGTTGATTACTCTGAGACCTTTTCTCCTATCGCCAAGATAAATTCTATTCACCTTGTCCTCTCTCTTGTAGCTTTTAAAAAATGGACAGTATTTCAGATGGATGTGAAGAGCGCCTTTTTGCATGGAGAACTACATGGGGGGATCTATATGGATCAGTCTCAGGCTTTTGTGTACAACTCTTCTATGGTGTGCAGACTTTACAAGTCCTTCTATGGTATCAAACAAGCCCCTTGGGCTTGGTATGAGAAGACGGATTCCTTCTTGCTTGCATCACACTCACACACTATCATTTTGATCCTATAATGTACATTCAACATCATGAGGCTAATCCATTGATACTTTTTCTACATGTTGATGATCTCATTATTATAGGCAGCTCACCCTCTATGATTTAGAGCATTCAACGAGCTTTGACAGAGCAGTTTGAGATGACAGGCCTTGGACTTCTGCACTATTTTTTGGGCCTACATGTTGTTTAGTCTTCAGATGGGATAACCATACTCCAGATAAAAAGTATGCTCTTGATATGCTTTAGAGTTTCAACATGCTTGATTGCAAGCCCACTTCCACATATTTTTAGGCAGGTGTTGCTTTATCTACCACTTTCTCTACTACTATAGTGGATTTCACTTTATTTAGACAACTTGTGGGTAGTTTGTTGTACTTGATGCACACACATCTTGATCTTTCTTTTGTGGTTGGCCTCGTCTCCTGATTCTCACATAATCCTCATGAAAGTTATTGGCAAGCTTCCAAACGTATTTTGAGGTATATACAAGGTACTACATGTTATGACATTCACTACACATCAGGGGATCCTCGTATTGTTGGTTATACATACTCTTATTAGGATAATGATATTAATGACTATAGGTCTACTTCTAGCTTTATTTTTTGTCTTGGTTCTATAACTATCACACGGTCTTTCAAGAAGAAACATGCTCACAAATTATCATCTACAAAGGCAAAATAGAGGGCACTTGTCATAGCTAGTCGGGAGGTTTTATGGCTGTGATAGTTGATGATAGAGTTTAAATTTTCTCCTAATAGTTCCACTTTTCTTTCGTGTGACAATTAGAGTTTGATACACATTTCCTACAACCCACTCAAGCATTAGTGAATCAAGCACATTGAGCTTCATATGCACTTCATCGGGCATTTGATTCAGGATGGCTCTCTGAGCTTGGATTATATTCCCACTGTTGAGCAAGTTGCATACAACTTCACTAAACATTTTACATCCCCAAGGTATCTTCAGCTGCATTTTATGCTTGGGGTAAAGGAAGTTGTCCTTGGGGGGTTTCAATGATGCATCCTTCCTTCTTTTATTTTTAGCATTCTTCTATCTCCTTTTCGAGTAGGGTTTTTCCCACGTGGTTTTCCCTATTTCCCTATTTTTTAGAGATTTGGTTGAGCTAGGTACCTCATTAGGCCATGTTGTTAGGACCTATTTATGTTTTCAACATTGTAGTTTCCTTACTTTTTAATGCATTATTTGTAGCTGCATTATTGCTCATCTTAAGGGGGGCTGTTAGAGTAAAGGATTAATTTAATTTAATTTATTAAATTACCATTACTCCCTATTTAAGATTTCACTTTATGCACATGAATTCCCATTTAATAATTAAACATTAATTTTTTAAATGTCATTTACCTCTTAAGGTTTCCCTTTTAGGTTTTACAATCTCCTTCTATAAGGATTGATCCACTGTATTTTTTTTACTCATTCTCTTTGTCTGATAATATATTCTTGCATGTTTCAGAGCCAAATCCTTGCCTTCTCTTGCCTTTTTCTTCTCTGTAACAACTTCTTGCATATAGGTGTTCTACTAGATATGTGGATTTTTCCTCATCAAATCCTTCATTTAGGGTTTGACTTACCAATCTTGCTCTTGCAAACATCTGTTGTATTCCTTGGTTTTCCACAGTGATACCATACATGCTTATTATTTTTTGGCTTTGTATTCACATTCCCTTGTTCTCTTTGCTTTTATGATTCTCCTTGCTCGGTATTTGATAGGAACTCAACATAGCCTAGTCTAGACGTGTCATCAGGTCTTCTTGGTGCATTCATCTATTCATTCAAAATTCTCATAGCCTCTTTAGGTTTGTTCAACCTCTCAACAAATTACTTTTCAACTTTCAACTCACTCATCAATCTTTCATTCTCAGATTTCAAATTTCTAATCTCAAACTCATTTCTTGCAATCTCATGATTTGCACTTAGTAATTGATTAACCATGTCAAATTGATTATGGGTAAGCTTTTGTACCTCTTTGATCCTTTCATCAAGTCTTGGAACCAACTATCTCTTGTCTTCATCAACCATTTCCTTGTCATCTTCAGCCTTTGCTTTGTCTTCCTCGGCCTTTGCTTTGTCCTCCTCAACCTTTTTCTTTTGTTTAGTCACTTCACATAATATAACTATTTGAATTTCATATTCTCTTTTCAATGCTCTGACTTCTTAATTCAGGGTATTGTTCCTCTCCAACAGGCCTACTATTGATGCATCAGATTCTCTAGAATTTCCATCATTAAACATTTCTTCAACATTCTCTTCTTTGTATTGGGTGTCATTTCATTGTATTGTCACCTCCTTCCTTCTCTTCAATGATTATCTCAGTATCTCTTTTGTAGCCTTGACTTGTTCATATGCAAGCTGAACATTAATTTTCTGCTTCTAAATGATCTTTTCCAATTTGTGGGCTTCCATCTTCAAGATCTTTAACTCTCAAGTGGTTAGACTTCTACCAAGAGTACACTGCTCTGATACCAATTGTTGGAAATCTAATAGGGAAAGTGTAATACTGAGTGGAGGTGGTGGTGGTGGTGGGGGATGAATCAGGATCTATAAATTTTTTCTCATTTCAACCATGAAACATATTTGATATCACCATATAAGTATTCATCTCTTATCAATGTAACTATTCACATCAACATAATATCAAATCCACCTTCTAACTTCATGAATGTAAACTCATAAACACATAACACATCAACATATGGATTTGGTAATGTAGAAACCCTTCAAGGTGAAGGTGAATCTGCGATGAAGATGATTCTCATAATATCTTCACTACCACAACAATAAAGTTGTGCCTATTAAGGCTACAATGATTTGATCACTTCTAGTGATCTACCTTATAAAGGGTCTTCCCTGTTAAAGGCTAAAAGAATTGCTAGGTTCTACCTTGGTTAAGGATTTTTACATCACAACAAAGTGAGTACTATGTTAGGAGATATACATAAGCCTATTAAAGCTACTTTGTTGGGAGATCTAAACCTTGAAACACCTATTAAAATGTTAGTTACCCAATCCTTCAGTTTGCACTTTAATGCTTGATAATTGATCTCCCTCTATGCAATATAATATCACCTTGCTATGATAGATCTCCTTTGTCTCTGCTCAAAACTCCTCATTGCACTGCTCGGTCTTAACTCTCTGATTTACCTCCAAAACTTTGCTCTTCATGTGCATTCCTCACTCTTACTCATTACCATACTCACACTTCAAATTAGGTCATAGATCCTCCTTAAATAGATGTCTAGGTGAACCTTCTAGATCCAAATCAACGATCTAGAATCAATTCTTCTGCCGCTTGGTCCTTGCATTTTTCTAATTGGTGGATTCCCTTACCTAGGGATTAATGATATTCCTTTAAACACATAATCACTTCCTTGATTACCTCCTCAATCTTCAAAACACACTTCCAACTCGACAAAATGGTTTACATAGGATTTGGTGCCATTTCAAACAAATATGTCAAAATGTGGTACTCAACACTTACATCACACTGACACTTGGCATAAGCTGTTTCTTCATGTTGTCCCTCGGTCTTAAATATGCTCGGCATGAATTAAATAACTCAACCTTTGTATCACTTAGCATCGACTATTTTCTCTGACTAACTCGACAATCTTTGAAATACCTGGTGACCATTAGCTTGCTTGACAGTAACTACAGCTCAACACATGACATAATATTTACAAGTCTTTAATAGTTAGCTCGACCTATATAGGATGACTCGGTTGCAATGATGACCAAATAATCCTAGCTTATGAATGACTAAGTGTTTGACACTAATAGACAACATGACTTAGGGATTAACACATTATACATTTATGTCCCAACCCATTCTTGCATTTCACACTTCCCTTTCACCTAGACTCTTTATCTCACTCCTATGTTTGCACATCCTTGAAAATTATCTTTATCAATGTCCCATATATATTTACATATCTCTAGTTTCAAGATAAAAATTAAATTGTGAACCTTTCTTTCTCAAGATTTACTAAATATGATTTTTATATGGTTTATTTTGTATTTAAAGACAATCAATGCATTCATTTTGTACATTGTATACTAATAAGTCCTCTCTCATTTAAGGAGCAAACCACTTGAATTTGGTTTAAAAAATGAATCCAATAATATATGATTATTTATGAAAACATATGTACATTGAAAGATTCTTAATTTCAAAATTTTATACTTATTCTACCAATGAAGCATGTCTTTTATGACATACCAACAACCTTACAAAACATTTTTTAAATGAAAAATATTAATGCCATTTTCCGTATTCTTATATTATAATTTGTTACAAATTATTAGCATAATTATAATGCCTAACAATTAGTTAATCTATATGAATTAATGTTGGACTATATCAATTTCTACTAAATTAATAATAATAATAAACTTGCTGAATTTTCAAATAGCTACTAATCTCAATAGCCGACGTCACAGAACGGGTTAAATACGGTAAAATAGACCGAAGCAAAACCTAAAAAATAGGCCTCAATATTAGGAGGTCCTCGAATGACATTTTTAAACTGTCATGACTCATAAATTTAAAATTCATTTTTTAATAATATATATTTATTTTGAGGTTAAAATTCTCCATCGGTTGACCTCTCGTTCAGGTTTTCTCGTGTAGTTTCCCCTGGTGGAAGTCATCAAATCTATTGAGAAGGCCATCGATCTGCTGGCCAACTGGCTAGTTATAAAATCCCGTTAACAAACAGTTGAACAAGAAATCTCAGAATCGATTTGCAGCAGTCTCTCAGTCTAGCTTCTGTCAGCAGACATTTGCTTGGCGTTGACGAGGACGGCAACAACTGGGCTTGTCAAAATTTTGTGAGAAAATTACAGGGCTTCGATTAAATCAAGCAAAAGCCTTAAATTTCGATTCCCGTGTGAAGAGTTTTCTTGAGGACTATGGAGCTTTAATTTTATTCAGGGTTTTGGCAAGTGCGTTTTTGTTCGCGTGCCCTTAGAGGAATAGGGATGAATTCAAGAGGGAGATATGTCGCCCAGGGTAATGGTGGTCCGATTCCGAACGGCCGGGTGGGGCAGTTCAATTCGGAGCAATATGCTGCTCAGAAAATTGCGCATCAACAGTATGTACAAAGAAATATTAATAATGGCAGTAGCAGTAGTAATAATTATATTAAACACAATAATCATCAGCAGCAGTGGATTAGTAGAAGTCAGATTCAGCCCATCAAAGATGCAGCAGCGGATAACAGCGAAGATGAGAAGAGGATTCAGTCTGCAGATGGCGATTCCAGGCAAGCATTTTTTGTTTTTCATTCTTTTTAATTTTTGGGTTGGAGTAAAAAAAAGATTTTCCATGCAAAGTATCTCATCTTCAAATGCTACACATTGATGCTTGTATGGGGTAATAATATCCGATTTTAATTGGCGTTTTTTTCAATTCGAATAATTTATCATGTCAATGTGGATGCATATATTTTCCTAGCGAAGTAGCCTTCAGACTAGGTGCCACAAACTGAATTTATCTCGTACAATAGGGGCTTGCATCTGGTTGGATTTCCCAAGACTCGAGCAGATTTGATAATTTCCTTGAGGATTTATTAGTTAAGCTCGTTCAATTTGATTTTATATTTTACTTTGATTAGGTATATTTTTAGACACGGGAGAGCTTATAGTTTTGAACACACAGACGATTATATCCCATGTCAAAGTTAGTTTAGGCTTGTATCCAGCCTATTGTGCTCCACATAAACCTGTCAAACAAAGAGATAGGGTGGGTTTTAATGTGCCAATGATCATCTAGATGGCCAGGTAGACGATGATCTTTTGGGAGGCTGCTAAATGCACTCTGTGGGTGTTACAGAGTATTTCTAGCAAGAAGAGGCTGTGACCTTGCACGTATAGTCAGACAGCTTGTCATTTGTGAGTCTATACCCAGGGAATGTGAGAAGAGTAGAGCTGAAAGAGTGCGAATGATGTGTTAGAATGCTTACCTTGGAGAGGTAAATAGTTTCTTATGCATGCAAATCCAATCATGGTTGCAAGGAGCAAGAGGTGGTGAAGAGTTGGGGCCAAACTAGTGATTAGTAGTTGACGACTTTTGCTGGGGCCAAAAGCACAGGGTGTGCTACAAAGGTGCATGCAATGATTTAAGCTGTGTTGAAAAGTTCAAGTTGTGCTCCAAATGTATAAGTAATGATTTTGGCTGGTGGGCTATAACCTCTGTGCTTTGAATGCAATATGATGCGAACAATGAAGGGGACATATGGATGTGATGTAAAGATTGGGAGGACCTAAGAGGTAACCCAAAGGATCCTGCAATTGCTGAATCCTTTCCTACACTACAAGAGTGCGATGATATTACCACATGTTGGTGATGGTTCTCTTAGTTGTATATTCTAGGTAAACTGTATCTAGTGAGTTGGATGTGTTACTAAACCGAGTTTCAACACCTTATTATTCTTGCTGAATTTAGTTTATTGCTGCTCCACTATGAAATGTCCTGATTCCCACATTTTACCTCTTGAGCTCACCCCATTTCAAATGTTTTTATTTTTTGTTGTTCTTTCTTTTTGTGGGTACACTTGCTTGGCAAAACTTTGCCTTTCATTTTGATAGATAGGTGTACCTATTTTCTAGTCATTTTGTTTTATTTATTGTCACATTCCTTCTTCAGAAGTGATCTTCTTCTACATGCCATTTTGGGAGTAGATATCTCTTATGTCCAACCTTGGGCATGTGTCTCCCTTTATATGTATTTGATATGGCCTGAATACACGACGTATATTGTATACCAAATGAGAATGACAACTGAAATGTTTTTCTATTTCAATGACCCATTTTTGGGGTATCTTCCAATGCAACTCTACTATTTTTGAATTTTGTTAAGTGTTAAATTAACTTATAACAACTTGTGTAGCATTAATGTGTCTATATTGCTTTTGAAGTAATGAAAAGATCCTCTAATAACTTAGAAAATAGTAGTAAAAATATGTGTATATGTTCTTTTTATTAATGTCATATTCAACCATATCCATGTTAGGGGTCTTACAAGTGGCCGTATCTGGATCCGAATTTCTATCTGTATCCAAATTTCTATCCATATCCTTGTCCATGCAACTTTGCTTATGTCAAATTTGCCCAGCATCATTCGATGATGAGCACCAGCACATTTAGTTGGATGTGATATTTTATCTATTTGCACACTTAGTATGTTTTGTGGAGATTTATATCCCATGAGTAATTGCTTATATTTGCTCGAATCTTCATGCCTTTTGTTTGAGTCTGGCTTTTATTTCTTATTTTTTTAGTGCCTGGGGGAAGGATTACTTACAGGTCCTTTAGTCTCAATGATTATCTGCATTAGTTCATTCCATTCTTTTCAATTCGTTGTATTTATTTACCATTTGCTTCACAGTCAGGGATGGGGTTTCTATTTAGTGGACAGTTTTGATTGGAATACTAATTTTTGCTTAAGACTGCTTCGAAAGCCATTAATTTTGGCTTGTGTAAATGTAATTAGTTTTTTTTAATTGCTTGCAATATTCAGAGCAGGCTATTGGCAACTTTAGAAAGTTTAAAAATGCAATTTAATTAACATACATCTGTGTCTTAGTATTGGGATTTGGTTATCAGTTTTGATGTCTGATCATAATCCTAATATTTTTTCTGAATCTGCCTTAGTGGGATCTATTGGTCATGATGGTGAAATAGATTTTAGTACTTCTAATATCATGCAGTCTTTGGAGCAGATTTTAAGCTTCTTTAAATAAAACAATATAGTTTAGATTTTTTCCAGCCTTAAATGTAGCTTTTATGTTGACTGCTATTGCATATACAGAGCTTGAATAGAAAATCATTTAAATGTTAAATGAGCTTTATGATAATCTAATAGAGTAGGAAATGGTCCCAAGTAATAGAAGTTATGATTGGTACAGGCCACTGTGAAGAGCTCCCGAAGTTTGTGTTTCTGAGCATTTTTATATTGTAGGGTTTTGAAGGGGAGATGTTGGATTGTTTTTAGTGCCATGGTTATATTTTTTTTCTCATGTTCTAAGGTTGAGAAACCATGATGTGACAGATTAAACTTAAATTTAACTTATTATATCCAACTTCAGTTACCAAAACAATGAAGCATAACAAGAAATAAACCATGCACAGGGACACGATGATTTGTTGATTAGGTAACCCCTTGATTATAGGGAAAACCCCAATGGGGATGGCACCCACAAGATAGTGTAATAATATATAAGTTCTTTATGAAAGGAGGTGACTCTGTTAGGAGCCATATACAATGCAACTATTACGATAGTCCCTGTTAGGAGACCTTGAACCTTTATTAGAAGGTTCAAATCTTGTAAAAGGTTGATAGGAAGACAACTGGACCTACATCCAAATTGCTTCAGTCAACAATGAAGAGTAGATCTTCAGGACAACAAATCCAATTTACTGAACTGACCAATGTTGCAACTCAATTACTAATATAGTTCCTATGAAGCCCAATACCATGTACCAACATTAATCTATGCTTTGATTAGCCAACCTTGAAGCTTGCATCATATTACCATACAAACAATACATTGATCATTAGTATGATATCTATCCAAGGGAAACATCTTTCCTTTATACCCTATCCAAATAACTAATTAGGTCGGCTTGTTAAGGCTTCCTCAATGTACAATTGATTACATAGGACCTCACTAAGGCATACATGCCTTCTAGAACATCATTACAAATATTACAATAAGGTTCCCACATGTTACAATACAATTAACACAATATTCAATAAGCATCAACATGTTTCACCAACATAGTCCTTTCCAAAATGATCTCTAAGACTTGCTTACACAAACATAACAACATGAACATGTCTTCAACCGCGATCTAAGCTTGCTAATTAATAAGATACAACCAATTTCCCAACATTTGTCTCAGACAATATTTCCTGCACACTGGTCTGCTACCAGTCTTCATCAAACAAATTGTGACTCAGCCAATCCTTAACAAAAACATAGGCGGACATAGATGTAGCATCTATACATATTCGTGAACATAATCCTAAGCTTGCATAGCTTAACCTGTTCTGTGCCAACTTCGTTGACCCAATAAACCTCTGCGATGTACAAAATTCTTGTCTATCATGAACTTACAAACATATGTTGACATCTATGACAAAACTTGTCATTAATACAATACATAATCATCATATCCAAGTGCTAACCAAACTTGTATTCCTAACATCATTCTCATCGACAAAGTTTGGAGGGTTTGCTGATTTTTCCTCAAAATCATTGTAGTTATTCTTAGTGTTTGTCTTCGTCTCTAGGGATGAGTAGAGTTATTGTTTAGTGGTAAAATGAAAGCGCTTGATAGGAAGTATAAATATAAGGCCTCAATTGTTACACTAACATTCATTACAAGAGAAAGAGGGGCTTCCAAACATAACTCTCAATATAGCTCAAGTTAGATTAGCAAAGCCCAAAGGGATAAAGAGATACCAACGCTAAACCCAAATTACATCAAGGAGATACGCAAACAAGTCCTCTTTCATGCAAGGTAAATTTGATTAAGGGTATGTCAATATACATGTGAAATTCAACTAATTGATTAAATGAGAAGTGTAAGATAGATATAGGTGCTAAATATATGCAAGCAACCCAATTAAAATATGGAAAAAGGCCTAGACTAAAAAGTGAAATGAATGATATAGTACTCACCTCAAAATATGCAAAGGAATATACCTTTTTGCTTAAAAAATCGTGGATTTGTGATCACAATAGAAAACCTAGGAAATGTTGTTTTTCTCAAGTCTCTAGGAAGACATTGACTTGGTGATAAAATGTTCAGGCACTTTATGGGAAGATGGACATGTTCCTGAGACACAGAAGCAAAGTCCATCCAACTTCTTCGGAAATGTTTCGGTGAGTAGCTTCCTTATCTGTAGTCGCAATTCGGCTATCCTTCTCTTGCACACAGTAAAACTTGCTTTTTGTTTTGGTTGGATGAGGGCTTGCCTTGGTGAAGCCCTTGATTGAGAAATCAACCTTGAAATTGAGATGTAAAAGTATTGATAAAGGAAATGCTAACATGTAGTAGGATGAATATATCAAATGAAAGATGCAATTACCTTTGTAAATGCAATTGAATTTGATAAGTGATCAAGTATGCAGATGCAATAGCCTTGACTCAAAGAAACCAAAAGGAAACCATAGAAGTCAAAACCTTATGTATGGGAATGTATGTGATATGCCATGATGAAGGATTTGAAAACTTGAATGATTTGGATGATGGATCTCCTCCTTAGACGCCAAACTCCACTATTATCTTGAAGGAAGAAGCATGATGCGAGAAGGAAATATTTGATCTTGATGAATGCTGGAAAATGCTTGCTTGAAGTCTCATGAATGCATGTATGCTTGCTCTTAGTTGCTTGTAGAATGATGATGATGGATGAAAATTAAATGCCCAAGGCTCCTTCTATTTTAGTTTTCGGGATTAAAAATAAAGCATGCCAACCTGGGAGCAAGAGTAAACAATTGGCAAACCTGAGGCACTTTGGGCCCCATAATTCAAATTCCTCTGGGAAGAGATCGGCCTGGGTTAACCTCACCTACTCTCGAGGGGGGGAAGGGACAAAAAAGGGGTTTTGGAGGCCTCTAAGAAGGTGCAGAAAGAGGTAGGAAATTCTGAAATCGCTAGAAGATATGACCAAAAAGTGATAACATAACACTTAAGGGACCTTTCCAGAAGATAAGAGATGACCTAGAGATTTGAGAAAGATTGGGAAGAAGAAAAAGAGATGAAAACCACACTAAGGAGGGCTAAAAGCTCTCAAAATGAAGTACTTCCATTTTAAGACGGGATAGTTACAACTTGTGGTTGTATCAGAGTGGATCTGTGGAAACATAGTGGGAAGAAACTTAAAAAGAGATTACCCAATGATTTCAGCAACTTGACTATCATAGAGAAATGTCATTTTGATAAATCTTGGGGAAATTGTCATGAGTGCAATGCTGTTTGACTTGGTAATCAGAAATCCCATGGTAAAATTACCTTTTCATGATTTGATTCATGACACATTTGCTGATTCATGTGATGAGGTTACGAAGTTATGTAGACTTGGTCGTGATTCATAAATTTCAACATAAATCCCATGCTAAAATTACCTTTTCATGATTTGATTCATGACACATTTGCTGATTCATGTGATGAGATTACAAAACTATGTAAACTTGGTCATGATTCATAAATTTCAATGGAGCCAACCAATGCATTTCACATTGATTGCATTGTAAGTATGCATGCCAGTTTTTTTTCAGCCCTGATATCGATGATTTAATCATGTCCTCAATGATACACAAGAAGTGGAAGGATGGTTGGTGCAAATGACTAAATACATCTCAATGGAAAGAGGTACTTAATCTTTTAGAAGATTCCTATTGGATGGTCAGAATGTTCGAATGCATAGGAAGGAAACTAAACATTTGACAAAAGTTGTCAAGTAATGAAATTTATAGACTTTTGCATTGGCCTTTGGATCCAAGTTGTTCTTTAATGAGTGAATTGTATCACATTATGATAGAGTTTGACAAAGTTTTTAGGTTCAAATGTATCAAACTTGTACAACAGATATATGGTGAAGCATTTGACAAGCTTATATGGGATCTTGATATCATTATATAGATAGGTTTTGGTTGCTTGAGGACAAGCAATCTTTGGAAAGGGAGGATTGAAAAGTTCCCTTCTAATGTAAACTTGGAAAATAAATTTTTATTAAGGTAAAAAAAGTAATTAATTAATTAATTTAATATCATCCCTCAAAATTAAATTATAAGGGTGGTATTATTTAATTAACTTAATAAAATGACTTTTATATTGAGTTAAGCGAAACTTTAATTAAGTCACTTTATTATTATTTACCTAAGATTAAATTAAATTAAAAGAGGGAAAATAAAAAGACAAAAGAATGAACAATTAAGATGCAAACTAGAGGGAAGCAGAGAGTCACTATAGTAGGATATAAAAGAATAACGAGAGGTTCATTTAGAACATGCTTGGTTTATTGATTTTTTTGAAGAGCTGATATCTTCTTCATTTTACTTTCCCGAGGACACAAAGAGCTTTTAATAACCTTGATAGCCACCTTTCTTACCTCAAGAAGATATACTTAGGGAGGGAGAATGAATAGATTAGCCTACAAATAGTAGTGTAGCCAATGCTAGAGCCTATGCAAGCCTTGAGCCAAATATTAGAGAACTCATAAGCTTTTACGGAATTTTGCGAAGGTCAAAGGCATGAGATATCGAGAAGAACAAGGTTGCACCAAAATAAGAAATTAAAACCTAAAGAAAATAAAGTCACCCAAGACCATCTAAACATCACATCTTGTTAAAAGTTCGAAGCATTCCCAAGAAGGTTTTAAACAATTAACCCAAGTCAAACAATAAATTTTGGATGACTACATATCAAAATTCTAGGAGATTGCAAGATGAGTTTTAAGGATCGATGAAGATAGCTTAATTTAACTATTTGTTGAAGGTTTGAGGAATGCACTCAAGGATATGGTAAGTGCCCTTAAACCAACGACCCTAGATGATGCCATTCAAACATCTCTAAGATTAGATGCAGATGCATTATCCTCAAGTATCAAAGAGGCAAATGAGCATACAAAACCTTTCCACAAGAAAGATAAAAAATGGAAGGGCTACCCATAGATGAGCTTAAGAAAAAAAAATTATGCTTCAAATGCCTTAAACCTTGGGAATGGAGACATAGTTGTCACAAAAAGAATCTGAATAGAAAAAATGGTGCTATGAATGTATGGAGAAATGTGACCCAGAACATAGATGTGGAAAGAGAGAGCGAGGCCCCAACATAAAAACAATACTTGATAGAGAGACATATAGTAAAATGAACAAAAAAACAAGACATGATGAAGGAGAGCTCAAAAGAATCCAAGAGATAGATGAAGAGTTGGGGAACAAATTGAGCTTTGTGGAGAAACCCCTTTGGTATCTACAAACACTTTGGGGATTAGATTATCAACCACCTTATGCAGAACAATATTAATATGATAACATAGAACTTTTTAAAGCCTAATTGGGAATTATCTTAATAGAATGTTGCATAATGCAAATTTAAAAATGAATAAATAAAAAGAAGTGTTTTAATAATATGTGTTTCCAAGTGTATACTTTGTGTATGCTATGTGTCTTCATGCATGCTTCGTGTCTTCACTGTATGTTTTCAAGTGTACACTCTCTTTGTATGCTTATCTAGAATAATAGAATAACATGAGAGTGAGGAAAATGAGTCATGCTATCATGCAAACATGTCTTTTGGGTGAAAAGTCAAATAGGCACCATTATGAGATGGTCAAAATCATCACTTTAGAAAGTAAGAGAAATCTTGTCTTAAGTTCAGTTGCCAATTTCTACTATTAAATTAGGGAGAGAACGTATATTTGCTTGAGGACAAGCGAATTTGGGAGGGGTGGGGAGTCACCAACCATGGTTGACATAGATAATACAAAATATATTTTTATATATGATTAACTAATTCCTTATATGAGTAAATATAATAAGTAAATAATATCCAATGTTTTGAGTAAAACCGTTATATAAATAATAATAAACAATTTAATTCGACTATGATCAACGAAGGTAAATAACACCATAAATATTCATTATTAAATATTTATAGTAAACATTGTTTTATAATCAGTAAATGTTTTATTTATATTCATTGATTAATAAGGTAGTTAACAGATTTCTTTAGCAACTGTAGCAGAATCCTGCCACATGTTATATATTATTCATTTATAATTAGTAAATGTTCTATTTATATTAATTTTGCCTAAGGCAGTTAACAAGTATTTATTTATCAAAAATAATATAATCATTGCTAAACTTATCAAGAAATATATAAATGAAGAATACTAATACCAAAGTATTACCGTTGACTACATAGTTCAGCTAACATGGTTCAACTAACAAGCAACAGATGTATGTAAAATGAACATATAGTATTACCATGGTTTGGCTAATAAATGACAATTATATTTAAAATGAACCCCATTAATCCCAAACTGAATGACATTCTTCTGCAACCAGGAGTCGCAACCCTGCAGACGGGTACAAAATGTGGTAACATCTGTCCCCTCAAGGTGGGCATCAAGTAGATCATTTGCAATAAATTATTATATGGATATTGACAGAAATATATATGTATGCTGTATTTCATACTTATCTATAATTCCTTTGGAGTTGAAACAAATTACAGCCTACACTTTGATCTCTCGCTATAGCCCCTTAGGGTAATAGTCGGTGTTGTATAGGGAGAGGCAGAGTAAAACCATACAAGGTAGGTAAATCCCAAAGACGGAATAGGGATGGGATCCTGAAGCCTCGAGGGAACCTGATCATAGATCTGGTGTCAATTGCCTACGACAAGTAAATCCACAACCTTGTAGGATTGAGTTTAGGAGAGAAGTAAGGAAATGGGGCTAAAATATGCTAACTACTGATGTATTATGAACTATTCATTGTTCTCTGGAATTGAATTGATTTAGACGAATAGTAGTGTATGTTAATAATTGGAAATTGACAGCCACCTAGTAGGGGACATTACAGCCACAAGTCATTACAGATGTACAAACATGCATGAAAAATAGACAATAAATGTAATATAGTAGAATACGCTACTTTTTATACATTAATGAAAAGAGAAGTTTTGAACAAAAGGGCAGATAAATGCTAATGAGTTATGAGACAAATGTTAGGGTAGGCATGTTAAACACCTTGTAATCCTATGATGGATTTAATATTTATTTTTTAGTTGTGTAATTTTTTTTTGGAAAAAGGTGTTCCATACTGTTTTAACATTATTTACTGTGTATTAAATTGTATGATCTAAGATACTGTAAGAGTATTTAATATTTTTTGATACCTTATTACATTGTACGATGTGCAAGAAATCAAATGATGATTTTATGACACGTAAGTGCATGTAAGGAGGGACTTATATTTGTTATATTGACCAATTTATGACATTTTGTAGAGCATCTTTGAAAAGGTTGAATAAATCCAAATGTAGCATTCAAGTTTGGTGGGTAGTTGTTGCATGCATAAGGAATATGCTATTTTGACTTTGCTGATCCATTCTGTTCATGGGCATTGGAACTTCTCATATGGATCTGGATGTCATTCTTGGCCTATGGTTTTCTCTTCATGATGGTAGGAAATCTCTCTTGGTTAGTACATTGGCTTGGCCTGTATTTGGGTGCTTGGATATTGATTTAGTATGATTTTTGAAAGGTGTCATGCAGCCACAATTTATCTGGCATTGTGTTGGTTTTTCTTCTGTGAGGGCTTGGGCCTGCTTACATATGATAATTAGATTTGTCATGTGAATGTGTTTTTGGGATTCAGAGGCTACGTTCTTTAGAAAAGGTTTTCCTCAGGGTAAGCATTATGTTAGCCGGTGCATAGCTTTATGTGTGTATATCTTTCAAAGACTTTTTTATCAAGTTTACTATTTTCTATGCATTTTGCTCATTGAATAGATATGTGAGCAGTAAAATGGAATCCAATTTAGATTGACAATCAGTTGTAGAGCTTGGCTTAGTGTGGTTTAAACATTATTTCCATGGAGTCCCATTTTGGTCCACTTGTGCACATGCCTAAGGCTTTCATCATTTTGAAGGATATGGAAGATTATGTTTTCTTTTCTTATACTGGTTATATTTCTTTTACTGGCCTGGTACTTGTGTCTATCTCTAACTTTACAGTGTGGACTAACACTTAATTAGAATCATAAAAAAGCACATGGTGAGTGAAACAACTAAAATGATTGAGCACATTATGTTAGCTGATACAGTATGATGTTTGGGCACTGACTGTATCTCTAACTTTACAGTGTGGACTAACACTTAACTAGAATCATAAAAAAGCACATGGTGAGTGAAACAGCTAAAATGATTGAGCACATTATGTTAGCTGATACAGTATGATGTTTGGGCAATGAGTGCATGTTCATATGATGAACCCATTGTGATACAACTCAAACTTAATCTGCCTTTTCTATTTAGTACTCAAACTTAATCTGCCTTCATTATGAAGTCTCAATATAATGACCTTTATTTGCTTTAGTGCACTGACTCTGCTTTTGCTTTCATCAAATTTCTAGTACACATGACTGGAAGGCCCAGCTCAAAATTCCTCCTGCCGATTCACGTTACAGGACTGAGGTATCATCTTGTTTCATGCTCTTCATTCCCATGAAATCAATATTTTTAGCCTTGTTTTTGAACAATTGCGTTTGGCCAGGAAAGTTCTAAATAGAATAGCTGAGCTATGTTTCTGAAATTTTCCATCTCTATAACATGTTGGCAATTTGAAAAAGTTTTTGGAGTTTTCATATGTGTTGCGTAAACATATTAAGAGTCGATATTTGTTCTACGGTCTAGGTTAGACAGATTCTCATTAAGAAAAACCTTAGTATTTCTTAGCTGTAAAAATAGCAATCTCTTCTTCAGGCTAGTCAAGGTATAATATTATCTCAAATATTGTCTGAATGGGCAGTATTGAATAATATGGAAAATTGGTCAATATTGATTTCTGATCATCATGGAATTAGATGCTACTGCTTGCTGCAATAGACTGCTAGTTTAGAACTAGGTGTATTCCATTTAGAGTGGCCCCCGTAAAGTTTGATAAGTTTTGTCATTTATTTGGTCCAGTGGGGTTGATCAGGTCTTGGTTGATCCTATCTTGATATAGAAGTGTTGGTGCTCACTCAGACTTATCCTGGGCATTCAAAATGCTCAGTGCTCTCTTTTGCATTTTGAATAATTTGTTTTGGCCATAAAATAGAAACATGTTTTAACTATCATATCTAACACCGTGTATTTCTCCAAAATCTCCAACCTATATTTTAACTATCATACTCAAGAACAACTTTCTTTATTAGGTTCTGTGCAAAGTTGCTCATGGTTTATCTAAATTTTAAGTTACAGGGTTAGCTTTTAATCCTCCAACCTAGATTGCTGGAATTGAGAAACAATAAACAGGAGATAGTGATAGCATTAAAAGGCTTTGCGCAAGATGTAGTTTGTTGTCGTAAAAAGAAATAGCAAACAATATAAAAGTTTTAGTATTTTCCAAATCTTTGCACACATCAATAAACCTTCTAGACTAAATGGTGCTGTGATTTTTAAATTATGATATAATTATGTTTTCAAACTTCTATGCACAAATGAGATTTGGTCTTCTCTGAGCTATATTATAAAAGTTAAATAATAAACTTATAAATTAAATTGTAAGGTCTATTTCATTATTATATTTAACTTTGCAAAATATTATTGAGCTACGGTTTACTGTGTAAAAACTAAGTTTAACATGATCTTACAAAGAAAGAGCCCATCTCAAGAGATATGTAACAGAAGATATATACAAAATTACAAAATGGTCCATTGGCCACCTCCACCACCCCAAATAAAATTGCCATTATGATCCCTAAATATGTACTTCTCATTATAGAAGCCTCCTCGATGCAACCATGAAGCACCTGCATTGTGAGTTGCCTTCGACTGTCACCATCCAACCAATTAACAAGATATATATATATATATATATATATATGAAATTTAATATTAAAACTATCGTGGAAGTTCAAATTTTTTATCATCAACTCTGAGAATTTATATTTCATATCAAATGTCAAATAATGCTTATTTGAGACTACTTAGGAAATGGCTACTCTCACCCTAGAAAGATCTTAGTGGTTTAGGCTCCCTTAGCCATGAGACACTCTTGGAGGAACTTGTGCAATTAAATACAAGAGGTGCCCATGCACAACACTGATGTCTATATACTATATTCCAAAGCATACACTATACCCTGAGTTGACCACACATCCTCCTCCTTCTCTGTTGATAGCTCACAGACCATCTTCTTCTTGAAGTGATTCCATATTCTTTCTAGTCCCTAGATGTCCTATTTTTTCTATACAAAACATAAATGCTGATTTCTAAACCAGAGTGCTCTGACCCTAATGTGTAGTAGATCAAGAACCACAGGTGCGGTAAAAATTAGACCAGTCATAAAATTGCAGGCAGACTAAACCAAAATCAATTCTGAGTGATAAGTTATTTGATGAGAGTTCACTCATTGATTGGAATAGGTGCATAAGACTTGCTGGAGTAGGGTGCATGATTAATTTATAAACTGTTATGTTAGTAATGAGGATTTTTTATATGCGATTTTTTTAATAGATTGTAATAAAGATCAATCTTATTATTTATGTGGAGAAATAAAGATTTTTTATGTAATTAAAATTTATTATTGAATAATATTACTATAGATTAAACAGATGAATAGTTATGTATTTTATTTTTTACTATAAAATTAATGTTATAATATTTTTAGTTTTTTTTATTGATATTATAGATTATAATACTTTTAATATTTTATAATCTTATATATTATAATTAACTTTATCAAACATCATAAAGCTTATAAATCATATAAATTTCATTGTACGTTAAAAACACATTAAAATATTAGGAAACCGAGATATGTATATAATGCTTTTATATTTTATATTTGAGGTTGTAAATATGTATTTATTTTTTTATTTTTATACGTTTGGTATGAAGAGAACCAAAACAAACCCAACCTCAAAAAATGTTGATCAAATTTGTGAATCAAACCATTGAACATGAACCCTTACTAGTCGTTAGCTTATATCCCCATATTTTAAAAGGGCTATTTTGAGTGTTTCAGCCTTTCCTTTTTTATGCAGGTCCTTGTGATTTCCCCAACTCAAGCCATGACACCTAATAGTGCATTGGCCATCCTTTCCTTGGATTTCCCAAGAGGAAGATGACATAGATCACTCTTGAGTTGTGGGCACACCTTTTTTACGCAACTTAAGTGAACCTAGCTGATCTTAAGTTGTGTGGGCACATCTTCTTATGTAACTTTCAGTCAACTTTTTCTGCGACTTAAGTGACTCCTAGCCTAAACATGTAAGTTGTTCCCCTTCCTAAGTTTGGTGACTTAAGTGGCATTACCTTATGTGATTTTAATAAGCATGTGCTAAAAAGGCCAAGGGTGTGTGGGATTTCAAGGAACCTATTGGCCCATTTAGGCTTTTTATGTGTTGCATTGGATTGAGCTGGTAGTGGATCAAGGGCTGAGATTAAATCATCCTTTTAGGAGTCATTATATAACATTCTAGTGTTCTTCTTCAACTCATTATGTTATTAGGCTTTTGTTTATTGGTGCTGCAAACTTTGGCAAGGACAGCTATGGTTTGGAGATATTTTTTGAGGTATTTGTGTCTCAATCTGCATACTTTTATCATCATTATCTTAGAAAAATAGAAGATATTCAATGTAAGCCATTTATGAAATTTGGCGAGAATTAGAGTGTTTTTCTAGAATTTTTCTATACTAAAAAGTAGTTAGAAACTTATTTATATTAGTAGAAAAAGTAGATCAAAAATTAGAATTTAAAAATGAGTTTGTTGAAGAATTTCTTATATGCAAATGAAATTTCAGAATTTTCTGACCTAATTTTGGAGATGTTTTTTTTATCTGTTATCCCTAATTGGGCTATTACAATGGTATCAAAATTGCCTGCTTTTTTGTATGTGTGGAAAGGGTTGTCATAGCCTAGAAAAACAAATGGTAGGAATGGCTGGCACTGGCAGTGATCAACTATCATCAACAAGTGAAGAGTGTTGATTTTCATGGATCGCTGCAAATGTACTAACATTGCCATTGTTATAGGCGTGTTCCAAATGCAGATTTGAATCTCATATAAATATGAGAGGAGGAGACATGTATATGAGAGGAAGAGACATGTCTCTATGTTTTAATCATCATTTAATTAATAGTAATATATTAAAAAAAAAAAAAAAAAATATATATATATATATATATATATAATCTATATATTATTTAACATGGATAAGTATATATAGGAATTGACGATTTACCAATAACAATAATATATCTCAGATTGAATCAATCCGACAGAAGCTAGAACCTTAACACTCCCTCTTAGCTACGGAGGATTTGTAGAACACATTATGCTCTCAAGTATATGAAGAGATATCATCTCAGCATGATATTCGTGGAATGACATAGTTAAGGATATCAACATAAATCCATCAACTTAGATGTTATCTTTCAATATAATCCGAAGTATGATTCAACAAGAAATATCAATCATATGATATTCATCATACATTTATTCTTTTGGTATGTGTACTGACATCAAATCCTTGACGCCTACCAAAAAAATATGTTATATCCTAGAAGGATATGAGTTATTTGATTTTCGGCACTTCGAGACACCAACTTAATGAGAAATCACAATTTCATGGTCTCTGTTATGACAAGTATCATGATCTCTGACAGTCCGGGACAACAACTTAATGAAGTCTGATCATGATATGTTCGTTATCATGACTTCCAACACTTTGGGACAACAACTTAATGAAGTCTGTCACGATAACATGTCTACCATTTATAAGATCGTCACCTTACAATGGTTACCTTTTGTTTATATGTCAATGAAAAATCATCACCTTTCATTACATATCATATGCGAAATAGTAACCAACATGAACCAAGTCAGAGGGTGGTACAAAGGCTTTCACCTCAATTCTCTCTCATAGAGAAGAATGCATTACAAGGAATTTCACTTCAAACTTTTCCCTTGTAGAGAAGAGATCACACTTCAAATTTATACCTCTGAACAACAATCTTGGGAAATCAAATCCTCTTGTTACTCCCTTAGAGATCTCTTCGCCTAAGGATGCCTGTTGAACTCCCTCTGAATCTGATATCGATCTTCCTAACTTTTTGGTGATAAGTCATTACTTCCTCATTATGTACACAAGAGTAGGCCCATCAAAATTATGCAGTCACATGCATGTATTTCTAGACTCCCTCTGAGTATCAATCTTCTAAGCTTTTGCATTGCATTTGAAGTAGTGTCATACTCCCTCTTAATGTAGAAGGATACTCATAATCTCAATCATTAGAGATATTTGCTTCAAGAGCCTCACTTTATCTAGCCTAATCACAACTTCTTTGAAGCTACTGTCATAAGTTGCCTAATGTAGCATTCTTCTTTTCCTGCAAGATCAACTTTAGATACAAAGGAAAAGATTAAGGAAAATAACTCTTATAGTACATATAGAAACGCAAATGATAGAGAGACTATAATGAGTAGATAAATGTAATACTTAAGAATAATAAATACTTATCTGTACATCAACATCCTTGATATTAATTTCTCCAATGAAGATCCATATGCATCAAGTTAGAAAATACCTTCAATGGGAATGAAACATTGGTTAAGGTACTAACATTGGTTGATTTTCATGGATCGCTGCAAATGTACTAACATTGCATTTGAGATGTGTGTAGACAAAGTGTGAGTAGGCATCTTTCACTTTTTCAACACAAAGTACAGTTCTGATGTCACCATTTTCATACGAAATCAAGGCTGTTGTGATTATTAACTCTACACCTGTCATTATTTTAAACAAAAAAATCTTTATTTGCTTCTTGTTGGTTTTCGATGACACCAACTCCAACTCTTAGTTTGATCAAGGCTCATCAAAATTAGACTTTCATTGACTTACACACAAATTTCTTGTGGTTACTTTCGTATGAGCTAATCTGATTGCAAATTCATTCATAATGTGACAATTTGTTGTTCCAATGATTATTTTTCAAGGTCCTAATGAACTCTCAACTTCTCATGCTTCACTGACTATCTTTGGGTACTGAATTGATTCACATCTTTAGAAAATATTGCTCATTCAACAAATTCTTACTTTCGAATGATAAGAACATATGTTCCTTCAAAATTATTGTTCTGAATGAATATAAGTCCCTATCTTGACTTTACCATTTCCAATAAGGCTCCTAGGCTTCAGGCTAATATAGAAATGCCAATAAAGGTTTCTTCTAATGTCAAGCAAATATTATTGATTCTATCTCTCTTATTGCTAATTCTTGTATGTGCCTCCTTTGTACTACAAATTCTCTTTTTCATTTTTCTTGTTCATCTCTTGCTCATATACTATCTTCTTTCCACATAATATATTGGAAATTTTAGAAGTCGTTACTCCTAAGAAAATTATATGTCATGCCATGAACTCCAATGGTGTGTGCTTCTCCCCAACCAATGATGAAGAACTGGAGGACTCGGTCAGAGGAGTCAACTAAGTTGGTCACAAGAATTAATGAATGTTGAAAACAATTGAGATGAAACTTCACTCTTGAACCGGTCAAGGAAGACGAACCATTTTTCTCTTCTTATGACAAAGCTTATGTTATCGAGACATTTGATTATTTGATTCTTGCAAGGTGAATGTAGACGTCTAGTTGATATGTCATCTGGATAGAAATCAACTCTTTTGTCCTCGGATCTGCCAATGAGGAATGAAGTTTTCTTTATATCTCCATGTACTGTCTGACTTGCTTGTTGGTGTATGGAGCGTGAGCCTTCTGTCATGATGCGATAGAAGAGTGAGAAACTTTCCATGAATTCCCAAATCAAGGACTGAAGATGGTGCAAAGGAAGTCCATTTTTGTCATGTGTGTCGCTGACTTAGATGGAAGTCTCCTAATTTTATTATGATAATAAAATACCCCCTTTGACTAATACTCTCCAATGATAAGTGGTCTGGAGAACATTAATTTAATTTTTGTCTCATTATTTGTTTCGATGCCCTTATTCGCTATTTCTCTTGTTTTTACTATAACTCTATTTGATCACCATACTGTCACAAATAATTCTTGATGTCTTTTAATACCTTATAACCATGCCATTATCAACACTATTTACAAAATAAAATACCCCCTTTGACTAATACACTCCAATGATAAGTGGTCTGGAGAACATTAATTTAATTTTTGTCTCATTATTTGTTTCGATGCCCTTATTCGCTATTTCTCTTGTTTTTACTATAACTCTATTTGATCACCATACTGTCACAAATAATTCTTGATGTCTTTTAATACCTTATAACCATGCCATTATCAACACTATTTACAATAATTCAACATTCATTTGAGGAATCACCAATATTAGATATCAATGCCTCAGGGGAATCACATCACCGCTTGCAAACTTCATGACTAATGTTGAGGCTGTATTCCTCTTCGATAGTTACACCCTTGGCATGGTCGCAGCAATTTATTACCAATCTGCATAGTATCTCTTAATCACGGCTTATTAGAAAGGTAGGAGCTTTATAAAAAAATATTTCAATATTTATATGTGCATTACATATGTAAAACTTTAGCCAAGCTTCCACTAAATCCCATATTGCCAATAATAATCAAATTGATGCTAAATTTGCAAGCTTCGGCTGCAATCAACTATTTATCACAGAAATTTATGTGATGCCAAGCAATCTCCGAATTCTAGCCCGAATTTTCAGTATAAAGATTTGCTTCAATAACTCGTCCTGAAATATATCAGAAATATTTTTCGACAATATAGTTTCGCTTTATGCAATCTACTCCTTAATATATTTGTGATATTTTTTCTTTCTTACATTTGCAGTTGGTCTAATACCATGTTGATAAGAATTGATGATTTACCAATAACAATAATATATCTCAGATCAAATTAATCCGATAGAAGCTACAATCTTAACAAAGTGGAGGCAAAATAAATGTTTGCAGAAATACCGAGGCAGTTACAAGACAACAATCATTTTTTTGAGTTAGATGGTTCATAGCACAGAAAATGGAAGAAATTTGGTGCATGTGTAGAGATACAAAAGTCATGAAGTTGTAGAAGATAATGAACATTCTACTAGAAAATTGTGGGGTCATCACAATCGAGATCTTTCATGCGCACATTTATCCAAGAGGATGAGCCTGTACAAGAGGAACCCATGGAGGTCCGTGAAGATGTTGGAATTTTGGCAAAGTATCAAGTGCCGGTGGCAGTTTTTAGAGTCAACTATCTCTTTTAGAGACTACTTGCAGGTCACCAAATGCACAAATTCAAAGTAGAAAAGGTAGGACATCTATCCTTGTCGAGTTTTGATTAATCATCCAAGGGTATAGCTAGAGCTTGGTTTCTAAAATTGGATACTCTTTGTGAATTAGATGGAGATTGAGGCCATCAAATTTGGCCCCCTTAACCTTGAAGAAGCATCGCATGAGTAGTGGTATCATGGTTTAGTGACACAGGGTTATGGTGTGATAGTTTCTTATGCTCAGTTTTTGCACTAGATTGATAGAGTAGCTTGACTCCAAGGATTCAAAGACATTAGAGATTTGGCTCAACTTGGACAGATTGGGACACTTAATGCATATATTTCAATGTTTCGGCGATGTAATTAATGGTTTCTATTATGATCAAAGGAGGTTGATTTCTTGGTTCGGAGGGTTTGTCAAAACCTCTTAGAGGTTGGGCAAAGCCTTTGATCCATCATATCTGCAAGATGCTATTAAATGTGTAAGGAACATGGAGCTATCTACACCACAACCTAGATTCCTACCAATTTCAAAGAGAACCTTGTCATAGAGTTTGCCACAGAGGAAGGATAAGAAACTAGAGTTTACTAGACCAATTGGTGAGATTTCTAGGCTAGTTGATAGTCCATCTCTTGATTTGAGGGATGAGATGAAACGGAAGAGGCTTTTCTTCGACTGTCATAATCGTTGGACACTTAACTATAAGTGTAGAAGGGGGGCAAGACCATTTGGATTGAGGTCTTCGAGGAACTTAGCGATGATGAGATGGAGGAGACTTAGGTTCTTGATGAGTTGCATGACTAAATGGATTGGAAGACATGCACAAATGTCACCTTTATTATAATCCCGACCACTGCTCTGTATAATGCCTTTAGAGTAAGGGGCATTATGTAGGGACATCAAGATGTGCTGATTGGTAGGGGTTTGCAGGCACTTTGAGTATTTATCCTATTTGAAGAAACGAGGTTCACAAGTTGAGGTGCATGATGGTTGTCATTTGCAAATAGCGAGTGGTACCTTGCATTGTGTTAGCCGTCTTCGGTAGTTGAATATGACTCTAGGTTAATACACTCATACTCAAAAAATTTATGTGGTCAATATTGATGAGATTGATGTTGTGTTGAGTGTTAGTGGTTGCATAAATAAGTCCATATCTTGGACATTAAGTCTATGTAGTTGAGTTTCACAATAGATTGTCTGAGGTTGGTATAATGGGGCTCGGTAGTTGAATATGACTCTAGGTTAATACACTCATACTCAAAAAATTTATGTGGTCAATATTGATGAGATTGATGTTGTGTTGAGTGTTAGTGGTTGCATAAATAAGTCCATATCTTGGACATTAAGTCTATGTAGTTGAGTTTCACAATAGATTGTCTGAGGTTGGTATAATGGGGCTTATCTTTAGATATGCTCCTAGGGTCATTTCAGCTAGGAGGATGGAGATAGTTTTTCAACATTGAGAGATTAAGTGGATACTTCAACTTTTCATTTTTGATCGATGCTAGAGAACATGGATATTACATTGACATACAAGGTTTGTTGGACAAGAATAGTGTGGTGTTTTTCAAATCTATTGCATGGTCTACCTCTAGATCTTTGTTTTGAGCATGTTATTGAACTTGTGGATAACAAGGTAGTTGTTAGAAGCCCTACCGTCATCCTTGACAATTCAAGGATGAGATTGAGAAGACTATTTGATAGTTGTTGGATGTAGGACATATACAACTTAGTTCTAATCCCTTTTGGTGAAGAGGGTTGCTACTTTGAGGAAGTGCATTGATTATCATGCACTAAAGATGAAGACCATCAATAACAATATTCTGTTTTACATATCAATGAGTTGATGGATGTGCTATATGGAGCATCTATTGCTCCAAAATAGATCTTTGTTCTAAATACCATTAGATTCAAGTTTAGGAGCATGATGTATAAAAACAACTTTTAATTGCCACTAGGGACATTTTGAGTATTTGAAATGCTCAAGCTACTTTCAGTCTTTGCATAAACCACATATCCAACAAGTACTTGGAAATTTGTGTGGGTTTTTCTGATGACATTTTGATATGCAACCTGGCATAGGAGTAGCATGTTCAACACCTTGATCAGGGGTTAAGCATCTTAGTGGCAAACTCCCTTTTTGTGAAAGCCGCCAAGTGTGAGTTCGGTATGACCTAGATACTATATTTTGGATATGCCATTGGGTAAGGTGGAGTAAAGGCACATAGGGAGAAGATTCAAGCTATACTTGATTGGCCACCAATAGGGAATGTATCCCATTTGATAGGCTTCATTGGTCCATGCACATACTATGGATGGTTTGTGAAGGGATTTTCTTTGTGAAGTGTTCCTTAGACAGGTTGGACCAAGAAGGATGCCTTTCTTTGGACAAATGGGGCTCGAAAGATCTTAAATATTGTAAGATGGTAATGGGTACTTGTCTTGTTTTGGCTTTGCTGATTTTATTTCTCTCTTGTGCTTGATTGCAATCCAGTAGCGTTGGCATTAAGGCTGTTTTGATGCAAGAAAAGCATCGAATTGCTTATTAGAGTTGAAAGTTGAATGAAATTGAAAGGAGGTTCTCTATATATGACATGGAAATGATTAGTAATCGTGCATTGACTTGAAAAGTTTTGTCAATATCTCGAGGCAAAAAGTTTATAGTTATGACTGATCATAAGAGCCTTATGCATTTCATGAAGCAAAAGGGATTAAATGAGAGACTGCGATGCTTGATAAGCAAGCTTCATAGATGTCTTTGACATTAAATTTGTCAATGTAAAAAATGATGTTGTTGCTGATGCATTATATAGAAACTTTTCATTTTGCTCACTTTCATTAATATCAACCATTTGGAAGGATACTAGTAGAATATTCAGAAAATATAGAATGTTAGTGACATTCTAGATGGTAAAATAAGTGATGAAAGGTACAAAGTGTTGAATGATATTATTTATTATAAGGGTAGAATCTATTTTGTACTAGAAAGTAAGCTTAAAAAAAGACTCTTATAACTCTCCATGACAATCAGCTTACTCTCCATAGATTGCCAGAGGAACAAAGCTGAAGTTTCTTTTCCAGTAGGGTGTTGTGAGGTCTTCACACCATCAACCTATGAAACGTGGGGACCCCTCTTTTTTTGCATTCCAGCAGGTATTAGTTTTATTGGCTGTAGCCATTAGCGTTTGAGTAGTCATCGTTTTCAAAAATTGAGCTTCAATGAGCGAGAGTGAGATTTGGAGTTAGTCATGACAAGCAAGGAGGTAGACATTACCTTTTGTTGTGAGGTTTTCACATCATTGCCCCAAAAGTTTTGGGGACCCCTTTTTTCGGACAAGCCTTGGCAATTTTTGCAGTGTTGGAAATTTTTCAGTTGCCTTAGCAAAATTTGGAGTTGTCTAGAGGTTTTTATTTTTTTGAATTGATAATTTTACACCTTGGACACCTTCGGGCCAAGAGGGATTTAATTTGGTTTATTTTTCATTGTGCAAAACTTGATTTTCCATAACATGTAATTTTATCCTTAGGCCAAACAAAATTCAAAAACATTTTTTTGATGGTTAAAACGAATACTTGGCAGGATAAAATTGCAAATTTTTGGACTTAGATGGATTTTTGAAAATTTGATATAATTGTATAAGCTTGAGCATTTTCAAAATGAATTTGTAGATTTTGTCGTTTTGGAAAATCTTGAATTTTTTTGGTAAAAAGGGAAATTTTTGATAGTGAAATTGGAATTGGAGTTTGAATTTCGATTCCCAGTAAAAGGATTTATTTTGTTAAAAAATTAAAATTGTATTGCAAGATTGAAATTGGATTGAATTGCAAAATTGCATTAAATTGATTGAAATTTTGCCTAGAGGATTTTAAAAATGTTAAAGGAAGTTGGTCATTTGGAATTGAAAATTGGTTTTGGCTTGTTAAATTCGATTTTAATGATATTTTAATTGCCAAAATATTATTAAATGAAAATTTTGACATCTACTAGGCTTACCTTGTTTCTATTTTGCAATTTTTGATCAAAATTGGCAATTAAATAGGCCAGTTTCACTATGGGCTAAGCAAATTTAATGATGCATTTTAAATCTGGGCCATTAATTAAGGGGCTAATTTAATTTTGTTTTCCCTCCAGGCAGGTCGGCCCACTTGGAGAGGCAAAAAGTTTGGTATAAGAGGGGCTTCACCCCCTCTTATTTCCTCAATCCTTTTTTGTCCTCCTTGGATGTGCGATTTTCTTCAAAGGGAGGCAAATTTCTGCCCTGGGATGATTTTTTGGAGCAGATCTGATTTTTTCCAGCTTGGGCGATTTTTTTGAGTCTGATTTCTCCATCTTTGGCAGCGATTTCCCCTTCTAGAATCAAACGATTTTATTTGGTGAAGAGGCTATATGATTCAAGGTCTGATTTTTGGCAAGTTTGGGCAATTTCAAGGAAGTTCAAATTCTGATTTTTGCTAGGGCATCATTATTTGCAAGGAGGATTGAAATTTCCAAGATATGATCCGAACTTGAAGAGGACTCGGTTATTGGTAAAGACAGATAAATTCTATTCATTTTTAGAGGTGAAGATTGGTTTTAAAGGTGGATTTTATTCCTTGTTCTTGGTTGGTTGGTTTCCCTTATATTCTTCTTGCATTCATCATCCACCACTTCATCATTCCATTGATAGGCTGAAGTTGGGAGATATAAGTGTAGATTTCATAATAGGACATTTGGAGAGGCAGAAATAAGTTAGACCACCCTAGAATTGAAGTTGGGAGATATAAGTGTAGTTCATCCTAAGGTAACAAAGAGACAAAAATAAGTGGTAGTCCCATCTTTAGGATTGAAGTTTGGAGATTGATAAGTGTAGAGATAGGACTTGGAGAGGCAGAAATAAGCTATATTCCATCTATAGAAAGAAGGTTGGAGATTGATAAGTATAGTCCATATCATTTAGAACGAAGGGGTAGAAATAAGTGTTTAGGATGGTAGATGTTAGTGCAAGCAAGAACCTAAAGGGAACGAATAAAAAAAAAGGAAAGGAAGACATGATGCCTAAGACCACCTTTTTCTCGAAAGTGAGGCAAATAAGTGATACCAATATCGGTACAGTGAACATGGTATAGTTGAAGGACAAATTGAAGGAAGGACAATCCCCCATGGCAAAGAAGATCTACAAGAGCGAAATTGTACACGCGGCGACTTTCCCTCCTATTTTGTCTTGTTCGGAATTGGTAATGGAATGTGCATCTCGGTTTGATATTGTTATTAAGTCCGTCATTTTTAATGAAGGGAAGAGAGTGTTAGCCAACATTGGTGGACAAGTGGTTGAAGAAGTATTTAATATTCCTTAGTATAAAAGCATGACAGTGGTAATGATTTATCAAGCAGCTAAGTTATTTTGGGATAATCAGGAGGCTTATTTCATTCATCTAAAACAGAATTGGTTACACAAAGGCAAGAAGGGGAGTTACCAAGTCATCAAAGCTCACCAAGTCAGATTTCAAATAAGAGTATGGTGACCTTATTGTGCTTCTCAGCCAAGTCATGAGTGTGGCTCAAGGTATGTAATTCGAGAACTGGATGTACTACTTTATTGATGAAATTGGAAATGGAAAGAGAAAATTTGATTGGGCTAGAGTCATAATTGAAAATTTAGAGTTGCAACTTAGGACAGTGCAAAATCAAAAGCAATTCTATATGGGGTCCTATCTTTTCTATCTGATTGTGAGAGTATATGAAAATCTTGGACTTAAGGCCTTAGGAGTGATTGGCAATGGGTCGGGGCAATGTTTGGTGTATGAGTGCTATTCATAGCTTCATTTGCACAATGCCAAAGATTATAAGATGTTTTATGATGCCTTTGACATGAAGACGGTAAGGATATTACAAGGGACACCCACGAAGAGGCTCTTATCGGAAGCGGAAGCAAAAGTTAAGAAGTATGGGAGTTGGTTCATCTAATTTTCACAATTCACATATATTAGAGTAGTAGGAAGTACAGTTTGTCTCAGAGATTTCCAAGGTACCCACCCGACAAGGTAGTTTTGATGGAGTTGGCTAGGCAACTTGAGCATTATGACAAAATGATGAAACTTAAAGGTGAGACAGGGATTACCTTTTCATTTGAATAGGCAATGATATTTGCTCCAATCTTGTCGCCTTTGCAGTTGTGGAGAAAGAGTTAGAATGGTATCATCTAGGATGGTATAGAGCAAGACAAGGATTCGATCCTACTAGTCTTATCAAGGCATCTCACGAAAACGCATTAAACATATTCCTACTATAGAAGATTTTTGGGCCAATGCACAGGGTGACTTTCATGTGAGGAAGCTAGTTTTCTCAAGGTTGTCAGTGAGCATGATGAGGGCAATTAGATGGAGAGGCCTTGATATTCCCGATCAACTAGAAGATGATGAAAATATGCTAAGGGAAGATTATGATACAGTGGATGGAACAAAATTGGGTTCAGTGGATTGGGATGATCATCAGGATCCTTCCTTAGAGGCAGTTAGAAGGAAAGTTGATCTACACATTGAGTCATGGTACAATGAGAAGTTAAGACAATTACAAAGTTAGAAGGTACGCCTTACTTATGAGAAGATGAAATCGGAGGAAGGTCCAACAGAGTCAGTTGGACAGAAAGGTGAAGGTAATAGCCAACAACAAAGAGTAGTTAAGAGCAAGAAGAGAAGTTTGGAGGTTGAGGAGAGTAAAGAACATCAAGAACCTTCAGTAAAGAAACAAAATGCAGCACTGTCAAGGGAGAGCATAATTGAGGCTAGAGGCCAAGAGGATAATACAAGTGGACAAGGGGCCATGGTAGAGGTGAGCTTTGATTCGGAATCAAGCAGTTACAGTAATAGTACCGAGTACTTTTCTCTCTCGGAGAACCAACATGGAGATGATGTGACAGTCACTCATGAAGAAGAGGATAGGTCAATTGATATTGAGGAAATAAGCTAGGCGCCCGGGGCCATTGGTGATGCTTTGCTAGTCGAACCGAATCCAGAGTTGAGGAGATGCACTGCACTGCTATGGTTAAGACAAATGCTTATGCCAAGAGGCAAGGTGGTGACAGTTTGAACCGTTGAAGATATTAAAGGGTTAGTGGAAAAGGATGATAGCGAGAAACAAAGACAAATTGCAAAAACGGTGGCAGATTGCTATACCAAAGGTTGGCAAGGTAGTGGATGAGATTGTAGCTCGGGAGTATGAGATAGTTGAGCATAACTTGGGAAGAATCACAGATGACATGGAATGTGAGGAGATCCAGGAAGGCATGGTTTCAATTAGAGAAAGGTTGAGGAAGGCAAACAAGAGGATTGTAAAGTTGGAGGCCGAAAACAAGTATTGGAGAGATTGCCAACCTATCCAACAGTTGCACCAGGCAGCCCTTCCGCAAGACAGCGGGAGCAACATAGAAGAAATATCGACTTAGTTGCACAAAATCAAAGATTTGATCCATGATATAATTCAAGATGGGTGAAATTTCTTACCTTCCTTTATTTCGACATTTAGGTCATTGGTGGCTATTAGAGACAAATTTAGAGCATTTGGCGGGGAGTGGAAGGATTTCCTTCTAGTCAAGGACTTAGCCATTCCTAGGGTACAGGCATTTATTGAGCTACCGGAGAGATATTTGGAGAGAGCCAAGTTGGTAGATGGAGGAACGAGTATGATGGAGTCTTGGTTTGTTGCCTTGACCATTAGATTGAGGATACTTGAAGAGATACGAAACAAGATTGTATAGCACAGCCCAGTCGTTGACACTTCCATTTCAACCATGATGAGCGATGTTGGGGCTGCACTTGATTTCAAGGATATCAAAGAGGAGAACGTCGATGAGACAAAATTTGGATCAAGATTGGATGAGTTGGGGAAGGCTGCTATCAAGAAGAAACATTTGGGCACCCTTGCCTCCCTCAATGCCTTTATTGGATATGTGAAAGAATATGAGAAGGATCATGAGAAGGCACTGCAAGCAGCGAGCAACATGATGAATTCAGTTGAGCTCAAGATGAAGCACACGCTTTGCCCTCCCACGAAGGAAGTCAATGACAGGCTAGCCAAGTTCATTGCCTTGGCTAAAAAGATGAAAGAAGAATTATATTAGAAGATCATTTGATGTAAGCCCAAGTGGCAATTTCTCCTTCTTCTTGGGTAGGATAGGTGTCTAATTGTGATTGGCTACCATTTTGGTGCCTTCTCATTGGTTGCCACTTTTCCTCTTTTTTCTTTGGTCCATTGATGAGATGGCGTCTTCTCATTGGCCGATGGGGTGGCAACCCTTATTAGGGTTTCTGGGATTCAATATGGATCGTTGATTTCGCCTCTTAATCTCTACCGTTGGTTGTAATTTTGGCCCCTATATAAGGCCATTTGCTCTCATTTGTAAAGGGTTGAAGAAAATTGTTGCTTAAGATAATACCAAAATTGCCTCTCTTTATTATTGTTGTGACTTGCATGGTGATTAAGAACATTTGGTGTTATTGCATGGTTTCTACTTCCAATAGTTAAAGTTATATTCCTTTGAAGTTGTTAAAGTAGATTTTATTTCAAGAAAGTTGTTAAGAGTAAGAGTAGATGGATAGTTGCATGGTGATATTAGTGGATGTTTGATAGGGATCTATAAACTAGGCCACTAGCATCCTAACGACTGGTTAGGAAGCCTTGTGTGGTAATCTAGTCTTTTTTTCCCTTGAATCATTGCATCTATGGAGGTGAAGCCATTGGTTAGCGTTTGTCAGATTTGATCCCCGTCCATTTGCTAATCTTTCCATTCATAGAAGGAGTAAGGCAGGAAGTAGTATAATAGTTGTAGTTCAATTGAGAAGAAAGTTAGAAAGGAGAAGCATCATTGGCAGACGCACCCTCCATCATCATCACCATCAACATCATTTGACACTCATATACTTTACAAAGTCAGACACCATCACCATCACAACAAAAGTCTAAGATATCCTTGAATGAACAATGTAAGACCGCCTACATGATTAACCAACAAATCACATTAATATAACTGAGTTAGCATCCACAGGTGTAAGGAATATTGGAGTTTTTCTCATGTTTTCATGAGTATTTACTTTTCAAGAGAGGGATTGAGTGTTTGATATTCCATATCAAGTATTCAATCGCTATATGTTATGTAGTGGTACAAAACTGACATCAACCCCTTTGAAGCACTAAAGAAAATTAGATTTAGTGAAAATCAGACTTAGTGAAGTTTTGATCTCGTTGAAAATCAGCTGCCTCACTCCCTCGTTAATAACGGTTAGTGGGGCTGTAGCTAAGGACCATATATAAGGGTGGGTAGTGCCTTCCGACCGTTACACGTTAGGGGTGTGGGTAGGAGAAGGAGATGGTAAGCTCTCCGAAGGAGATCTCGCTAATGAAGGAGATCTTAAGGAGATCTCCTTCATTAGCGAGATCTCCTTCGGAGAGCTTACCATCTCCTTCGCCTACCCACACCCCTGACGTGTAACGGTCGGAAGGCACTACCCACCCTTATATATAGTTCCTTAACTACAGCCCCACTGACTGTTATTAATGAGGGAGGGAGGCAGCTTATCCATTGACTTAGCGAAATTCTGATCATGTGGATTGGCAATTAAGTTGAAATTACAAAAAATGGTTTGTAAAAGTGATCAGCTGGGGTGTGGATTCAAATCAACTTGAAATGATGAAAAATCAGGTTCAAATCACTTAGTTATTTTGAGTTGAAATGAACGTTACCTAAGCTAATGTGGATTTCCACTTATATTTGCCTAAGTCAGGTCTGGTTTCCATTCAGTGGATTTTAATTTTGCCTAAACCAGATCTGATTCACACCGATGATTATAAGCACTATGCTTAAGTGGATAAGAGTTTCCACCAAACACTTGGATATTCGCTCAATTGGCCTTGCATTTCAAGTCAATGGATATTAATTTTGCCTAAGCAGGGTTACATGTGGCAGGATTCTGCTACAGTTGCATTTTGTGGCAGAATTCTGTTGCAGCAAAAGGCATGGGCAAAGTGTTTACATTTGGTAGAACTCTGTTACAATACGTATCGTATGAGTCTAGGTATGACCCTTTTCAGAGCTTTGTATGGTTATGAAGCTTCTACATTTTTGGATTTTTTTTTTCTGATTCTTGAGTGGACCAAAGAGAATCAAGATTAGTTTAAGGTACGGAATAATATTCCGATTGCACGTGAGCAACAAAAGGAATATGCTAATTGGCATCAAGTAGAGAGGACTTTTGAGGTGGGAGACATGGTATTTTTGCGTCATCAACCTTGTACACAATCTCCATTGAAAGTAAGTGTATAAAATTTCTGCAAATTCTGTTATTAAATCAGACTATAATAATACCCTTAGGATTGCTGTAGATGATCTTCTTATTCTTCTGAATGTAGGAGGAGTTATCAGAATTTATATGCTGTTCTGATTTTGTTATATCTTTGCAATAAATCCGTATAGGCAGTATTGCTTGAAGGAGCGGACTTATGTTAATTGTGTGTCCTCAAACTACAATAACACCCACCTATTATACCATGACCAAAGGGCATGTCCCTCAAAGGGACATGACCCTCTCTAGGTCGGCCCATACTACACTTACATAAATCGACATCCAAAATGGAGATAATACAAACATTAACTAACATAACTGTTTAGTTATAGTTAGTGCTAAACATGAATAATTCCCAAGGATCGCTGCCCATCCTTTTACCAAGTGTAAAGTATATAATGCTTTAAATGGTATACAAGGGGAGAAGATTATAGTGCGGTCTGCACTCTCAGACCAATATGATATCACTATTATAAATTTAACACTCCCTCTTAACTTGATAATCATACTGAGAGATAACATATCTAGCATCATCAATTACGATGAATAAGCATAGATTGATACTCTATATTTATCTGAATCTTTCGAGCAAATGGCATCATGGAACACATGATATTGAGTCATATAACCATCTTGTGATATGACTTATCACTTATACTAGTGATGTTAGTATTGCATGTAATGCAATACACATAGTATAAAATCCGAAGAATGATTAGATTCTTCATTTATCCAAGTTCTGACTCATAGGAACTGGTAATGCTATATCACAACTTGATGTTGAGTTAAGATCTACTAGAAAACAGGTTAAAATCTGAAGAATAAATTCTTCTTTTATCCAAGTTGTGATTAATAGGCATAGAAATGCTCATGTCACAAATGATCTTGAACTCACCTAGATCTAATAGTAGTTCTATACTGTTCAATACATTATCTGAGTGATCATCATCTCTCATAATGTCTTTTATACAAGTATTCATTACCTTAGAGATTGTCACCTCTAAATAATGAATACAATGGTGGAGCCCATAACAGTCAATAGCCTGACAATGAAATTATTCTATTAATAATTTAAAGAATACAAATAAATTACAATTCAACCATACCAAGTCTTTTTCTGAAGTGATTTATCTTCACTCTAGAGAGAGGTTTGGTGAGAATATCTGCTTTGTGATCTGCAGTGCAAATGTATTCTAATTTTACCAAAGTAACGAGAATCGAAATCAAATCGGAATCGGCAAGGCTGAATCGAATCGTGAATCGACCATGAATCGTCCATGAATCGGCAAATTTAAAAAACCCTTTAAATTTAGAGATTTTAACTGAAAATGTTACACGTAAAATGTAAATTGTAAGCTGTAGCTGAAGTAATTAGAAATCATATGATCATAATGATTCAAAGTTGAAACACAAAAATCCTTTCTTTGAATGGTTCCATAAATGGCACTTTTGAAATATTAGATACACAATAAATTTCTCGACATTCTTATTACTTTGATGATGCAGCAGGTTTGACTTTTATCATTGCATAGGCATACACACACAATAGTTCGAGTCTATTTATTGATGTTGATCAAACTTGGAAGATTCTATTGTTTTCACTGATTAGTTCTTAACTTTTGTTGCCACATCCTTAGATTTATCAGGTTCCATGTGTATGTCTCTACTTGTATATTGAATTGTTCATACTAATTGTTGAGTATCTTATTGATTTCATCCTCTTATTTTATTGCATATTAATAGTGCAAAACTAGTTGTTGTACATGACATGATGTGTATTTTACTATTTAGTAATACGTTTTTTCACTAATACTTCATGATATGCTGATTGGAATATTTGTCTTGCTACAATATTTTTATTGTGTACATTATATCCTTCAACGCTTCTTTAATACTGGGTAGTATTCTATCACCTGTATGCTTACAAAAAAAATGCAATACATATAACTTCAGCGCTTTATTTATTAGATATGAGTCTCTAGCAATGAAGTTCCTTGTTCTGGATCTGGTAAGTGAAGTATATATAATAATATACATAATGCCATGGATGTTATTTTTGTTCTGTCTATGTTTTCATGAATCTCCTGCAAGTCTACTCAAACATACCATGAATGACGATTCTTTAATCCTTTGTATGTTTCTTTAATTACTATATGTCTTGCCTTGCCTATTCATGGAGCCGATTCAGGGGATTCATGAGAAAAAATCGGCTGATCCGATTCACGACTCATGAAAAATTGCCCAGGTTGAATCGAATTGCCAAATTGGCGATTCAGGCGATTCTCGGAACTTTGAATTTTACAGTATTCTTGTCTACCATATCTCTTACGTAATGGTAATGAATTTCGATATGCTTGGACCTGTAATGGAAAACTGGATTCATCGAAAGCTTGATGGAACTCTGATTATCACAATGAATAATCATAGGATTCATGGCTTATCCAAATAATCCTACAAGTAACTTTCTAAGCCAAACTACTTCCCAAGAGGCCATCACTATTGGAATGTATTCGACTTTTGTGGAAGTTTGTGCTACTGAAGACTGTTTTCTGCATATCCAAGATATCATTGCTGATCCTAAACTGAAACATCCTGAAGTACTTTTTCTGTCTATAACACTTCCACCCCAATCTAAGTCAGTGAATCCATGTAAATCTAAGTCAACTTTCTCATATTTGAGCCCAAGATTAAGAGTGCCTTGTAAGTATCTTATAATGTGTTTCACTACAACTAGGTGAATCGCCTTTGGCTCACACATAAACTGACTTAAGGCATTAATAGCATAGCAAATATCAGGTCTTATATTTACCAAGTACATAAGGGCCCCAATCATCGGTCTGTAGAGAGTAGAATCTATAGAAGGTGATTCTACTGCTGCTTCTTTAAGTTTATGTGGATTAGTCTCCATTGGAGAAGACATAGACTTGCAATTCCACATTCCAAATCTCTTCAAAATCTCTGATGTATACTTCCCTTGATTAAGTATAATGCTGTCAGAATTCTGCCGTACTTCTAGTCCTAGGAAGTAATGAAGGAGTCCAAAGTCTTTCATCTTGAATTCTCTAATTAGATCTTTCTTGCATTGATCTATGAGATGATCATCACTTGTTATTAGTAAATCATCAATATACAGTATCAAAATTACCATATCATCTTTATCCCTTTTATAATATAGATTTGGATCGGCTTCATTTTTGGAGAATCCTAAGCCGGTGAGATACTTATCAATTCTTTCATATTGAGCTTTTGGAGCCTGTTTAAGTCCATAGAGAGCTTTCTTGAGCCTGCAAACAAAAACATTAGGATCATGAGTTTCAAATCTTTTAGGTTGCTCTAAATATACTTCTTTTGTAATCTTTCCATTTAGGAATGTTGTTTTTACATCCATCTGATGTACTTTTCATCCCTTCGATGTTGCAATGGCTAGGACTGCTCTTATGGAGGTGTATTTAGCAATAGGAGCAAAAGTTTCTTCATAATCAACCCCCTCTTTCTGAGAGAATCCTTTGGCTACAAATCTGGCTTTATATTTTTCAATGCTACCGTCTGCAGAATGCTTTATTTTAAAAATCCACTTGGAAGAAACAACAGATTTTCTTTCAGGTCTTAGAACAATTTCCCAAACATCATTTTTCATAATAGATTGGTATGCTTCTGTCATAGCATCTTTCCAAGCTGTATGTTTAATAGCATATGAAACATTGGTTGGTTTTGATTTAGGAAAATCATTCATGTTTGCTGTATAACTAGAAAATCTTTTAGGTCCTTTGCTTTCTTTGATGTTTTTGGATGGTGCAGCAAAGTCTTCTTCAAAAATTACATCCCTACTAAGTTCAATATTTTTCTGTCCAAGTATGAAGATCCTATATGCTTTAGATGTTTCACTATACCTTACAAAAATACTTATCCTCTTGGAGGGTTCTAACTTAGTTCTCTTTTCTTTTGGAACATGGATAACTCTTTTCTTTTGGAGCATGGATATATACAGTGCACCCAAAAATCATAAGATGACTTATATTGGGTTTAACCTTAGTAAAGACTTCTTCAAGAGTTTTATCTCTAAGGTAAGAGTGAGGGCTTCTGTTTTGAATATAGACAACAATACAAAAAGCTTTTGCCCAAAGATTATAGTCTAGATTTTGATCAAATATCATAGCTCTTGCAACTTTATAATTGTTCTATTCTTCCTTTCTGCTACCTCATTTTGTTGCGGGTTATAAGGAACTATATACTCTCTCTTAATTCTTGTATTTTTACAAAACCTTTTAAACAAATATAAGGTGTATTCCCCTCCATTATTAGTTCTAAGAGTTTTAATTTTATGTCTTGATAAGTTTTTAGTTAAGGTTTTAAATTCTTTAAATCTCTTTAGGATTTCTTCTGATTCTTTGCATTTTAGGAAGTAAATCCAAGTTTTCTTAGAGAAGTCATCTATGAATAGAATATAGTACCAGAATCCTCCGAAAGAAGGAATAAACATAGGTCCACATAAATCCGAGTGGATTAATTCCAAGACATTGTTAGTTTTTCTAGTGCTATCATGAAATGGACTTTTGGTGTTCTTACCCTGAGCGCATCCTTTGCGTATGCTTGAGTGATCTTCATTTAGTTTAGGTAAACCAGTAACCATCTTCATCATAGTTGATAAAGTTTTGAAATTTAAATGTCCTAACCTTCTGTGCCATATTTCATTTATATTCACAGCTTCATGAACTAAGGCTTGAATAGGTCAATTAGGTTTTGAATTTAATTCATACAAATACCCTTTTCTTTGACCAATCTATTTTGCTTTCTTAATTGAGGAGTTCTTAGCCCAGGTCTTCATCTTCTATTTTCAATTTCTCTCCTTTCTTTAGTTTTCCGAATTCTTCTTGAAGACAATCTCCCCTAAGTCTATTGAAGTAAGGAAGTTTATCTCTGGCACTTATTCCTTGTGCAAAAGTTTCCCATGAATCTAGTAATCCATCTATAGCCATCAGTGTTAGTTCTATGTCATTAATGATGGTTCCTATACTTGCAAGTTCATCTCTTAGGCTGGCAACCCTTAGAAAATAAGAATTCATTGATTTTCCCTTCTTTATTTGTATGTGATTTAGTTGCCTTTTTAGTGCGTGAACTCTAGTTGCATTGTTAACCTCATATGCATTTAGTAGTGCATTCATCATAGCAAATGCTGTTTGATGTTTTGTTAGCATAGGTACGATATCATTTTTCGCTCCATCTAATATGATTTGAATGGCTTTCCTATTTCCTTTACTCTAGATAGATTTATGAGGTTCAACTGTAGGTTGTCTGGATGCTGATTCAACAAATTGTTTTACATCATTTTCTTCAAGAATCATCAGGATTCTGAATTTCCAGGCATCAAAGTGTTCTTTCCCATCAAACCTGTCCTCGGGTCTGATTGTGTATGCCGTTGAAGATAGGAGAATGATGCTAGAGATATATAAGCTCTGATTATTTAATTTGCAAAGCCTAGGTTCAACTATTAGAGCTTTGATACCATGTAAAATTTTTGCAAATTCTATTATTAAATCAGACTTTAATAATACCCTTAGGATTGCTGTAGATGATCTTCTTATTCTTCTGAATGTAGGAGGAGTTATCAGAATTTATATGCTGTTCTGATTTTGTTTTATCTCTGCAATAAATTTGCATGGGCAGTATTGCTTGAAGGAGCAGACTTATGTTAATTGTGTGTCCTCAAACTACAATAACACCCACCTATTATACCATGACCAAAGGGCATGCCCCTCAAAGGGACATGATCCTCTCTAGGTCGGCCCATACTACACTTACATAAATTGGCGTCCAAAATGGAGATAATACAAACATTAACTAACATAATTGTTTAGTTATAGTTAGTGCTAAACATGAATATTTCCCAAGGATCGCCACCCATCCTTTTACCAAGTGTAAAGTATATATGCTTTAAATGGTATACAAGGGGAGAAGATTATGGTGCGGTCTGCACTCTCAGACCAGTATGATATTACTGTTATAAATTTAACAAAGTGGAGTAGAAAAGCTTGAACGAAAGCTTTATGGATCTTTTGAGATGATTAAAAGAATTGTTGAATATGAGTTGGAGTTGCCATCTACAAGAAAAATCCACAATTTTATTCCATGTATTTCGCCTCAAAAAGGCTCGTGGACAGCCTTCCCTAGACTTGCTCCTATGGATGAAGAAGGTAAGTTGATACTCATTCTGGAAATAATTTTGCAAGAGAGAAAATGTTGAGGAATAAAGTTATGAAGTTTTGAACATGTCATTATGTGAAAAGACTTGCTTTTGGAGGATGCAAACATGGGAAGAGAGGAGATTTTTAAGCATCCTCGTCTATAAATGCTTGAGGCCAAGCGTTCTTTGGGTGGGGAGGACTGTGATGTCCCCTACTTAGGCCATGAGGGAACACCATTACATACATATATCTATATAGGTAATAATATTAGTTAACTTAAAAATATAATAACTTAAATGCAATCTCTCTATGCTATATACAGATCTTGAACATAGGGACTGAGTCATGAAAGGTTTGGCAAAGCTAACCCCATACTAAGCTCAAGAGTGGAACTTTGGCCACCTTGGCCTCAATGGAAGGACTTGGACATCTGCACAAGGTGGCCTATTTAGTGGGATGCTTACCTTGCTTCCTATCTATGCTTAATCCCCTATAGTTGATTAGCTCAGCTAGTAGGCATGGTTGGGAGATCATAGTGGGGTTCTTGATTGACTCATTCTAAGCTCAATATAGGTTCTTTGAGCCTCTTGGCCTTGGTGGCAGGCCTTTGACATCCACCAAGCTGGTCTACTTAGATGGCAGCCTTATACCCTCTTACCTACATCTCCTATTGTTGATTAGCTCATCATAATAGGAAAGTACAAAGCTTGTAGTGGGGTCCTCAACTCATTCAAAGAGGGACTTTGACCCCCTTGGCCATGGAGGCAAGACTTTGAAATTCACCAAGGTGGTCTACTTAGATGGCAGTTGTATGCCCTGTTACCTACACCCACTCCTTCCATTTATAAAGAGGTTCATCATTGGTTACATCTCTCCTTCCATTTATAATGAGGTTCACCATTGGTTACATCTGAAATATATAAAAGGTAGTCAATTCAAATATATTAGATTGTTTAGTTATATAATTCAAATAGAATTATATAATCCACACATGATATATCTAATTCTGATTACATTACCATTATCATATGTTTTTGTGTGTGTATATATATATATTTATATTTAATTCTGTTTTTATTTCCATTTTATATATAGAAATATAATTCTGATATAACTTCTATATATATATATATATAATTCTGATTTTATTTCAGTTATATATATAAGAGATTGTATAATGATTGTTAATAATTAATGAGGTCTAGATATGATTATCTGTGTTCTATATTAACTCGTAGATGTTTCCAGCAATGTATTTTTTTTTTTTGATTTCCTTCTTAGCTCTTCCTGTAAAGAGTATCACATATATTTTATATTTTCTTCCACCTGAAATATATCCCATAAATTTCATATGTTTCTAGTATTCCCCATGATTGGTACTATTTATATATTATCCCAAGATACCTTGAAAAAGACAAACCACTTGTCTCTTAGTAATCATATGTTAGTACTATTTATATATTATTCATATGTTGGATTGCCAAGACATGTTGAAAAGGACATACTACTTGTCTCTTAGTAATCATCTCCATTCACACCAATTTCAGCTATATCTTTTTATCAAGTCTTTCAATTGTACCTTTTCAAAGACTAATTGATGTTTATAGGATATATCTCATTTTTCTTAACTTTTCTGTTTCTCAAGTTACATGATACTTATTTTTGCTGACTTATCTGCCTTCTATTAAATTGCGGACTAATAATAATCTGTCCCCATTTCTTTTGTTTATTCTAAACATAAACCAAAACTTTAAACCGCTGTATTTTCTTTGGCTGCCATTCAGCATATTCATTGTTGCAATAGGCTTTCTTTTATTACTCTCATTGGGGACTTGTTGATTGTGGCTATGGACGTCATTATTTTGATGGCTCTTACATATTGTAGTATGACAGAAATGCTGCATTCATCTTCTCGATAATTTATGATTATATATATTTATTGCAAATCAATTGGTAACTAGCATCGTATTTGTCAATTAGTTTGACTATTAATTCATATTTAATTTATATCTTTCAGAGACTTCATAAATTTTTATAATTTTTTTTTAATATTAATAACTATTTATTAATTTTCCTTTTAGAAAGGGGACATCACAATTGGAGTCATCAACTTGTATTCTATAATTCTATTCTATTTCTTAAGTTGTGGGTATGTCTTATTATGCAGTTTAAGTGAACTTAAAGTGATGATAGTTGTGGGCATCTCTTTTATGCAGCTTAAGTGACTCCCAGCCTAAGGACTTGAGATGTTCATTATTTTTAAGTTTAGTGACTTATGTGAAATGTGTATAAGTATGTGCCAAAAAGGCCAAGGGGATGTTGGATTTCAAGGAGCCTATTGGCTCATTTTTAGGGTTTTAATTTGGAGCATTGAATGGAGTTGTAGTGGACCAAGTGTTGCTCAAGTCATCTTTTTGGGAGTTATCATATAACATTCTAGGGCTTTTTGGAAGCTCATATAGTTGCTACAATCTCTGGCTTTGTTAAAGATTATAGCTACAATCGGGTTGATTTAATCTTAAGATGCAATGTTGATACATACATACATACATATATATAAAAATCATATGTTATATTGTGATATATTATCTAATAATGATTAATGATAAGGACACGTCTCTTCATGAGACATGTCTCCTACTCTTATATTTATAAGAGTTTGGGATCTACATTTGAAACATATCAATTATAACGACAATAGTATTACATTTGTAGAGATCCTAGAAGTTAACATGGTATTAGAGCCAACTACAAATATAAGAAATCTCTACCTAATTTATGAGGAATTTCTTAACTATCGAATGGAGACAATGAAGAAACCAATCACCAATAGAAATCATATAGAATCCAAATCCCAATCACATTCTTGATTGCTACTGTTATGATTCTACTTTGTCGGTCAATTGAATGAAGTCTTTGTGACGTCTAAGGCTCGTGAATTCTTGCAAAATCAATGCTCGTATATTGGAGGCTCGACATCAATGCTAGAGCTGCATCAAAATTGAGGCCAGGTAATGAATAATAATTGAATGTCCACTTCATTTGGACTATACACGTGACCTTCTATTATAAGGTGATCGAAGGAAGTAGAGACCCATAAAATAAAATAGAAATCGAGGTAACGAAGATAATAAACAATAGACCAAAGTGGATAGTGGATAAAAGGACAAACCCTAGCTTTACGTTTGAAATATGAATCAAATATTTCAACGTTATTGATAAGTCACCTATCAAAGGGAAGTGCAGATATTTGACCTAATAAAAGACCATATTGTTATTAAAAAGTTTAAATTTCTGTGCAGAAACATTACAATTCAAAGATAAATATTGTTGCGACAATAGTTTCGAAGTAATATTCTTATAAAGTCATCGAATTAGATCGAGCTTTGAAGGGAGGATAACAATTATCGTTTCAGTCTTTACCATGCATGAGATTTGGTCGTTAGGTAATGGATATACACTTTCTCCAACTTCAAATATATACAATCTTATTATCTCCCAATTCAACCACATGCACATCTCATTTGTTTCATTCAACCTTTATTCATTTCGGGGAAATAAGAAGAAGCAGGATAAGTTTACAACAACTAAGAACGAAGCAATAGGAGTATAAATGATCGATAAGTTTAAGAGAAATTAATTAAACCACCACTCAGATTATAGTACCCCTCCAAGGTGGGTAAGAATGAACACGTGGCATTGGTGGTTTAAGATATAGATACACATAGGAAGTGGCATGTAATAGGAAGGAGGGCGAACCTTTCCTCAATTATCAACGGGCAAGCATTAAAAAGGAATGGACTTCCAAAGTTTCTATAGGTCTGAAGCTTTGAAAGGGAAAACATTGATTTACATATTTTATGATCTGGCCTATATATAACCAGCAAGAAAAACATCAAAAGGATTCTCATTGATGGCAATCTGATTTACCAATCATTGAATCACATCAAGCAATACCAGAAGGTAAATACAAAGGCATTGAATGGAAGTCTAGCCTCGATGAACACCAAATTTGATCCCATAGCAAGGACCATAGACATCAAAAAACTCTAAGCGAAACCATTGAAGAGAAGTACATCGATTCCCATCAGTTGGCATGCGGATTGGATTGGTAGTATAATCAACGATGTCCCCATCTTATCGCTTGGCCCAAAGACACCACAGAGCGCACAAACTAATCAACGATAGCGTGGGGACCTTGGTGACAATGCTATCCATTAAAGAGGGCCATCCAATCAATAGTGGGTGTATGCAATCAATAAGAACACATCAGGCTATAATGTGAAATAAAGAAAGGTTTAGGTGGTATGTATGGATGGGCAGAACCATTGAAAAGCAAAGATGTCACACGAAGTGCATGCATATGAACATCGATGCGGGTAACAACATATTCAATGCATCTTTAATTTAAATTCAAGAGGTATGTTCATGAATTTTTTTATCTAACTTGAACATAATTATGATTTGTTAAATAGCCCAAGGTAATTATATATTTTTAATTCCTTGCATTATTAACATATTATGGTGGATATTTGATAGTGTAAGAAAATGATGACAATTTATAATTTTGTTAAATATAAAAAGATTCATTATGGGAGTATGAAAGGTAAAGATTGAGTATTATGTTTTCTTATTTCCTTCGTTGGAAATATAAATTAAAGAGCTATGATAAAATTATTTATGCTATTATTAGCAATAAGCATGAATTAAATTACTAACATTCTAATTAATGTTAACATTCTTATTTATATTTATATTATAAGAGCTATATCCTTTGATCTTTTCCTCCAAGAATGTTACTGTAGGATGAGGGAGATTGAGATTTAGAGAGAGCCTGACAATTCATTAGAGGCAACCTTGAAATAGAGTGATAAAATAAAGGATGACTCAGTCAACTTTTGGTGATCTCAGTCATATTGATTGAGAGGGAGTAAACCGTGTTGAGATGGATTCTTTAGTGATCAATAAATTATAGCAGTCAAGGTGATTGTGATTCATGAATATACCTTGTGACTATGTGATGTTAACGGGCCCGCCCCCTGATACATGATGATGATCTTAGGTGATGCATAATACAGGATTAATCAAAAGATCTAACAAATACCTTTGCATGAACAAAGGAAATTGAGTTGTTGTGAGATGTTAATGAAGTTTATAAGAATTCATTTGAACCATCTATGAGTATCTCTTTGATAAATGAAACTCGACGTATGAGTTGTAGAGTCATTCATGTGGTACAATCATACTAAAGATATTGGCGTATTGTGGATGAGTTTGAGAAAATGGAAGGTCATGTTTGCTTCTACTATTAAGCAAAATGAATCTTTGGACCTTCAATGGATAAAAAGAGCAAGTTGGAACTTAGAGAGTTGTCATATTTGATACAACATTGTTGAACAATATAAGAATGAGTGGAGATTTTACATTTTGGGGGGAATAATAGTCAATGTTCCATCCTACTTGAACCTTATTTAGAGGGGAGATGTTCCATTCCCAAATACTCTAAAAAGACAATTTCTAAATCTTCATGTGCAAATAAGTATTTTTATCTTTTACATTTATTTGTAATTCTATACATATTATAAGGGTTATTTGCCTTGATCTTTTCTTTATGTTTGAGGATATTCTTATAGGAAAAGAAGGTTGATACTTTACATATGCTATCTAATATTGTGCAGACTCAATCTAATGATAGTAGCTCCAAAGACCCTGATGATCAAGATGGATAAAAAGAGGCTCTTGAAACAAACATCCTGGATGATTGAGATTATGAGATTCTTCTACATTAAGAGGGAGTATGACATTTGTTCTAAAGCAACACAGGAGCTTAGAAGATTGATACTCAGAGGGAGTCTAGAAATATATGTGTGTGATTGTATGATTTTGATGGGCCTACTCCTACGTATATTACGAGGAAGTATTGACTTATTAGTAGAAAATCAAAAGATTGATATCAAATTCAGAGTGAGTTCGACAGGCAGCCTTGGGTGAAGAGAATTTATGAGGAAGTAACTAGAGGACCTGACTTCCTAGGATCGATGTTTAGAGGTAGAAATTTTGAGATTCCTTTGTGGATGATATCTTCTTTATGAGGGGATTCTAAGAGATTCTTTGTAATGCGCTCTCCTTTATGAGAGAGAAGTTTGAGGTGAAAACCCTTGTTCCACCCTCTAGTAGCAGATATGGTGGGTCCACCTTTGACTTGGTTCATGGTGGATATCATGTGAGTTACTACATGATGCTGTTGTGATTATGTCATGAAAGGTGATGATCTTTCATTGATGTATATATTTAGAGGGGAGCTATTGAAAGGTGACAATCTTATCAATAGTTGGACCTCTTATCATAACAGAGTACATTAAGTTGTTCCAAAATGTCGGAAGTTATGATGACGAACACAAGGTAACTATTGAAAGGTGATGATGTTATCAATAGTAGACCTATCTCTTAACACCAAAATGTGTTGGAGCAAGTGTTATCATGGTTCTTCGGGCCGGATTTTGCCGGACACCTTGATAACCAACTTATCATGGTTCGTCGGGCTGGATTTTGCCAGACACCATGAAAGTTGTTATGGTTTTTCGGGCCGGATCTTGTTGGACACCATAAATCTATCATAGATTACACTTAAGGTGGTGTTCAAGTCTTGTAATCAAATTGCTTTAAATCTCTCTTTGTTAAAGAGGTAGTGTTGAGAAATTTAGCCTCATAGTGAATTGAAGCAAATTCCATATGTAATATATGTTAATATATGTGCGAGTTGATGAATTTTTGTTGATATCCGTAAATATCCGTAAATATCACATTGAGATGATATATCTCCATATGCTTGAGAGCATATTATGTTCCATAACATATCCTCCCTAGCTAAGAGGGAGTGTTAAGATTATAGGTATAGTCGGATTGATTTAATCTTAAGATGCAATGTTGATATATATATATATATATATGTGTGTGTGTGTGTATATGTATATGTATATGTATAATATAATATATATATATATATATATATATATATATATAATAAATATTGTATATATAATAAATATTGTATATATATAATATAATATATTATATAATATAATATATATGTATATATATAATATAATATGTATATGTACACACACAAACACATATATATAAATCATATGTTATATTGTGATATATATTATCAAATAACTCCTACTCTTATATTTATAAGAGTTTGGGATCTGCATTTGAATCATATCAATTATAACGGCAATATTATTACATTTGCAGAGATCCTAGAAGTTAACAGGCTTTAGGTTTGAAACTCAAGTATCCTTGGTTTGAGAGAGACATATGATCCCCTCCTAGTCAGAAGGGTGTGTTTAACATATCATTTTTAGAGCCACAATTCATTGTTAGGATTGAAGGCCATTTTTTGAAGGTGAAACTTAAGCATTAGGTTCAGATTTGGGAAGCCTACAGTAAGGTGTCTTTAGGTGAGCATCTTTGAATCCAACAATAAAAAAGGACAAGTAGAACAGTCCTAGCGCTGATTTGCTGGGTGATTTGGCAAGGACGGATACAATGTGAAGATGTTTGTGATGTATTTGTGTCTAAATCTGCATACTTTTATTATCTTCATCTCAAAAAAACAAAAAAAATTCAATTAAGAGATCTTTAGATGAGCCTCATTGAAATGAGCAACAGAAAGACAAGTAGAAAAGTACCAGCACTTATGTCCTGGATGTTTTGGCAAGAACTAGGTTTTGAAGTAATGTTACCTGGAAATGCACCAGTACTAGAAACAGAAACAGTTTCAGGTACAAGGGATGGCCACAAACGTTTTCAAGTCATTTGCGATCATGCAAAAATTTCACTAACCATTTCGGACACAGAAACAGGCAATGTTGGTTGCGGAAGTGGATGACTGTTTACGACATGGGGAGGCACAAAAGAAGTCAATTTTAAAACATATTTGCAAATTGTCTTAATGTAACATGGGCCCCACACCGCAAGGCAACCTTAAACATGACTAACTATGTTATTACTATGTGCATTCTCATTCATTTGAATCATTTCATTTTCTTGTTCAAGAGAACAAGAAAACAGAGGGTTTGATGAAGAGAAGAAAAAGAGGCAACAACAGGGCTTCGGAGAGCATTGAAGGTAAGTCCTTGTTCTCATATTTATTCCCCATTTCTTGATAAATTTAAAGAAAAAAGGTCTGATTTTTATTTTTCCCCCTTATATTGAGTATTTTGAGCTTGCATTACAACTCATTAAACATGAGTAGCAGCAGTAGTAGTGATGGTAGTGATGAACAATGGCAAGGGGAAGAAGTTGCAATTGGGGGAGGTAGTGGAAGTGTCGTGGGGGAAGCAAAACATGAACATGACAAATTTGAAATCCCTTCAACTATCTTAAAATAGTTTGCACTAGGTCCCTTTAACCCCCAAAAACCATTACTTTGCCTAGTTCATCCAATATATGTAAACACTGGAAATTTTGGATGGAAGTAGTGTGTATATTTGTCACATATACAAAAGTGAAATTAGAGGGAGCTACACAAGGGTGTCATCTTGTTTCTTGGGTGTAATGGGTAAAGGAGTAAAATATTGTAAAAATCTAAAGGAAGATGCAAATTTGGAGTGTTAGGGATTACACATGGCTGCTGAATGCAAGACTAAAAGTTTACGCTATATAATGTCTCAACCCTCACAGATATCTACCCATCACCCTATATCATCTAGTGGTAGTGTCATTCATAGTGTAAGCCCAAAAAAATGAGAAGGAAAGAGGAAGGCTTGTGATAGTAGGCAGCCAGGGTTACAAATTTATCAATGTGCAGGCATGAGAAGGGACATAGATTTCCATTACTGATTTCTTTTATGCCCATGCCATCACCTTTCATGTGGCCCATTTTCCTTAATAAAAATGATTGAAGACATAGCCAATATTGGTCCTGATGGAACTTTAAATTTTGGCACATTGTAAAGTCCCAAATACCATAGCAAAGAAGAAAAATTATATGTGATCCATCTATGTTCCAGGACAGATGCTGATGTATTTGAAGCTGATTTAAATGGAGTTGAGAATGAAGACATGGAGGGTGATTATGACAGATATTATCACGTAGAACCTAAGCCAATTGGAAGGATGTGTGAGAATGCCTCTGCCTGCATCTTAACTTCAATATATTTCTGATCAGCCGAAGTGAGACCAAGGAAAGCAATGGAATTGACAACTGATCCACACCTTGCTCTGTCTTAGCACATATTGTACATTCATATGGATGATTCTATAATTGCCTTAGACTGTTAAAATGGAATTTTCACTTACAGCATCTCAAATATTGTTATTGATAGTGCTTCGGACAGCTTCTTTACCCTCTGATAATAAAAGTGAATAAGCTAGTGAATAGCTTAATTTGCTGAAGATAGAAGTGCCACCAGTTTTCTGCTTAGCTCTGTAAAAGCCATTTAGCATATTTTGACATCCAACTATAATGAATGGACTAGATGCAGGGGTATTGAAGGCTCTTTTGGAGAGTAGCAGGGAGCCTCTGGGCCATAAGATACAGGGCTTGGTTAGACGTTTTGCTAATGGAATTCATAGAAAACTCTCAGTGCATGGCAACAAATGTGATCACCCAGCAATATGAGGAAGATAACACGACTTTATAGTCAGCAATTTTTGAAATAGAAGACGCACGACAGTTAGTGTTGCTCTTCACATTACAGGCAGAGCCGACAGGTCTGGAATGAAATATGGAAGCTCACACAAAAAATACACAGAATAGAGCCGTCACAGCCTTGAAGACGAGTATGGAGGAATGATTTTGCTTATGCAAAATAATCAAAACATTATACCATTGGGAGTTTTGAAGACAAGTGTTTCATTAAACCTATTGGACGATGAAGATACAATCATTAAATATTTATATTACATTAATACATTTCAAGGGTATTATGTAACAAAGATTGCCGACAACAGAACCTAACCTTTAAAGCTAAAATATTATCGGGAGGTGCCTGCTTGCTAAGTGTGTGGAAATATCGCCAAACTTGGGATACAAAACAGAGACCAGTCAAAGTTGGGTGCCATCATTTGAAGCAATTTTAAGAATCAAGTGGCTTGCATTGGCATTGCGTATAGAATTCGTTTAGAAATTCTTTGAAGGATATGCCGCAAATATTAGATATAATCATTAATAGGCTTGTGTTAATATTAGTAAAAGAAATTAAAAGGTGAATTACAATAGGTTCGATTATTTCCAAGAAGACGTGACTCTCAAATTTAAAAGTCATCACACATACTTGAAATATAAATAGGGGGTATTCATTAGTAACAAGGGATATTCAGACATTCACATCCATATTCTCGGGAGAAAGTAGTTTATATTTATTATTGTATGGAGGAATAAGGAGCAACATTATGACTTTTTAATATAAATTCGATTATTTTATTTTTATAATAAAATAAAATGTTTTTTGTTTATTTTTAAATGGCATGGAGATTTAAACTGCAGTTGAATCTTCTTTTGTATTAATTTTTGGAATTCTCTATACAATTTAAATGTCGAGTAAGTGGACATGGTTATTTAGCAATTTAAATTTGATCATCATAGACATAGTGAAATATATAATTGTTTCCGTATCTGTGTTCAGTTTGGCTCCCTACTAGAGGAGTTAAAATTCAATTTGGACTAATTTAAGATTGTGTAATATTTGATCTGTCGCATCTTGATTATTTAATTGGTGGAAGTATAAGTGCATAAGAACTTTATAAAGTTGTACGTGAAAATTCATTGAAGTTGACTCTATTGCCTGGATGAACAGAGGCACTAGTCTTTCTATTATTGAAGTCAGAAAATCTATATATTCCTTCCTACAAGCATCAAATTCATTATAAACAAACCTTGTACAAAAACATTCAATTATTTCAAGTACTCAACATTCAGTTTCAGTTTCATTTAGTTCAAGGACCTTGCTAGTTAGAGAACTCCAAAGCTTAAATTTGTTTTAGAAAAGCCTTGAACGAGGCAGTCAGTGTTTGAGGAGAAGGTCTACCCGCCCAGGTGTAGTGGAGCTTGAAGTGTAGGGGAATTGAGAAATATTCCTGTTCGTTGGCTAGAATTGATTACAGAATCCTATCGGAGAAGTAGCAGGCTCTTGGATTTCTAATATGTGGTTTGGGAAACAACAAGTCCCTTGTTTGCACCCCTTGTAAATCATAAACCATGTACCACCCGCTTGAAAAATCATATTTGAAGATGAGTCTGGTGATGGAGGATATGAGGTGTACTAGATGAAGGCATGTTCCATTGTGATGGATGGGTGGTCTGATATTAGTCATCGGCCACTCATCAACATCACAGTCACATGCACAATTGGCTCTTATTTTCATAGAGCTGTTGATTGTTCAGGGGAACACAAGGATGTAGAATATGCAAAATTTCACTTTAGCATTTTGAGCGAGGGCATAGAAGAGATTGGGCACTCAAATGTTGTTTAGGTGATCATTGATTCAACACGTATGTACAAATTGGCTGGTTTGATGGTGGAGAGTGCTTCCAAGCACATCTTTTGAACTCCATGTTGTATATGAACAATGCATTGAAGGACATGGGGAAGTTGGATTGGTTGAAGGAAGTGGTGACACAAGATAGAGATATTCAAATGTTCATTTGCAATCACTACACCTCATTTGCTCTCTTCATGATATTTTCAAAGGAGTTTCTCAAACTTGTAGCGATAAGATATGCCAGTTACTACATTTGGTTAGAGAGGATGGTTGAGGTGCATGATGCTCTTCAAATGATGGCAGTGCATTTAGAGTAGAATAGATGGCCTATTGCAAATACTCCCGAAGGGAAAACCATCATATAAAGAATCCTTGATGACGATTGGTGGTCCAGTGAGAGTTAAGACATTGCTTATTGTTATAGATATTTAAAGATTAGAAATTTCTTTAAATTTTTAGATTTTGATTAAAAAAATTTAATTTCTAATTTTGTTTTTATATTGCAGATATGTTTGCTCCATCACTTCTCTTGTTGTAGATGTCATTAGATATGTGAGACTGTTGACAATATGATTTAGAATAATCGGTTGGGCTTATATGACTACATTAAGCGAATTTTCTTTCAAATGTGGAATACTATGACACTCCATATGGATGCCTTTTTGCTATGTGAACCTAGGTATGGAAAGTGCACTCCTAGTGAGGATATGGAGGTGAGACACAAGTTTATAAAGGCTCTTTAAAATATGTACTCACTTGAGGATTTCAGTGGACTTTGCGAGCAACAGGTTGCCTTCGTAAGCCTTATTGGTGCAAACCATAGTTCTGGGACTCTATGAGTCAGAGTAGGACATGCTGAGTCTGAGCTAGAGTCCATTAAAATGAGGCAAATTGCCTTTGGCCTCGACTCAACAGAGTCTTGATAGAGTCACTATGGACTCGCCGAATCCAGGGACACTCCTGATTCGTAAAGTCTCGGGCTCTGGGCTCTCCGCCGCAAACAGTTCTCTTAAAGTGCAAAAAATAATAAAATAAAAGGGTTAAATGAATTGTTTGTGCTTTGTATAACATCTATTTGACCTAAAAAGATTATTTCATCCTTTGCTAATGCTTCTGATAGAGAGAAAAGAGTTAGAGAAGAGTATTGAGCTTTTGAGAGAGAAATTAGTGAACTGGTTGGCTTTCCCATATTGATTGTGATTGTTTGGGCAACTTTGTAGCTTGCACTTAAGCATTGAGATGTGCTAAAGGAAGTGTTTGGAGAAGACTTCTACAAACTTACTTGCATTTCTATTGTTTGTGCAAAAATTGAATGCTCTTGTCTTTGTTTACTACAACCTTTGCCTTCGCCATAGACAGATCTAGGGCATTGATACATCACCAATTGTATTAGAGACCGTTGATCCACATGCAAAGTGGAACACAAAGATTTCTGATCTTGTCTTCAGTGATAAAGACATGGAGTAGGTTGCTTAGGTGGATTTGGATGCAGAGGTAGTAGCGATGACAGTCGAGGAGGTTACAGCGTGAGGAGATCGAGTGCAGGACCCTAAGGCTAGGAGTGATGGATCCTAGTTTGATGATGAAGACTACGTGGGTGAGGATGAGGATGCTCTTGAGGTTCAGCCTCAAACAAAGGGAGAGAGGATGGCTCTAGAGTATTCCATGACTAATCTTAGGCATATTCGTAGGAGAACATAGGCTACTATGAGCATTAGTCTTCTACACTCTAGCTGTTATTTTGATAAATGTTTTGAACTTTTGATTCCATGGATTTTATAATCCATGAATACTGTAGACATTTGACAGTGACAATATGTTTAATTTAATATTATGTTATACAAAATTTTTCCTTCAAATATTCGCTTTTATACTTATGTGTGATCTGTGCAAAATTGTGTACGTGTGTTAAGTAGCTTCTATTTATATCAATTATTTTGTAGTTGATGTTAATTGACTAAAAGATGCGTGCAAAAATCTTTAAATCCTTAAATATCTTTGAATTTCATGGGTTTTTCGATTTTTGTAGTCCTTGCCAAGTTTGGTCGCCGAGTCTGCCAATAGTGGCATGTTGTGATGGTTAAGTTGTTGTGTTGTTATCCTTGCCATCAAGGTTCAAATCTCATGGGGATGAGGTCCCCCGTTTGTGGCCTCATTGGTTCATAGCTCCAGGTCAAAGCGTTTACCCCTCTTTTTAAAAAAAATAAAAAAAAAAGTTTGGTTGCCGAGTCTGGTGCAAGTCCAAGCCCAATTTTGACTTTTCGGGTCAGAGGTGAGTCCGAGTCTCGTAACACTGGTCCAAACTTTAGCATACCAATGGCAAAGATAGATAAAGTGATAATGGCACAAAAAAGCTTTATTGGATGGTGATAGTTGCATGGGTTAGATGCAATAGAGTTAATGACACTTGTTATTTGTCTCCTCTCACAAGTTGCTAGTTCCTTTGTTGCTGAGAGAAATTGGTCTACATATGGCTTTATCCACTCTGTAAAGAGGAATACGCTCTAGATAAGATAAGATAATGAGATTAATGTCCAACAAGAGATCATCAAAGGGTCTAAGGGACTGGAAGGTACAACATGGAAGAGAAACAACCCAACAGGGGCATCGAAAGGTGTCTGAGAAAGAGCAAACAAGAAAGCAAAGAAAGAGAACAACAACAAACAAGAGGAAGACTAAACATCCTTTCTCGGTACAAAGAAGTCTAGCACTGACAAATAAGGTATGGAGCGACTAGGGCTCCAGGTCCATCTCTAAGGGACACTGGAGATAGGGTGTCATTGTTTGGTGGATCCATGATGAGGTCTAATAGATCTAGTGTGCTCAGAGACAGATGTATCAGGTGACCGCTTCATGCGCTTGGAGGGCGACATGGATGGGAAAAAGGTGTTGATGAGTTGATCAGAGGCCTGACTCTAAGGGAACATACGTTGTAAAGTGAGATCACAAAGCTGTGAAGTCTCCCAAAGATAAACACTAGACATCATTGGTCGGAATAATTGAAGAAGGTCGAAAGGGATCTGCAGTTTGTGAATAAACAATGGAACTTGCCCTTGATCTCATAATAAATGGGGCATCAGAAGATGAAGTGGATCTCAGTCTCAGTCTCAAACAAAGTGCAAGGTTGACAAGTCCAATCGTCCTTAGTCAAATGGTGATCTCTTTGGTAACGAAGCCGTTGGGAACTGACTCTGAAAGACCCTAGGGAGATGTGGAGGGTGTGGCTCCAGCACTAGCTCAAGTAGAAGGGACGAACAATAATCACGTCACGCGTCTCCCAAAAGTGCTCATAGTAGAAGGCCATCTGTGGGTGCAGACCCTCACGGGGTTTGATCCAGGTTGTGGTGATGTACTGTCTATATAGGTCAAGTTTGATGTGCCCATTCAACTTTTGCTGTGAGGGGAGGAGATGGGCGAGAGCATCCAACAAGAACTGGTAAGGTGGGAGATGGTCAATGTCAATCCCAATCGAGCTTAATAAGGTAGTGGCTTGGGCATACTAGCAATGAGCCCTTGTCCTCGAGTGAGATTTGGCAATATCTACTGAGGAGCAATATGCAAGGTAGGAGTATCTATGCCGATCATCAGCGGAGTCCGCAAAGCTCTTGCGGCGGTGAATGAACTAGATCAAATCTAGGATGGCCCTAAGCCTAAAAGGGTGAGCCCCGAACTCAACCAAGATAATACTGTGTGTAGTGTATCGGTGAAATTTGATAATTTGGCAGAGGAGAAGGGTCTGAACCCGCTTGACCGAGGCCCAATCTAAATCAAGAAGAGGAGGTCCCCAAACAATAGAGCTGTATAAAACTGTTCAAGAGGGATAACTTGGATTCAGTGTCCTGAAAGTGATCACGAAAACACTCTCTCCGGAATTGCGAGGGAACCCATCCCCTTAGCAACCCTAGGTAGGTGGGCAGGCCTCATGCTAAAGTGAGGACCAACGAACTTAACCCCAAGATAAGTGTGTGAAGAGACAATCTTGATCAGCTAACCTCGGAAGCTAAAGTGAAGATGCGAGGTCTTCAAGCAGTTGAAGATCATAACCTGAGTTTTACTCAGGTTCACAACAAGATGATGATGGTCATAGATTGAGACCAACCCATCAATAAGCCTCTTGAATTTCTTCGGAGAGGAGGCCAAAAGAACCACATCATCGGCAAAGAGGAAAATGGAGGTCAGAACTTGGTGTAAATAGCACCCATCCCCGGGGAGGAAAGCCTCATTGAGGAAGGCCTCGAGCTCATCAATGTAGTTATTGAATAAACTGGGAGAGAGAGGGCAGCCCTACTTCAACCCTATGGTGCTTGGAATTGGATCAGAGAAACCCTCAAGAGTCCTAAATTTGCCAACCATTGTCTCATAATTGCAGTTAAGAAGAGCAAATAAGTTAGTGGCTCTATAAAGTGCTTTGCAATTTACGAATTGTCAAACTCGAGAGTATCGATGGACTCTAGCTTTACGGTGGGATATTAATCTTGAAGATACCGCCTAGGTTGATGATGCACTACATGGATTGCTTGGAATTATGTTGAATGATAAATTCTTTGAGGCTTAAGCTCGTAGTGACAATGACACCGATATGGATCAAGATTAGGGACAGCAACACGCTATCGTTATTTTTATTTTGACTTTGAGACCTTGAATCTTGTGAAATGTGTTGCATTGATACAATGATAATCGAATCTTGATAATGATATGATACTTTAACTTTTCTTTTTGTTGAAACTTGCAGCCTTTGCAGAGTGTGATATATGATACAATACTTTTTGTTGTTTCAATGAATTATATCTATGAATGTATGAAATTAAAATTTCAACTCTCATTTGATGCTATGTTCTATGACAGTTCGATGAATGATCATTGATTTTAGATTTATAAATCTTATTATCTGCCTTTTTGTTGTTCACCAAGTAAGATTTTACTAACATCGCTGGCAATTTATCCTTATGACACAATATGTACATAGAAAGGATCACATAGAATAAACACTGATAAATGTGATGAACTCCTATTCACTGGCTTGAAGTAGCTTAGCTTTCCATTTAGTAGTTTATCATTTTTAGCACCTCTGTAGTTGTTATACTTGCATAATTTCTGATGTTAAATATATTGTCTTGGCTTTCAACTGATTTATAGAAAATTACTTTCCTATGCTAACGCTAGTTTTCTTGTACTACTAGGATGTAACTGCTACCAAGGGGAATGAATTTGAAGACTATTTTCTTAAGAGAGAGCTACTTATGGGCATATATGAGAAGGGATTTGAAAGGCCTTCTCCAATTCAGGAAGAAAGTATCCCAATAGCTTTAACTGGAAGTGATATACTAGCAAGAGCAAAGAATGGAACTGGAAAAACAGCTGCCTTTTGCATCCCTGCTTTAGAGAAGATAGATCAGAATAAAAATTCTATACAAGGTTTTTATATAATTTCTTTTGGTGGGATAAAAGTTGGTAAATGTCCATGTGCATGAGTAGTCATTATTTCTATAACTCTTCTTTCATGTGCATTAGTAACTATCACAGTGTTAGGAGGCCCATGAAGTACAAATACCTATTAAGTTGTGTTTCCTTGTGAGGAGGATGTTAGCATATTAATTTTCAAATCAAAGTGTGCTTTTGGATTGACAAAGCTTGTGAATCTGTTTTGTCTTACAATTCTTATTTGGTTGAGGATAATTAAACAGCCAACATGTTTCAGCTTTTTGTTTTGAAATTGGAGCTTCCACGGTCAGCATTATCTAAATGATAAATGTTTGTATCTTCTTTGGAATCTAGCTGTGCTTAGTACAATTCACTCCCACCGGCCAATTTCCATTGTTAGTCATTTCTTCTACAACACTTCCTTTCATCTGCTCTCAAAAGCGTCTGTTTTAATTATTATTTGCAGTCAGTAGACATCATTGAAATAATCATTAACAATCTACATTATTAGCTTTATATGTCCTTTATGGCTTGGTGATTTTATATCCTTGATTTTCTCTTATTGACATCTTTGTTGAAATTTATTAGCTTTTTGTCAGTGAAAATTGATTTTATTTGAGAATACTTTTGGGTAGATTGTCCGGGAGTTTTTTTTATCAACGTTTTGGATTACGCGCTGTGATCCATCTTCAGGATGATACAAGATAGCATAGTTCAAAATATCAGTCTACTTATTGTGACATTTCTGTTCTCCTGAGAAGTAACGTCAACTATTGCGGATAAGTTATCACAGAGAAGTTTCAAAATATTGCAGATGTCTGTTATATCGTAGTAAATAGCAAACTTATCATCCGTAGGCCTGTTTTAGGCAAGGATGGCCCAGAAAAGGGCAAAATACAATTTTTCGATTGGAAAAACAGATTTGGAGAGGAGAGAAAAGGCAAAGAGGAGGAAGAAGGATCGTTTAGATTAGAAAAAAAGATTTTAAGTTCCCTATATTTTCCTGAGAAGTTTCGTACTTCTCTGATATTTTCCAATATCTTTTTTTTTGCACTGGGTGATAAGTTGCCAATAATGATATTTTGAACTATGCAAGAGAGCATACAAACCAAAAAAAATGATAGTTGCAGGCCAAACAACATAAAAGGAGAGAAGAGAGACACGAAAATCAAGGAAAGGCGCAATAAAAAAAAAAATATAAAAGAGGCAAGTCGGAGAATAAGAGAATGAAAACCAATCAAAAGAAAAAGAGGAATAAAGAAACCGATTTAAGGAAGGAGAAGCTTAAAAAAATAAGATAACAAAAAAGTAAGGAGAAAATAGTAAAATTAAATAAAATTAATTATTTTTCTCCTTAGAATATTTACTTTTACTATTTTCTCCTTTCTTTTTTCTTCTCTATTTTTAAAGCTTCTCCTTCATATTCGTTTTGATATTGACAGGAGTAAAAAACTAGGGCGCTGTCCCTTGATGCAATGCCCAAAGTGCAACAGTAAGCAGAATTACACTGTCAGAAGGCAAAAACTAAACAGTTATTAGCTTCCACATATAAAAAACAACAAGAATTCTGCTAGTAAAAGATAAACACCCCCTAACTAACATAACCACAGTATCAGAAGTCTTCCTAGTATAATAGTCCTAAAAACTCAGGCCATACCAGCAACGTTTTTGAAAAACCATAAAATCCTATAAGTAGAACATAGCAGAACGAAACCAGTTCTTCCATAGCCATTATCAATAACATCTCTTTGACAGCATTATCCATGCTCATTCATCTGTAAGAAACTTGAAAAGAGTCCATTTTCATTGTCTCTCTCCAATCCTGTCCTAGAGCAAAAAATGGTAGTAGCCGAGTAGTGCATCAACTTGAGGGCAAACCATGACACCTTTTTATTATGGTAAGTCGATGTTTCTAGAGTTGTATCAAACAAAATAGATGAAAGCTCCTGATATAGATTTACAAAGATGATGTTTCTAAAAGAAACAATCGTGAAAAGAAACATTCATGAACTAAAGACGGAAATAGAAACTACCCAATAAACTAAGATGACCATTAAAGAAACATTATAATATTCTAATACCCTCCCTTAATCGTCATTGTCTTACAGTTGTCTTTTGGTACAAAATTCTAGAAAACATTTGGCTGCTGCTGTGACCCTCCTTGGATCTGCAAAATGTAAATGACTAAGAAGCCAAAATCCATCCAAAAGATTGTAACATAAAAGGTTGCCCCGTCTTCAAAATGTGCAACAAGTGACAAGAGCCTGCTACTGACTCTGCCACTGAGATGAGTCAGCCACAAACCCTCCCAAAATCATCAAAACATCTGACTAGAAATCATCATAAAATTTCCAACCTGATGTTGGATAACGGAGCTACTCTTCCTTTGAGATAGAGACAAATATTGAAAACAACTACCACAATTTTGAGGAAAAATTGACAAACTCTCCAAACTTTGCATGCAGATGAACATGATGCCCCAAAATAAACTGCAAAAAAGTGCAATTTTTTAGGAGAAAAATTGATCAAAACCCAACATGATTTTTGAGCTAAAAAATTGAGTAAAACCCAACATAATAATTGAGGTGAAAAATCAATCAAAACCAGACAACACAGCTTCGTTTTTTAGTAAATCCGAAAAATGGTAAAACCCATTAGATAATTTTTGAGGAAAAAGTTATAAACCCACAAAGGGATCCTATGCAACTTTGCGAATTATAGAATCAGATTTTTTTTGAGGGAAAAAATTATGAAAATCCATTATTTTTTTTAAGGTAAAAATTAATGAAAACCCATTAGAAAGTTTCGAAGGGGGCAAAATAGGAGACTTCTCATGGTAAACCAGCACATGCAAGCAACTTGCAAGTACATGCAAACCTAAAAAATCAGAGACTTTTGTTGCAACCAAGAAATAGTAGGATTAAAACCCTTAACTAGGCTTGCGATTTCCAGCAAAAATCCTCGAAGACGAACCACAAAAGTTTCATAAAATACCTTCAACTCGAAAAGCAAATTTCTGGGAAAAAATTCCAGAACACAAGAGGTTTGAATTTTCCTTAAAAAATTTGCCAAATTTTATGAAATCCCATTGACTTGCTCGAATATCATATTATGGTAAATTGATGTTGCTGTAGTTGTATTGAGATGAAAGCTCCTTATATAGATTTACAAAGATGATGTTTCTAAAATAGAAACAATCGTGGACTAAGGACGAAAATAGAAATTACCTAATAAACTAAAGACTAAGTAAGATGACCATTAAATAAACATTATGATATTCTAATGCTCCTGAATCCTGTTATCCAAACTTTTAAGCTCTCTTTTAATTTTATCAACCTCCCACCACACAACTTTACACTTTTGCATTCCCCACCAGTAGTGGTTTTCTCATTCTCTTTAATAGGGGAAATGGCCTTTCTGTCAATCTTAACCTTGTGTATGAGATTGATAGATTCCGTTTTTAAGCTCTTTGAGACGTGGGAGGAGCTACTAGCTATTACACAACGGGCTTCTTTTTCAGGGTTTTTTGCCTCAGGGCTTTTACTTTCATTAGCTTACAAAACAAACCAATAAATGTTTTTGGTGGTGCTACTTGTCTGCCTGCCTATGTGCTCCTACTCCTGCACCAGTGCTCGTTCAGCCTCCTCTGAGTTAGAGTCTTCTTTCAATTTTTTTCCCCTTCCTTGGGTTTGACAACAAGCCTAATTGAATGAACGGGTGTACTAGTTTCTTCTGTGATCTCCACATCCAAGTCAATATGCTTAATATTGAATTTGGCTTTCTTGGTGGCAATAGTCTTCAGATGGACAGGGGGCTCACTTCTCTTGTCTTATGGTTTCTCAGTGGACACCAATTGTTCTGGGAAACTTGGGGAGTTTTAGGCCTCTTAATACACTTCTTTTTGTTAGGGCTCAGGGAATCCATCAAGTTGGGTGACGGTAGGTGTTACATCCCAAATTTTGACCTAATTTTAAATTTATTTATAGCCGTTAGATTAAACGGATTTTCTTTCATAATCATGTGAAGAAGTTAGTTAAATATATCTGTTGTATTCATTATGTTAACTGTTTAATGAAGATGGTTGTTATCCATTATTTGTTATGCGATGTTTAGGAGTTGCTTGATTTTGGAATTATGGTTAATAATTAAATTCTTTATCTATATTAAATGTTATTATAAAATTATTATGGAACATGTTATTATCGTGGAAATATTGCACAAATGATTGCAAGAGAAGATGAAGGGGGGAAGCATTGGTAAACGGGATCAACAGAATGGGATACTAGCTTAGTCCAATTATCAGGTTGATATGTATGACCTTAAATTGTTTTGGTAAAGACCTAGCGACTTGAACTTTAGGATACAGTTGATGGACCCATAGGAGCTATTAAATAAACATTTTAAAACATAAATTAATTTAATAAAAAATAATACATATCTCAAAAGGTTTTTGATTGATCTTTCCACCACATCATTATAATGTATACCTATGTATGTACGCATAGATATAAGAATAAAGTGACACCATAATATCATTTTTATAAATAATATGATGCTACCTCATAAGTATATCTATGTGCAAGTAGATAGATATAAACTATAATTATTCTCAATATCTAACCTTCAAATCTTTTTCCATATTTATTCATTTTCTTGCTAAAAACTGAATGAACATTCGGCATATTTATTTGGCATCCGAGAGCCAAGTCTCTTCTTTAGGAGTTACAGCTTCTTGGAAGCCAAAGAGACTTAGAACCTTCTTATATCATGAAGTCGAGAGAAATGGAAGGCATTAAGTCATCATCCGACTTCCTTTCCTATCACTTGATCTCTATTCTTTTTACCACCTAATACCTTTGCAGATATCACACGATATCTCTGCATTATAAACATTGCCAATCTCTTCTATGTTCTGCGTTTTATTAATTTTCTTTGTTGAAGACGTGATTATAAGTTACACTGAGTTTGTGGCTAGAGATTATTCCAAGTAAGAGCTGAATCATTAGCGTCTAGCAAGACTCCATTCTTTTCCAGATTATACTAGGTTATGTGGTCAATCGTATTCCAAGTATTGCTATATATTTCATTATCAGTTGTTACTACATTCCGATTACCATAGCAGTAAGCCACAATTTATATTCATCATGCTTATGTATCATCGGTTAGACCCTCTCTAGGAAGGGGTTGTTTATGACAAATAAAAGCCAAGTATCCATGACATGATATCATAATTTATTTATGCCATTGATAGTCAGAATCAAATGATATTTTTCTGCAAGTCTTTAAGAACACATTCTTCAAATCACAAATTGTGATAAGCTGGAAACATATAATATTCATGAATTAGTTGAAGATCAATAGACAGAGCTGATTGCTCTGAGATTCGAGCACCTAGGACTCACCGACTGTACAACCAGGGAAAAGATGAATAGGTGAGATGGAATTTACAATGACATTAAACAAAATTTGGACATTACACAATAAATCTAAATTAATTTCATTTAATAGCTCATGCTCGTTCATATTATTGTTTCCCCTGTTGTCAAGTCGAGTGGTGGTGATCGGGTTATTGAACCCATCAGAAAACCTTGGTCAAGGTCGTTTTAAGGCATGTTTGCCATCTATAATCACTTGATGTCAGTAGAGCCAGTTATTCAGACATGTTCATCCATAACTGTGCTGACATTCTAAACATTGAAATGCTCAGGTGGCTGGACTAAAAGTATCCCAAGCCTGATCCCGGGGTAGGGAGGCCTTTCTAATCAATAGATTGTGCGGGGATAAATATGGTCCGAAGTTGGGAGGTTAAACCTAAGTCATTGCTTCTTCTCTTACCGAAAGCCGAGGCTTGCACAACCAATTAAAGACTCACCGAATACTTCTCATATGTTCTTCTTTTTCATGTTATGCATTTACTTTACTTTTATGCATGAAAGGATAGTAAATTGTTATTGTAGTTATTACAGTTGATCATTGTTGCAGTTATTTCAGTTGATCATTGTTATAGTTATTTCAGTTAATCATTATTATAGTTATTGTAGTTGATCATTGTTACGGTTCTATAGTTATTTCAGTTAATCGTTATTATAGTTATTACAGTTGATCATTGTTATAGTTACTTCAGTTGATCGTTGTTATAGTTATTTCAGTTGAGCTTTTTTATCTCAGATAATCATTGGTAGTTAAAAGCAGTCAATGTCTCATGAAAAGGAATTCAATTTATAGTTGAGGAAAGCTCTTTCTAGATTACCTTTATTTTGTTATGAAAATCTGATTTGTAACAGTAGGGTCGAGGACATGGGGGCTTCTTGAACAGTGATGGCTCGGAAATGACATAAGGTGAGATGAAAATGATACAACATAAACATGAGCCCCTAGTGTAGAATAATATCCCTGGTGTAAAATATTATATTTTTTACCCTGCTTCCAGCAGTCTATGACATTTTTAACAATGCTTCAAGCGAATGAAGAAGGAAGAAAGGAGTTGAAGTCACATCATGGGTTTGAAAATGATTTAGGAAGGGAATATGATAATAATAGTAAATCTCAAACCTTCCTTCCAAAGAAAAATATTTCATGATAACAATACACACTTGGTCCCATGGTTCAAGTAATTTCTCTCTGTCAAAACATCCACGCAGCTTCACCGGTTGTTCCTTACCACAGAAAAATTAATTCAGGCTGGCAACATCAAACACCATGCTCATTTCCTTCCATTTCCATGCTTCCGTGGAAAGACCTGTAGCTTGTATGATGCTATCTTTATTATCCTCAAACCAATGCCTTCCGTAGTTACTCTTCTTTTAGCCCAGGAGAAAACGGGAGAGACTCATCATAACCCGTCATGAATTCAATAAATGGGGTGATTCCTCCTTCCGTACAGATATGGGAAACAATGGAATTGTTCCTTAAGTTGTCATACTTGTTAGGCTCAATGCAAACCTGACCCCCCATCCCCCTGCCAGCACCATCCGTATTTATGCTGCTATTCGCCAGAGCTAAAGAACTTCTAGGGACAGAGACAACAGTGCAAGGCTGGGAAGAAATATTGCAGAACTGAAGAGACTTAAAATTTAGCTCAACAAGAAAGAAAGGCACAAGAAACCTAATTAAGAGATGATAAATGGTGCAATTATTACATTTAGTGTCTGCATCCAAGGGCAACTCGGTGAGGGCAGAAATCCTGTACAAAAAGTTTTTCCAATAAGGAATATGGCTAAAAATAAGTACAGGCCGGGTGCACAAACTAAAAAGATCTTAAAAACAGCCTTTTAAATTGATATCACAATTCCCAAAAGCCAGCCTTTCCATTTACTCAAACTAAAAAATTTCCACTACAGCTCCTCATAAATAGGCATGAGGTGACATGTACTCCTCAAGTACAGATCACATGGTGGTACTGCAGGAATTTGATCGCAGGGAATGAACTGATATTAATTCAAATCTAAATATCTTCCATCTCTGCAGTGTGAGACCCAGAAACCTAGGATCCAACAAACAATTCTAGCAACTTCCATTATAAACTAGGGTGGTTTTCTTCTTCTCAAAGAGGGATTTTGTGACATCAGATTACACCCAGTGAGCTACAGCATTGCCTTCTCTGAAGTTATGTTGTAAAGAAAATTCATCGAACCTTGCTAAAAGAGTCTTACGTCTCTTAATATTCCCTCCTATCTAGCCTTCCCACATAGTTCCTCTAGCGGCTTCGATGATTAATTTAGAACCCCCGTTAATTTCCAAAACAGTTTTTTGCCAATTAATAGGGCAATCTTTAAATCCCTAACAGGGCGATCCCTTCAGCCTGATTACTGGTAAGATGTCCCAATTTTCTAGCAAAAGCAGCAATTAAATCTCCCTTACGATCTCTGATCATACCACCTCCAGAAGCAATGTCCATTCTGGCCACACCATCAAAGTTCAACTTTGTTTGTTTTTTTTGAAGCTATGTTTTGTGACACATAAACCCTCTGGTGCAATCTGATGCTACTAAAGAAGACGCCAATTTTGAAAGATTGCTGATTTAACTTTTTCCTGTCACCTCTGACCTCTCAGTTACTGTCCTATACTACAGTTTAACTTTTAAGTAATAATAATTGTGCTTTTTCCTTTTGTTTATAGAATTCTAGGTTACAAACCGGATAATTTATTTTAGCATGTAATACTAATAATGTGAAGAACAAACTTTGTCTGCTACTGCTTTGGAATGGCCCCATTTAAGTGGCAGTTCGGGTAAATTATGAATGCTTTCAACTGAACAATGAGAGTTAACAATTATTTTCTCACAGAACTGGTCAGATATTTTGTTGTGAGGATTGATAGGTTGGATTCATATTTGTCTTCCTGTCATTTTATGTTTAAATCACGGAAATCTGTAGGACTGACAAAGTCAGTTTTATTGTTTGATTGATGATGTAGATATTCATCCAACTGCATTTTTTCTCTTTTGGTTTTCTGGTTTCACTTAGCTGTATGAACTTTCTGTGCAGCGCTCCTTTTGGTTCCGACAAGAGAGTTGGCACTTCAAACATCGCAAGTATGCAAAGAGCTTGCCAAGCATTTAAAAATTCAAATAATGGTTACCACAGGGGGAACTAGTTTAAAGGATGATATCATGCGGTTGTACCAGTCAGTACATCTACTAGTTGGAACACCAGGCAGGGTTTTGGATCTTGTGAGAAAGGGTGTTTGTGACTTGAAAGATTGTACAATGCTTGTCATGGATGAGGTAATTGGATTTCTTGTCCGAATTCCAGTTATTTTTTGGTTACGCATTGATTTGTTTGAATCAGTTGCAACACTTGATTAGGTCAACAAACCCTTGATTATTATAATATGGGCAATGTTGATTGTCAGCATAGGTTTTTGATTGACATCTTTTTGTCTGAAGATGATAGTTTAAGAGAATGTGAAGCATCATGATACATCTTTGAACTTGGTTTTTGTTGTGCCGTATGTTTGTTTGAGTTTCTAGATTATGAATTCTGCTCTATGTCCTTTTGGTTTATCGTAAAATATTTATTGTCCAAGTCTTATCTGTTGTAAGAGAAGTTACTGCAGTAATAATTTTGACTCTGTACCTTTATGCCATAAATATGGAATACTACCTTTTTGAGAAATCTTGATGCATGAGAAACTATTATTTACCGTTTATCTTCTTGTTTTTGAATGTTTAGCATCTGTGCTCTCTGTTTATATCGCAATTTATTACAACACAATGTCTTGGTGGTTGGTAAATGTTGTTTCAGACCAGATACTGATGGTAGTTTTCATTTATCAGGCGGATAAACTTCTTTCTCAAGAGTTTCAACCATTGCTAGAGCATCTAATTACATTTCTTCCAGAAAATCGTCAAATTTTGTTATATTCAGCCACATTTCCTGTGACTGTTAAATCGTTCAAAGATAAGTTTCTACGGAAGCCTTATGTGATCAATCTTATGGATGAGCTAACATTGAAAGGTATTACTCAGTACTATGCTTTTGTTGAGGAGAGGCAGAAGGTTCATTGTCTGAACACACTTTTCTCAAAGGTTGGTTTATGCTTCAGTTTATCTTGGCCCCATGTTGTCCCTATTAGTCTTATTTTATGGAGGAAAATACTTAAAGAACTTGTTCACATTCACAATCTGAAAAATATTCAGATATGCTTATGTTAACGAGTAATATATCTAATTAGGAGTATTTTATATTTTATATTGATAGGTCGGATAACAATGTAATTCATTTTATTGTGCTGAAGTGTGGTATTTTAAAAGCTAGGGGAAAGGACCCAGTAGTTGTGCACCCTAACTTTGCGCTTCTCAAAATCCTATGTGGAAATTTCAAATCACTCTCATTTTTTGATAGTAGCTTACTTGGCAAGTCCCCTGCTTATAACTAAGGTTTCAGAGCCACATCAGCATGCTTTTTGTCAAAGTGTCCAAAACAGCCCAAAAAAAAAGTGAGACCAATCATAGTGCATTGGAGACCCCCATACTTGTGCAGCTGACGTGGCATCACACTATTTGTTGTTTTTTGGGAAAAGGGACACTTTTCATTCACTTATGGGTAATCATCATTAACAAAAACAACTTTAAAGTCACATCCATTGGTACAATCTTGTCAAAAATGTTGGATATTAAATCAACAAGTATGGGTATTAAGTTAACAACTACTGTCACAACAATTGGAACACGCTCAACTACTGGGTCCTCTCCCCTAGTATAATATAAGTCAAACTGTCAAAGTCCTCCAACAGTTGCCATTCCGTTTTATAAAAAATTCCACCAATCTTGTCAACCTGGTACCACAAAAGCAATGAAATGAATCTTTTTAATCATCACTTAGTTCTTATAGTTGTTGATAAACAATGTAATTCATTTTATTGTGCTGAAGTGTGGTATTTTAAAAGCTAGTATAATATAAATCAAACTGTGATGTGAATATCAGGATTTAACTGTGTGATTTTGAGTCAAACTCGATGACCCATGTTTCATGAGTAGTGATTCAACATGAATCCGTCTCTCATGAGAATAAATGGAACACTTAGCACTCATTGGATCTAGGTGATGCTCACAGAGGTGAAGCACCGGGACCTCCCGGGAAGTCCCGGTGCTTCACCTCTGTGAGCATCACCTAGATCCAATGAGTGCTAAGTGTTCCATTTATTCTCATGAGAGACGGATTCATGTTGAATCACTACTCATGAAACATGGGTCATCGAGTTTGACTCAAAATCACACAGTTAAATCCTGATATTCACATCACAATTTGACTAGCTGTGGAAATCATCTCCTACTTATCAATAAATCAAACTGTCAAAGTCCTCCAACAGTTGCCATTCCGTTTTATAAAAAATTCCACCAATCTTGTCAACCTGGTACCACAAAAGCAATGAAATGAATCTTTTTAATCATCACTTAGTTCTTATTGTTGTTGATAATGCTATACTTTTATGGTGGTTGCAGCTTCAAATTAATCAGTCAATAATTTTCTGTAATTCTGTCAACCGAGTTGAACTTTTGGCCAAAAAGATTACAGAGCTTGGGTATTCATGCTTTTACATACATGCCAAGATGCTCCAATCTCACCGGAACAGAGTCTTTCATGACTTCCGTAATGGAGCTTGTAGAAATCTTGTCTGTTCAGGTGCAGAAATACCAAATACCTTATACCTGTATAATTTTGTCATTGAATTTACACACCTATAATTTATTTGACTAATTTTATGTCTAGGTTTTTGATATTTTCAAAACACTTTTTGACAGATCTTTTTACAAGGGGCATTGATATCCAAGCAGTTAATGTTGTGATCAATTTTGACTTTCCAAAGAATTCAGAAACCTATCTACACAGAGTATGTTGTTTTTCATATAATAATACGAGGGATTCATTTGAGGGTCTTCCAGAAATACACAAACAATAAGCAGTGATTGAGGCATTGGGTTACTATTCCATCTAACTTTTATACGTATTAAACTGAACTAAAATATACATGTTGCCAAACATTTTCTAGGTTGGACGTTCTGGGAGATTTGGTCATCTGGGGCTTGCCGTAAATCTTATAACTTATGAGGATCGTTTTAATTTGTAAGTATTATTGTTATCGTTGATGTAAACTATCATTAGCAGTGTTTTATTGTCTTCCTTTTTGGCAGTGCACATTCTCACAACTCTCTATTGTATTGCAGATATAAAATTGAGCAAGAACTTAGCACCGAAATCCAGCAAATACCACCACAAATAGATCAGGATGTTTACTGCAGATGACCATCTGTAAGGAGTATTTGCAATAGCCAAATACTCTAAATGAGAAGTTAGCACCTTTTCCATATGATTCCCGCTTCAACATCCTATTCTTCTAATTTTCTGCTATTCCCAAGTACATTGTGCTGCAATGAGAAATGTACTTGTAACTTATCCGTTGTGCATTAGGAGTCCTTATAAAACTCCATTCTGCAAATTGCATAAGTTGTGGCCCTTGTGGCATTGTTATCCATGAAATGCTACATAGGGGGGACAGAATTGTGTCATTCTCCTTTTGTAATTCTTCAGCAATAACTTTCTTGGCATAGTCTGTTGTCTCTGTCTTGCTAATATTCTTGGGAGACACTTTGCAAGTGCAATGATTCCTCTGGCTTTTAAAAGTTTGGTTACTAGATTCTTTGCACTTGGCGAAGTAGTTTTGGGATAGGATTAATCACCTAACCGTCTTGAAGGATATATGTCCTCTGAAGTTTGATGAAAGGCACATGGCCCACTACCAATTATTAACGCCACAACTCTTTTAAGAGAATTTAATTAGCATGAAAAAAATCTTATATGTGCAGTAGTCTGTACTTTCTAAATTTCAGTTTACCTGAGACTTCAATTTGTGCTAAATAAATAAAATATAACCAACTTTCTGCACGTCCTGTTGGTTGTTGCCACCAGTGCATTTCTCTTACTAGGCGTTGTTGCTTGATCCCCAATATGTGAACTCTAACTATAATAATAATGCTGTTTAAAAGATAGCTAATGGAAACTGGAAAATATTTTTTATAATTACACAACAAACAAAAATTATGGGTGTAAATTACGCCCATTGTCCTGCAGAGACTTCTAACAAATAAACTTCAAAAGCTAGATATTCATTATGAACGATAACTATTACCGTCGAACATTAACTATTTATGGATTGTAAGACTAGGGACCATTCGAGTTGAAATTTTGTTTTGATCGATATTTGTGAGTCTGTAGGGAAATCAGACGTGGAAAATAACTCAATTGTAGCCACATTTTAATTGTTTTTCTTTGCAGTAATTCATATATCAGGTTAATCCAATTTTAGTTGTAGTCGTGTTGAGACAACTATATATTTATTAATTTTGTAGAATTATTCACTCGCTTTATTAATCATTTTTTGAGTTTTGTTTTCACTTACCAATATGGTAGTATATGTAATTTCCTGTTCCTGTGAGCATCACCTAGTTCCAATGAGTGCTAAGTGTTCCATTTGTTCTCATGAGAGATGGATTCATGTTGAATCACTACTCATGAAACATGGGTCAATGAGTTTGACTCAAAATCACACAGTTAAATCCTCATAGCAATATTCTCTGAACGTCAGCATTTTTAAGGGGTTGTTATCTTCTCTCATCTAATGCTTGTTTCTTGTCTGTCTAATCCTTTCAGATTCCAGTGGGCTAACTATTGAAATGGTGTTACGTCCACATTACCCCTAAAAGTAGAGTACTTTTTGGTAGATTTAAAAAAGTTAAAGTAAAGCTACATTAATTTCTAGTCAAAAGTTGACAGTAAAATACTTTTTTTTACAAAGAATGTTGTGTTTAGATATCGATTCTCTGATTGTGTTTTTAATCTAAAACCACAATTAGCATGTCAGTATTTAGTTGGTTTTATTTCAAGCTATATACTCACTTGTTTATCTTAGTTATTTGTTTACCTTAGTTATGTGCCCATGATTATAAGACAAAATAATTTAGCTAAAATAAACCGTGATAAAATATTTTGTTCAAAATAATCAAACAACCAAAAAATATTCTGAGTCATAATAATCCAATGACAACCACCATATCCAAATGTATGGTGCAACCAAGTAACACTTAATATTGATCTGCATTTAAAGACAATGCAAATGTGTGCTAATTCAATGTATTTGGTAACTTCAATGTAGGGTTATTATGCTATTATATTGATTGAGTTATTTTGGATAGGGTATTTTGTCCATTTTATTGTAGATTATTTTGGGTGGGTTATTGTGGTAACTTAATGTAGGGTTATCTTGTTGTAATTATTTTGGATGGATTGTTGTGGTAATTTAATACAGGATTATTATGTGGTGGTTATTTTGTTTGAGTTATAATCGTATACCAACATTCTTAAGGATAAGATAGGAACTTATTAACATGATATATCCTTGCCCTTTTTCCATTGCTCCTCTTTCTTAATTCTTCCAAGTTGATAATTGTTTTTCATATCTTCTCTCATATTTTCTATATTGTTGGTTTAATTTAACTTGAAAATGTGTTTTACATCAAAATTTTGAGTTCCTTAAACTATAATTAAAATTTGCTAGTGCTTTATCTTGCCTTGTCATACGATTTTCACAAGTGGTACTAGAATTCACCTTCACTTACTATCTTCTCCTTAGTTATCAAAGGCCTCTTCGTATGGCTTTCTTCTTCTTGTGATGTTATTTCCCCTAAGGCATTATTAAAAAAGAAGTGAGTTTGATGTTCCCAGACATGTCTCAATCTTTGACCTATTCTAGATTCTTTTCCTAAAAAGTATCAATTTAATTATAATGTTCCCTTGGATGGAGAACATCGACAACTTTGATTTCTTTTTGCTAATTTGCTAACTTCATTGTTCAAAACGAGTAGTGAAGTAGACCTCCAATTTCTCGCTATATTGACTTTCAGAGGAAAACTCTAACTCTTAAATAGTTCTATTGATCAACTAGCACAACATCAATGTCATTTTATTCTCTCTAGAAAATTGTATCATTTCTTTCATGCTTGATGTTCTAGTATACTAATGTTGGGATACTATTCTAAAGTTGAAATAGGTAGGCTCAAGAAAATCTGTCATGAGGGAAGAAAAGTTTTCAAGGAGTTAGGGAACTCGGTTCAATGTCATTGAGAAAATAGATTTGATCTAAGCTAAAGATAAAAATATTAATGAACTTACAAAGAGAAATGGAATGGATGAGGAGGCGGTCTACAAAGTCCTCTTTAAATTGAAAAATGATGCAGGAGCATCCTTAGGTTGTTGGCAATCTTGCATTCCCAAAAAGACATTTTCTTGTTTTCTATATTCCAGTTATTTGTTTAACAGTTTGATTCGACGAACACTTGTTTGCCCTCAAAAGATTCTCTGGGCTTGACTTCTTATTGTGGACCATCATGGATCATTATCCTATGACCACAGGAATTAACGTTACAATTGCTTGGACTTATGTTTCATCTTCTTGGATGCTGATTTCCTATGTTGTTCTTGATACGATGCTTGGTATTTATTTAGGTGAGGTTCTATATTTAAGAGTTAGCTTACATGCTCTTGGATCTAGACAGTTAGATAATGCATGGACCTATATCTAACTCTGCCAAAGACCTTATAATGTATTATGTATTTAGTCATTAATTCATTAAGGGCTAGTCTAATATTGTATAACAAGTTTTCTTTCCTTGGGGAATATTACTCAAAGCCAACTTGTGTGTCTAGATGAATATATATGTAATATTATCAAGTCTTGTTGAGGTAAGGGGAGACTAGGAGAGCAAGGTAGAAGCTCACAAGTTATAGTCTTTGATATGGAAGGTATTGGCTGTAACTGCGAAGGCCTTACAACCAGACATGTATGTGGTTCAACTGATGTAATTTAAGATCTGTTGTTAATAAAACTGTTTGGTTTCAATTGTATCTTGTTATACTTCTTTTGTGTTGTATTCGTTAGGGGCTTGGTCACATCTCCTTTGAGGATGCACTTAACTTGTACTGCATCAGAGCAAGGTTTGATCTGATTGTGACTTATCTAAGTGTGGTTAATCTTGTTGGTGACTTGTTAAGACTTGAACTTCTTGGTTGTGAGCTGACAAATTGTGGTTATGGCCTGCAATTATGGAGGACTTGTTCAAGTTATTGGTAACCAGTTGCATACCTATTGCTTGTTGGCTTGATTGTTATCTTGGTGGACAAATCATTGAAGTTGAGGTAGTTGCACCTTGTTTGATCCAATATGCTACCTAGAAGGATGAATCCTAGGTGGATGGAACATATGTTTGAAGAATTTAAGGCATAAATGAGGAATGAGATCCGAAATGTCGTGAATGGCTGGAGAAGAAATCCTGAAGTAGAAGAAAAATATGTGGAAGTTGCTGAAGATCTTGAAGTACTTGAAGTAGACATCCCAACAAAAGAAGGAAGATTGTTGAGAGCTTTGACACAAGTTGGTAAGAGTCATAGAATGGAGGTATCAAATTATTTTGGTTCTTTAGACCCTGAGAAATTGATAGATTGGATTAATGAACTTGAAGATTATTTTGAGTTGGAGAATATTGTAGATCCACATAGAGCTAGGTTAACACTGACTAAATTGAAAGGTCATGCTGCCTTGTGATAAAAAGAATTGCAAAAGAGAGAAGATAATGATGAACCTAAGATTAGTAGATGGGAACCTATGGTTTCTAGATTAAAGGCTAAATTCATTCCTGAAGATTATGAACTTGAATTGTTTAAGAAGTTGTAGAACTTGAGGTAGAAAGATATGTCTGTGAAGGAATACATTGAATAATTTTACAAGATACAAATCATATCTGGATATCGTGAATCTTCTAAATAAAATGTTGCAAGGTATGTTAATGGTTTGAAATTTAACATTCATGATGAATTGAGTATGTTGAAACTTGGTTAAGTTAAAGATGCTTATCAATATGTATTGAAGGTAGAAGATATGTTAGGAAGACAACAAGGTAAATGATTGACAAAAGTGGACAAGGGTAATCAAGTAGTTTTTGAAATAAATGATTTTGTTTTTGGATTCGATTATGTATATAATTTTTAGCATCGATGTTTCATATCACACTATGATCCATCATCAACTTGAGAGAATGTAAGAATAGAATGGCTAAAATGTGTAGACCAAGCCTCACTCATGAAGAATACAAGCGGGATAAGGTAAGCACACAAATTGGGGAGGAAGAAAAAGTCAAAAAAGAGGGGGAATAAATAAATAAAGGAACACAAAGAAAAGACAACAAGAAACTAAGTTGAAAAATTGACAATGCCAACTAACCAATCAAATAGGATATAATTAAAAATTAACCAAAGTAATAAAGAGAAGAATAACAAAACCGAGTGAACAAGCGTTGAAGCACATTGATGACAAAAATAACTAACAAAAGAAACCAAAAAATAAATCCATACAAAGATCCATGCCTATGGATAAATGGCTCATAAATATTTGTATATGAGTTTTAAATAAAGTATGAAACCTATATGTAAAAAAAGCCTATATCTTGTGTGTGCAACATATATATATATATATATATATATATATATATATATATATATATATATATATATATATATATATATATATATATATAGAGAGAGAGAGAGAGAGAGAGAGAGAGAGAGAGAGAGAGAGAGAGAGAGAGAGAGAGAGAGAGAGAGAGAGAGAGAGAGAGAGAGAGAGAGAGAGAGAATTATGTAACTAATATGTACATCTATATGATTTAAAACTATATATGCATCGATTCATATAAAATTTAAAACTTTTAAAGTTATATATACATATAATGAGTATATATAATAAGCTTTAACTTGATAAGTTGGAAGAGTTTCGTGTGCACATCAACAACGTGGCCAAAAATATTTCCTTCACCAAGGAGCTTGAGTCAGACAACCGATTACCCTTCCTTGATGTTCTTCTCATCGAGAAACTTGATGGTACCCTTGGAAGAGGAGTGTATCATAAGACCACCTATACTAACTTATACCTCCACTCATCCTCACACCATCACCCTAGCCAAAAAGAGGGCATCCTTAAAACCCTTTCCCTAAGAGCTCATAAAATTTGTGATGAGGACAACTTAAACCAAGAGCTTACCCATCTTTTCTAGGTCTTCAGATTAAATGGGTATTCACATAAACAAATCTCAAGGCTCTTAAGAGTCCTTTTATCATTCTTTGGCCAACCCCAAACCTTCCTTGGACCCTCCTCCCTTGATAGCCACCCTTCCTTTTGTTGATGACATCTCTCAAAAGATTGCCAAAATCTTATCCTAAAAGGCCTCCGCGTCTCTTTCAAACCTCTTTCGAGGCTAAGAAATCGTCTTCCACTACTGAAAAATTCCAAAGATCCATTTCTAGACTCTGGAGTAGATTTGGTGCTTGTGTGGTGGTCCCTATGTTGGGGAAATAAGTTGCTCATTCAACACTAGAATTTGTGAGGATGTTGCTAACATCAAGCATGAGAAGACCCAAATATTGGCATTAGCTAAGCACTTCTCTACTACCAAACATCACACATGTTTGGAAAGCACACAAATCCTCTCGAAGGAGGATAATTATTCAAGAGGAAGTTCAAGGAGGCCATTGAAATCAACAACCATCCCATGAACCTCAAAAGAGATGATGGTTGGTCCATAAACCTATCTTGGCAGCCTTTATTAAATATGCTCAACAACCACCATCAACCTTGATTCTAGCCAGTCCCCGCAATGCTCGATTTGTCTTGCCACCTTGGTTGTCTTCCTTTCTCTAGCACACTCCTTTGCACCTTTCAATTTGTCTTGTCTCCTTGGTTATCTTCCTTTGTCTAGTGTGTTCCTCTGCACCTTCCCCCTTGTGTGCTTCTTGAGCTTGCAATGTTGTTTCTTCTTGAGGTTCCCCTTGGCCTCTTCCTCTCTTTGCTGTGTCTTCTAGGACCCCCTTTCCTGTTTGGTTAGCCTCTGTCTAGGGTTTCTTCAACCCTTACTCTTGTTTCTCAATATATCCCTTTTCCTCTTTGGTTTTGTTCTTTTCTTTACACATCTTATTGGTGGGTCCATTTCATTGCTTCCTCTTGTGTCCCTTTCTTATCCTTTTCTCTTTCATCATTCTATAATTTTGTTTTTGTTTTGCTTTGTCATGTTTGCATCATTTTTTACTTCCTTGCCCACTTATCATCCGATTGTTTTCTTTTATTTTCCTTTTGATATATTTAGTTGCTTGTTTGTTCATGTATAAACTAATGCCTATAGATACACATACATGGAGTTTACATATAGTTACACACATATTATATATATTATACACATATACACACATACACATTTATAGACCACCTCTCACACACGTGTATATAGCCTCTTAAATACTATATTCTTTATTTAGAACTTACATATATAATTTATCCATATATATTAAAGATCTAAATAAAGAATATAACCTCTTTTATAATATTTTTTATTTAAATTATTATTACACGCACGCACGCACGCACGCGCACACACACACACACAATCTTGTAAAACTTATTATATTCACTAATAAGTAAATATTAATTATATATATATATATAAGCTTGTTATATATACTCATTATATGTATATATAACTTTAACAAGTTTTAAATTATATATCAATTGATGCATATATAGTTTTAAATCATATAGATAGACATATCAGTTACATGTTTTCTTCTAATCTTATATATGTATATATATACAAGATATAGGATTTTTGTACATATAGGTTTCATACTTTATTTAAAACTCATTTACAAATATTTATGAGCCATCATCCATAGGCATGGATCTTTGTATGGATTTATTTTTTTAGTTTCTTTTGTTAGTTATTTTTATCATCAATGTGCTTTGAAACTCATAACCACCCCTTTTGTTCACTTGGTCACTCAGTTTTGTTATTCTTCTCTTTAATACTTTGGTTAATATTTAATTGTATCCTGTTTGTTTGGTTAGTTGACATTGTCAAAATTTCAACTTAGTTTCTTGATGTTTTTTCTTTGTGTTCCTTTATTTATTTATTCCCCCTCTTTTTTGACTTTTTCTTCCTCCTCCTTGGTTTGTGTGCTTACCTTATCCCTCTTTTATTCTTCATGAGTGAGGCTTAGTGGATGCTAACAATTATATACACAATCAAATCCAAAAACAAATCATGTATTTAAAAAATGGATTGTCGAAACCTGATAAAATTCAAGTAGTTTTTGATAAGAAATTTGTATTCAAAAGTACTTGTTTTAAATGTGATAAAGATGGACACCGAGCTTTTGAATATCCTAGTACGAAGATTGACAAATAAAACTTGGTAGTATAGGAAGATCCAAAAGAGAATTTTTTTGATGTTGATTTGGCTTTACTTGAAATTGGGGAATCTCTTTTGGTGAGAAGAATCATGTTGGCTAAGCATGATGAGGAACTTGTGCAGAGAAGGAATTTTTTTAGAATTGTTTGTAAGTTTGGAGGTAAATATTGCAAAGTTATTGTGGATGGAGGTATTATTGATAATCTTGTTTATGAAGAAATGGTTCAAAATCTTTGGATTGCAATGATTGAAACATCCTACTCCTTATGGTATCAATTGGTTCAAGATGATCATTGGGTGCAATTTAGAGAGCAATGCTTAGTTAATTTCAGTATTGGACCTTTAAAGGATGAAGGTTTATGCGATGTGGTTAGCATAAATGCTTGTCATCTTTTTTTTGGAAGACCTTAGCAATTTGATAGAGGAGCTATACATGATTGTAGAAAGAATATGGTTACATTTGAGAAAGATGACATTTTTAATTTTTGAATCATTTGAAGGATGAGGAAGGATGAAAGACAAAGAACTTAAGTGTTTTCAAAACTTTGAGTTTGGAAACGACAAACCTGTGGTTAAGAATTTTTTTGATAAAGGATAGTCTAAATTGAGAAAGTTATCTGATCCCATGGTTAAGAAAAAAAGGTAAAGAAAAGAAGACTTCTAATCAGATGAGGGCATGCAAAAAGTATGATTCATGAGTAGCAATAGTAACAGATTGAGATGTCTGATGGAATAGTTGGTTGCAACAATAAGTCTAGGTAGACTTATATGTTTATTGATGAAGAGGATTTGTGGGTTAAGAATGAGCATGAGATTTATGTTATGAATTCTTTTAGATGTTCATAAGTACATATCAAACATCTTTTGTCACCTTGAGTATCTGATGCAAGAGCATCTTTGGGCTATTGTTAATCTTGCATCCCCAAAAATATATTTGCTTATTTTCTATTTTCTACTTATCTTTTTGATAGTTTGATTCAAAAAATACCTTTTTGTCCTTTCTAGATTTCGCAGGCTTGGCTTCTTATTATGGACCTATTCTGGATAAATATCCTATAATCACATAATTTAATGTTACAATTGATTGGAGTTATGGTTCATCTTCTCAAGTGCTAATTTACCATGTTGGTCTTCATATGACAAGTGGTATTTATTTTGGTGAGGTTCTATATTTAAGAGTAAGCTTATGCGCTCTTGGATCTAGACTGTTGGATACTGTGTAGACCTATATCTAAGGACACCAAAGATCTTATAATTTATTATGTATTTGGTCATTAATTCATTAAGGGAGAGTTTTATATTGTATAACACCTTTCCTTTTTTTGGGGAATGTAACTCAAAATTGACTTGTGTGTCTAGATGGCTATATATGTAATATTGTTGAGTCTTGTAGATGCAAGGGGAGATTATGCTAGCAAGGTAGAAGCTCGCAAGATAGAGTATGGTTTGTAATATGAAATGTATTGGTTGTAAACAAGAAGGCCTTATAACCTGGCATGTATGTGGTTCAACTGATGTAATTCAAGACCTATTGTTAATAAAAATGTTTGCTTTCAATTGTATCTTGTTATACTTCTTCTTTGTTGTATTAGTTGGGGGCTTGGTTATATCCTTTGGGGATACACCTACCTTGTACTATCAGTAAAGGTCCTTGGAACTATGTTATGCTTATGCTATATAGGGTCTTATTCCAAGTAGCAAACCATAGGAAGGTAGTAGTCTTTGATTATTTCAAATTTATTCTAGATTCTCTGCCATGAAAACACTCGTAGAATATTTCATTTCATAGCTACTTTCAATTTGTAACATTCTTTACATATGTAATATTAGGATTTTGATCCAATCCATGATATAGAACTTGTGAGAAACAAAAAATATATTCAAAAAATTTCAACCCCTCGTTGATTTCACTCAAATTCAAAGGGGCGTACAAGTTTCCATTAAAAGTTTTTTTATTTATTAAAGAAATCTTTCACCTTTTCATCTATATATTGTTTGGACCATAATTTTAGATCATTGAAACTTTCCTTGTTTGAAGAGGATGGTGCTTTGTTCTCTTGGCTCACCATCCATCCCAACCACATTATTGGTTAGACAAATGCTTGATCATGGAGATCCACATGTGTGATCATTCATATGATTTTTTGCACTAAGTTCTCTAAAATTGATAGATGTTCAAATATTTCTTTCATAGAGTTATGCTCCACAATACATTCTTCTTTACTTTCAAAGGCTCATCCATCAATTGATTCTTATGGTAAGTCCTTTATGATCCCTTGGAAAGTTAATGATATCTTGCTTCGCTTGTGGCATCTCCTATTAATTTTAGTGCCATTTCATAAACATTTTAATTTAATAGATTTCAATATAATTTTTTCTACTATTGGTAATGGAATAATACACATAATGTGTATGGACACTGATTGTAGACAAGATATTAGAAGTTGAGTTGTACATGCAAAGAAAAGCTATATAGTTGTTTAGCTTGGAAGTTTCTTCGAAACTTTATTAGTTGTAATTCTCCATAATCTTGTGTCTATATCTGTATGCAAATAGTGGAATACCAATATAGGTCAATGACCTTGGATGTTAATTTCGCTCTGAAACACTTGTTGACTATGTCTATTGGTAGCATTAGAAATATATATTTCCTTAATGACCATTTTTCTTTCATGTCCTTTCATATGGATTCAAACTATTTTAAAACACTTGTTGACTATGTCTATTGGTAGCATTAGAAATATATATTTCTTCAATGACCATTTTTCTTTCATGTCCTTTCATATGGATTCAAACTATTTTAAAATTGAATAAGATACAACCCTACCAAGACACATCGAAAAATTGAAGGTGAAATTCATATGGATTTTTTTGCCACAATAATCCGTACATATTTCTAATAACCCAAAGATGAGCCAAGCACTTGTACTATTAATATAAGCTCAATCTCTCCAAAATTGATCCCAAACTTAAATTTCTTAGGGATTTAAAAAAAAAAAATCCTGACTTATTGTAGTCTTTCTTCATAACCATTTTTATTAGTAGGTTTCTTTGATCTTAATATTGAACTAAATTAATGAACCTATGAGCCATGGTAAACTCCTCTAAGATTTTTCTTCCTACAATGAAACATAATTAAATTCGTATCTGACTATATTTATCATTAAATTAGAGGTAGTTTTGTTAACCATATCTAAAAACTAAATGGTTTTGTGTAATTGAATAGGATCTCTGATAGAGTGATTGTGATAGAATAATACTGAATCTAAATTCTATTATTCAACTAAACTATTTAAGAAATTTAAATTTTTAAACTTAACTACTTAATTATCCTTAATTGTTGCTAACTGAATCTTTATTGTATATATATAATCTTGAATGTTTATTGTTTATAGATAAGTCTGAACAAGATGTTGAAGATACTAAGTACGGTTGTAATGGTTGTGTTCTCATTCAATGATCTCAAGTAATATACTTATAGGAGATATAGAGTCATGTCCACGGAGGGACATGACTCTACGTGGTACAAAGTCCCTACATGGACTTTTAACTATTAAACTATGAACTATGTTCAATAGCCACAATCGGTGATTTGAGTCATTGGATTATGATTACTAGTATTATAATGAGAAGAGCCCGATTACATATGGATAAGAATATATAATGATATTCAATATGAAATTTAATATATACATACCATATATATATATATATATATATATATATATATATATATATATATATATATATATATATATATATATATATATATATATATATATATGTCAAATTTCTTCAATTCGACCATGGCTACAATTTTGACATTTTGTTCCTAGAGATATAGCGATGTATTGCATTTAGATAGATGGGGATACCAACATGTACCATACATTCCTTATTTATATTGGGTTATGAGGATAACTCATGTAATTAATTTTATTAGGTAATGAATAGTCCTTCATTAGGATTATCCTTTTGATAGAGGGCCACACCACCCTTACCCACTCACAATCAAGAAAGCAACAATATGGAGACCAAGAGAAATAAAAAAAATGCTCCACAAGCAATTTTATTATACTTGAAAATCCTTACAACACCCACAAGATGATATGATAGATATGACTTCTTCAAAAAGAAGTTTACAAATTCTTCAACATAAGAGAAATCCCAAATAAGAGCCTTCACACCAAGAGCTTCACCAAAAATTTCCACTTGAAGAGCTAAACCTTTAGAGCTTTCACACCTTGAAGTCTTCACACCTTCTAGCTTCTACTTCTCAAACTTCTCCTTGAGCTTCCACTCCTCAAGCTTCCCCTTGAGCTTGATTTAGAAATGCTCATATGCCTTGCTTAAATAGGCACTTACCACCCCATGCATGACTTATCCACAACCTTCTAGAATTCCTCCACAACCTTCTACAACTTCTAAAACTTTCTACAATATTCATAACTTTCTAGAATTCTACTCACTCACCTCGATAAATGGAATGACAACCATTTATTTTTTTATTTTTTTCTATTATGCCACCTATGCACCTCGAAAATAGAAATCACCTTTTCCTTTCTTCCTGTTTTCCATTTTAAATTATTTTTCTTCCTATTTTCGTCACTTTCTCTCTCCTCCACAAATTTTTTTTTTCCATGCAAGAAGCTCCTGCATCACCTTCTCTTGTATATTTTTAAGAGGAGTTTTATATAAAGAAGTTGATCAATGGAAGGATACGTGTGAAATAAAATATTGCATTTGGGATCTTTTAAATATGCAATGTGGAGTGGATTCTTCCATTAGAGGTCTTGTATGTTGTGACTCCACTTCAAGGGTCTATTTTATTTGCATTGTTTGGTAAATATAAATGTGAGTATTAAAAAACTAGGACTTTAAAGATGGAGATGACAACACATGGTATACATCCTTTAGCTAGATTGGGTCATGTAGATAACTTGTATGATTATTAATTGTATTAAGTGATTAGTAGGCCTTCATTACGATTGCCCCTCCATTGCAACTAGTGTTATAATATTATAATGCATTTAGTGGACAAAGATGCTAACATATGAAAAATACCTTAGTTATATTGGACCATGTGTATAACTTGAGTAATTATTTTAGACTTGGAATAGGTGATGAGGAGATGATAGGAAATCTTACACTTATACAAGAGGCCCCAACATGTTCATGGGACACCAATGCTATATTCATTCAACAATTCATCATTAGGGTTCCCACTTGCTTCTCCATCATACCCTTGCATACAAAAAGAATCATTAGTGTTCCTAGGCTTCTTTGATTATGATTTAGGAAGTTTAGACACTTTCCAATAGGATTCCATGACTTGAACCAACATGACTCTTTGGTTAGCTTTGCTACCCTTAATAAATCTCGGCTTGTTTTTTGGGGTTATAATAGAAAATGGCCTGCATGTTTACCCTAGACTATATAATGGACCAAATCCCACCCTTTTGGATCAAGAAAATTCAATTTGGCCACACAAAAGTGAACCAAAAAAATGTTAGAGAGTACTTGCTTCACAAAGGGACTAATTTCCTTATATTTCTCTCAACCCATTTTTTGAACCTTAAATTTTAATCAACTTCACACTTGAGCAAACCAATGACTATTCGAGACACCCTTTTTGGATTTCTACAAATATTCAAAAACTAAACTCTGAATAGATAATAAGTGGCCGGTGAGCTTGGACCGATCATAGTTAGGAACTAGCCATATTAGGTCTTGCGACAACTAGTAATCTTACTCCACAATTTGTTTCCCTATAACTTTCTACTTGGGCCTAGTTTCATCTTCTTCAAAAAAATTGAAAAAAACTTCCTAACTCATGAGATCCCCTTCTACCATGTGGAATTCTTTTCAATTGCCTTTTTCCTACCAAACTAGGCCTGTCACATGAAGAAGCCAAACCTAGGGCTTATTACTAAAAATAGTCATTGTCTTGAACATATATGGGGCCTTGTAATATTAATGTACATTGTGTGACCTATATTTCCCTAAGGTTTTAAAATTTTTGGCTAGAGGAAGATAGCTCAATTCCTTGTATTTCTACCAAACCCTAGGAAGATGAGGGTTTTAGACCATTGGAGAGAATTTTGTTTTTCGAATTCAAGGCAATGATCATCAGGATTCCAAACCAACTCTAGTAGATAGGTAATTGAACCAAATCATGTCTCCAACTATGAATCACCAAAGCAAAATACAATTTTTTTTGAAAATTACTTAAAGTCATAACCAAATCTTTTCATTCAATAGCTAAAAATCCACATTACATTTCTTGCCTCAATCCTATAAACCTTATAGTCTCTTAGGTCAACGACTATAACCACTTGACAACAATTTTTGAATGACTTGATTGTTGGATTTTGAAAAATGCACATTGTTTACAAAAATTGTCATGCCTCAGCTAAACAACATAGAGTTGCTAATACTATCTTCTCTATCAGAGTTGCCTCAACTAAACAACATAGAGTTGCTAGTACTATCTTCTCTATTAGAGTTGTCGAGTCATCCAATTAATACACAACAAGAAGGTGTGAAGTTAAAAAAAAATCTTTTGGACCCTCCCCATAATGGTAATTATTCATTTTATAGTGCAGTAGTAAATTATAAATTATAAGGTATGTTTTAATTTAATAGTTAATTTTTTTGAAGAACACATAGTTTTAATAAATATATAAACATTAGTTTAATGAAACCTATATTTTTATTTTTCAATTTTATTTTAACCAATATGATTTGAAATAGATGCACATAAAATTCTTTTTTTAAAATAAAATTTAATCTAGCTTAAGTAGTTTTTATGGAAAAGTATACATTTGAATAATTATTTTTTTATATATCTAAGTATAATATAAATTGTTTAAATTTGAATATGGTTTATATAATTACTTTAAAACTTATTTCTAACTAATACTATGTATTAAAATAATCTAGAGAATATATAGATAATAATAAATTTCAATAAATTTTAGATGTCATTAAATATAAACAAAATTTTATAAAGCAAATAGTATAATTCTAATTAACATTATGCTGAATAGAAAAAATAGAATAAATTTAGTAATAAGTATTTTTTTAATCTTATTGATTTCACTTTGATCAATTTTTATTTATGTGCATGCTTGTCTGTGTTCATGTAGAATTTTCAAAATAGTGGAAGATTAAAAATTCAATTAAAACATAGAAAAATAATTTAACATTAGAAATGTAACATTTGCCAATAGTGGCATGTTGTGATGGTTAAGTTGTTATGTTGTTATCCTTGCCATCAAGGTTCAAATCTCATGGGGATGAGGTCCCCCGTTTGTGGCCTCACTGGTTCATAGCTCCAGGTCAAAGCGTTTACCCCTAAAAAAAAAAAAAAGAAAAAAAAGAAATGTAACATCTAGTTTATAAAAAGTGTAATATTTATATTAAAAATAAATAAATTCTAATTGGTATATCAAATTTAATGAAATAAATTCAAAATATGTCACACCAATACTTAGTCTACCCACAAGTACTAACAAAAGTATAGTCTAATAATTTTATGGTAAATAATGTTTTATAATTTAATAAAAAATATTTGCCCTAATCTTATTTCTACCTTCTCCCTCGATAATAATACTAGTTTTTTTAATAAGAAGTATACTCTAATAATTCTATTGGTATCTTTTAAAAAATAGATTTTTAAGATTGATCTTATCTCTATCTTGATAATAATTATACATATAATTTATTTCATTTTTAAATGATTAACATCATTTAAGAAAGCCAAAGTTTGAAAACCACCATTAAATAGAATTTTAAAAACTTATTTTTTCAGAATAAAAAGAGATATATCTCCATTCAAAAATTGATTGATGTCGACCTAACTTTATCTTTATTTAAAATGTATTAAATGAAATCCAAAAGATTTATCTGGCCAGCCACAAATTATTTTTTTGTATATTGCATCAATTGGAACGTAGAAGTAGAGGAAGTTGTTGGGAAACGTTGTCCCCACAAGAAGATAATGGCAACCGAACCATATTCAATCTTCAAATACTTATTCCCATTAGTAGGACCTACGCTCCAAAAGGAACTCCATGAAATTTAACAGCGAGGCTTAATATTTTCTACTATTGTATTCCATTTATTTACTGTTATTTCCAGTCCTGCAGCGAACAGCTCACAATTATATATAGCATTAAATACTTCAATGAGGTTGTAAATCTCATGTTTAAGTGAATCAGCTTTAATATATAGAATTAATATGGCTTCCACAATAATTCAACTTGGTTCGTTGCACATTTGTATCACACTTTGATGGAAAGTATAAATTTTCTCACAAATTACAAATAATTAGGGGCCAACAGCCATATTACTATTCTAGAGATCTCTTCGTTCTTGCTATGAAGTTGAGGCTCCAAGGTTAAGAATTCTTGCTAAGAAGTTCATAGTTTCAACGTTAAGAATTCTTTTTTTCTGGGTCTTCAAAGCTTCAAATTGTAAACGTTAAGAATATATTTTTTGTTTCTGGATCTTTAACGTCTGATAAAAATATAAGATCATGGTGACCTCGCAATCCGTCGCAATCTCTATCATAGATGAATGGATGGAAACATATCTTTTATAGCCAGATATCAATATGATTAATTCACTATAAATTATAATACTTCAATTCTTAACTTTTATATAAGGGAGATTCATTAGATAAATGATGATTTAAAATTTATTAAAAAAAACTGATTTCCTTTTTCTTAATAATAATAATAAAGCCATAGTAATATTAGTAGTTGATTTGAAGTATTTTTATTATGATTATTATGATTATTATTATTGTTTTTCTTTTATTTTTAAAAATAATTATTTTTATCTTAATTTTTTCTTTGAAATTTCCTTTATGTTTTATAGACACTTCTCTCTTGTTTATGATGAACATCTAAGTGTATTTCTAACCGTAAAAAATGAAATTATATTGTACTATTAGTTATGTTTTGATTAAGTAAAAACAGGTTTTGAAAGGATCCGAAACCTTGTACAACAAATCAAAAGATATAACAATATAAGGCCCAAATACAATAGTGTGAGTCACCAAGCACAAGCAAAGATAGGGAAAAACCAACAAATTCCCACCACAACGGACATCAACCCAAAACAAAGGAGCTTAAGATTTAGATTTAGATTTAAAACCTCCCTTGTGGGACCACAAATTCTTATCTAGAGGAGGGATGGAGTACTTAAATTTCTTTCCTTTTACTGCTGTCCATCCATCCTCTAACTTAGCCACATCGTTCTGCCAATCCTCTGAAGAAACAAAGGAGTCCACATGGAAGACCGGAGAAGAAGTATCATCCAACAAAAAACTCTCCCTAGGAGAGGCCACTTTGGGTGATCCCAAATAAAAAACATTCTGTATTGCAGGTCCAGAGACAACAACAAGACCACAGACAACAGACTGAAAAAGGACAACATCCGGGACAGTAGGACCAACAGTTTGGGAAGTAGGAACCTCCTCCAAAATAGGCTGAACCAACACATCAAGAGTACTACTAGTTATGTTACCATTATTGTTATTTCATTATCATTAATTATGATCTTATTAGTAGGAGTTAATTATGGAGTTTCAAAGTTATACTCTCTGATCTAATTTTTACAAGTAATAATTTACATAAATACTTGGGTGGTTGTTCCTTAATGCCTATGATACATGGCTAATCATCATCAACCTATTGGAAAAAAAGAAGAAATCAAAATGCTATCTTGAGCTCACTTATCTTTGTTTTTACATTAAAGAGTGAGCACTAGGTTACCTAGCATCATATACATCATATAAAGTGGCACCTAGTACCATAATTTAGTCTTTTTAGGACCAAATACGAACTTCTAGATTGTGGAAAAAATTAAGTATGAGAGAGATGTTATATGTTAGAATCTCATTATACTTTTTTCTATTGAGTATTTATTCTAGTACATCCACATTAATAACATGTAGTAATTATTTATTACCATAAAATATTAGCTCCTATTAAGGAGACATGACTATGAATAGTTTTACTCCACCAATTTTCACGATCACCTTATTATAAAGATATTACATAAGAATAGCTCAAATAGGAACATGCATATGATCTACATAGGTAGTACATCCAAATGAACCTTCAATATATACAAATATTTTATCCTTTTTCATACTCTAGTACCTCTAGGTGGAGAAGGAATAGTAGCTAGAGGTAAAATAGCTACAAGATTGACTTTTATGGGAGAACCACATTTAAGTATTGTCTTCTCCAATAGGTCATATAGTTGCTTCTTCATTTTACCCATGACTTGGTTTAAAAGGTGGTGGATTTATATGTGGTTGGCCAATGGTATATCCATACACAATCTATTTCCTCAAGACTTGAATAACTCCTTCATTAATAAAATGAAGGAAATTCTTTTCCTCTAGCTTCATGATGATAAGTACCTAAAATGAGATGTTATGATATATGTGTCTTTGAAGAGGCTCAATAAGGTTTTGGATCCAATTATAAAATATGTATTCATTCTCATTTTCCAAATAGACTAGACATAATATCAAGATAAATAATTTACCAAACCAAGTTATAATTGTTTTGTAATCCTAGGAATTTACTAGAAAAAGACTCTCATATGACTAAAATTATGGTGCAGTTAGAAACCAAAAATACCTCAAACCTCTTGGGATAAAAATAAGTCAAAGACGATATGAAAACAAGTATCATGGTTTTTACAAAATGAGCATATATTTTTACCCCCGTCTAGATGCTTGATAGGTAATCTTTGCAATAATAGGCACCATATGAATTAGATCTTCTTGGGATCAATAGGTTTCTTCCAAAGGCGAGTCAAATTCTTTGTCCATTTTGAGGGTTCAAGGTTTAGTTTCCATTTGGGTTTGAGGTGCACAAAGATCTCATGGTTTGACATCCAACTCTTACAAATGTATTTAGCACTAATAGTGGGTAAACAAGTATCAATAGGGCATTTAAGAATGAAATTCTATCATATAAGGTATCATAGTTTTTAGAGAGGTATAGCTTATAATAGGATTCTCTTTCCATAGCATAAATTCTCTAATGCAAATGATGGATATCGAATCTAACATACAAATCCTCCTAACTAATTAGCCTAACTTAATGTATTATGTTAGAGAAGCATTTAATCATTCTTATAGTCTATTTCCTGGTAGAGAAGCCTTTAATAAGGGTTAATGGTTTTTCATCATGCATGGGATAACATAAAATACTCCTTTCTTCAAAAAAAATTATCCTCATCAATACATCTATTATTTTTAATAAATTTCCTTACATGATCCTAACTCTTCCATATTGATTTAAATTTCTTGGATCTAGGTACTTTGGCAAACAAATTAGTAGACAAGAAAGAATCCCCTTCTAGGAGTAGAAATTAGCAACAAGGTAATAGGAGTTATTTTTTATTAAAATAATATTCTAGGGCTCATCCCCAAGAGTAGCATTGGCTATCTACTTAACTGTAAGGCAAAGACCTTATGGTCAAGTTTCTTTCATACCCAGACCTCCATATTCTTTTCTTACAGAGCATTATTTCCATTTAAAATAATGTTTCTTGTTGATCCCCTTTCTCATCAAACCATAGTAAGTCCCTTAGGATATATCTAAAGTATAATTAAAGCATCCTTTGTTAAATTTTCTAGGTAGTGATCCTAGCTAGTGATAGATATCTATTGCTCGACTTGATAAATTTTCTTACAATTCTATGTACACCCCAATTCTATATCTCCTCCAAATTGGGATTAACCAAATATGGTATACCTATATACTTAACTTAATTTTTTGCACCTCCCTATGTAAGACCAAATTTCCAAAACTAGTTAGGAGGATGCTCATCCTATCCTAGCATAATAGATTATGGGAGAGATACCTTACTCCCTAATGAAATACAAAATAAATCAAAATTTATCATTATATTGATAATATTCTCCTCAAAAAGCTTAATAGTAATAGCTATGTCATCAACAAATTCAACATTACATATCTTCTCTCCATTTGTGAGCTTTATACCTTCAAATTTTTGGGGAAGGGGATTATCTTAGAGAATATAAAACAATGCATAAAAAATTATGACACATATAGATGGAGCTAGAGGACATCTATCTTTGATGGATGTAGAGTTTCCAAATGCATTAGATTCATATTGTGTACCTTAACACTATAATTTATATGATTCATTGGAGTAAGGAGCATTTGGAAAATGAACTAGGAAAATGGAAGTTACTAATTCATTTTAATAGTCAAGGAGCACCATACAAGCCTTTTAATTTGACTCCTTAGCCCAATCCATAGCCTCACAAAACAAAATAAGATTGTCCAAGATATATCTTAGTTTTATAAACCCTATTTTGGTGGAGTTAATAATATTAGGTAGAGCATTATCCAACTTGAGAGGAATAATCTTGCCAAATTATTTATAGAATACATTCAATAATGTGATATGCCTCTAGTTTTTTATGAACATTTTATCCTTGTCTTTGAGGGTAAGACTTATTAGCCTATAATTGACTTATCTCTCAAGATACATGTTGTTAATGGATTCATTATGGACTTGGAAGAGACCCTCTTGAACCAAACTTATATTATTTCTATAAAAATCAAATGTTATACCATCAGGTCTTGAGGCCTTATCATTTCTTAACATCTATATAGTCTTTTTTATTTCAATCACATGGATATATTAGTAAAGAAATATTACATCCTCCCAAGTTACTTTCTTTAGAATTAGGTTAACAATTTCTAACCTAGAATATTCCATTGGTTATCCTATATCTTATGTTTGATTGTGAACACATTCTTGTAAAAGTCTGCAAAGGCATGAAGTATCACACTTTGTGAGTTTAATTCCTTTCCATCTTCCTAGATCAAATGAATCATGTGTTGAGATTTTTATATTGAAGGTGTTAAAGAAGCATTTAGAACCATCGTCCCCATGAATAATCCAATTTGGGCTGGTCCTAGATTTGGCCCTTGAATCATGTAGTGTTGTGTCCCTTTGCTAGAGTCCCTAGATTGGACCATTGAATATTTATAATCAATACTATCTGGGTAGCATTGCAAAAATCCTTTATCATTAGTAAATTTTTTTTGTATCTCTAATTACAGACTTCTTCAATATTTGACTTTTCTCATTCCAATTACCTAGAATAGGGTTCTCTAGACAATCTAAAAATAATAGTTAGTCCTTGACTGCTACATTGTTGAACCATCTCATACAATCAGATGAGAGTATATTGTCATCTTTAAGAAATGAAGTGTTAAAGGAAAATAATCTTTGTTCCCTTACTTACCAAAAGTATTTATAATGAAATTTTTTTGAGTAATAATAGGATGATAACTTGATAGGGTGTATGAGATAACATCAATACCAACATCCTTGTTATCTTATCTAAAGGTGAAATTATTCCTATTAACATAAAATTTGTCAATCCTACCAATAGTTCTCTTTTTATCACTCTAAAAATTAGACTAAGTGTGCCATCTAACATTATAGTTGGGTTGCAACCTAGTAATGGGAAATAAATCTTGTTCATGTTAATTTTTTTATACCAAAAGAGCTTCTCATTTCCCTTCCACTCAAACTTATTTTATCTAGTTTTCTCCAAGACAACCTCAACAATGTAGAAGCCACCTCCCACAATCTTGGGAACTTTTTCTAGATGGAACATCTACCTCCATAGCTCAATTATGTTCTTATGGTCATGTTAGGTGCATACAAATTGAAAATTCCAATTTTTCTTCCATTAATATTCAAGTTAATCCACGATAATAATTTTCAAGGGGAGCACCCCCTATTCAAGATAGACTTAGCCCATTTAGGCCCTCTAATGATTGTAGTGCCTCACTCACCTTACTTGTAAGATACAAAGAATGATTTGGCATCATGCAAAGCACACTTAAAAAATAATTTCCAAATAAAACTTGACAACTTTAACCTCCCAAAGAAATAATATGTCAATGTCAAGTTGTTCACCATGAGGAATATTTTGATGATATGTTTTGTATCATATGACTTAGGGCCCTTGGACTTAAAAAATAATAATTTAAATCCATGGATAAACTCATTAGTCAACTTTAATGGGGGATGTAATGCTCTTAAAGAAGCTAGATCCTAGGATTCTTGGGTTCTCTATTGGAACTTGTTGATCCCACCAACCTACCTCTTTTATTTTTAGCAATGTTCTCCACTTCACTATTGAAAGGAATTTAATGCTCCTTGAATTCCAATCTCTTAGAGGTCCTAACTCTTTTTTTCATTTTTATGAACCATAAATACATAGACCTTAGGATCCTCTTGAAAAAACTTATAGGGCACATTAGCATCCATTTTTATCACTTATTCTTCTAATCTATCCACACAAGAATGCTCTAAAAAGGGCTTGCATCCCTCATCCTCCAGGATCTAATTGGTATAATGGTAAGAAGAGAAATTCTTTGGGGCCTAGGGTGGGTATGAGGGGGAAGGGGGTGGTGGGATGGGAGAGTAGGAATGATCACAAGATTAAAATAAGAAAATTTATTAACTATTCCATAGACATCTTCAAGGAAATCCAACAAATTAGTTGATGTCAAAATATTAGAAAATTTGTCATCTCTAGCATCCAAAAAATTCTTTCTAAAGTCTCAACCACCTTGGATGCATTTTTGCCTATGTTATCTACCATATCTATGGATGAAGTGGGGAAGACTGTATTTTCAAAGTACACTCTATTTTTTAAGAATTTAAAAATAAATAAATTTAGTATGATAGATCCTTCTAATATTTTGGCTAGAACCATTTATTGAGAATTCATGGTTATATGCTTAGGTTTAGGATAAGGATCTAAACCAAAGGTAAGAGAGTCAAAATTAGGTACATTAGGAGCAATGGGGGTTGATATCAACACCCTTCCTATTCTAGGGAGCTTTCAAAGAAGAAGCCATAATAAGCTTGTCATGTTCATTAGAAATAGCAATAGGATCACTTGAATGTTTAGGGACAATATTGTTTTGGACTACCTTGTGAGATGATTTGGCATGAGATGCTCATTTTATTCAAAAAATATTTTAGGGCTAGGAATGGCAAGCTCCTTATATGACCCTCTTTTATGCACACAGAAAAACAATAGCTATATCGAGGTATGTAATCAGGAAAGAAATATATGATCATTTAAATTAAGTTAGATTTTATTGGGTACATCGAGACTAGGATTGATTGAAATAAGGGGTCTGGAGTCTGTGTGAGGGAGAAAATTGTCAGTTCTATCAACCCTAATAACACTTCCAATGGGCTTAAGGGATTAGTTAATGAGGTTCCACAAGAAAGATGACATGTTTCCAATAGTTAACCACTAAGGACATGATAAGGCCAAAGTTTCTTCATGTATGGTTTGAGGCGACCATGAGATTGTTCTAAAATTTAAAGATATGATTCTCAAAAATTAGTTTTTAGCAATCTCTTGCTAGCTATTAGGGTTTGATAATAATAAAAAAAATAGCCCTTTTTGAAGCATCCTAAAGTTTGAAAATAGAACCCTAGTCATTTACAACAAATATTATGCATTCATTCAATTAAAAACAATTGAAGTTTGAAGCTAGGTAAACTCCTAGATGACTAATAACAAATTAATAGTTTTTAATCTATTCTCTTCAACATCGATGACAATGGCCATTTGCAAATTTGGTTGTATAATGATTTCAGTGATCGTAGAAACCTACTATCACCTTCTTTGGGTGTAGTCTAATTGGTTCCTTTCATTCATTTCTAAGTGCTCCATCCAAAATGGCTATCGAGTCTTCTAAAGCTTCTTTAAATAATGTATTCCTAAGTTTACTAGTCACTGATGTTTGCAATTTAAGAGAATTTTGAGCATTTCCTAGCATCAGGGAGCCCATAAAGGGTTGATGGTGTGAAAAAGCATAGTAAATGTAGATGGAGGACAACCTTCTGCTAGCACGGAAGGCCTTCTTGAGAATTTTTCCTTACATTTTATAGAATGACTCAACACATAAAATAAATTTAGAATATTAATGTATCGATCCCTAAACAAATATAAAATAAATAAAATGATAATCACACATGTATAAACTATACACATTAATAAAATATAAATGGTAAATTTTTTTTTGATTAAAAAACCTCAAAAATAATATTTTATTTAAGCACTTAAAGTTATAGTTGTTATAAAAAAACTTAATCTAAATATTTATTTTCAATGTTAGTTTGTCCTTTTTATTAATAATTAACTCTATATTAAAAATGTGTTAAAAAAAAAAAAATATTCAATATAATTTGGCTTAACCCTATACATAAAAGAGATGTTTAAAACAATCTTTATATATTTCAATTGTTATTAGTCCCTACCTTAAGGCAGGGAACTAATGTTTTTGTTTGCCCCCTCACTATTTTTTTAGGAAGTCAGTATCATATTCTAAAGTTTTTAGACTATTTATTTTTAAATTTATTTATCAAAAGTAAAATTCTTTATTCTGATTGGTCCCAGCCTATTTTCATGGGAATAAATCATCTTTTCTAAATTAATTTTTTTAGAAAAAGGTAGCAAATTGACATGTATTTAATACTTGTCAAAATCACTGACAAGCCTTGTCAAACTTTGTCTCCATTAAAACAAATCTTAGATGCTGATCATTTTGCATGTTTGTTTAGCTGAAGTGGTGTACAATCCCACCTGTCACACACCCAAACTTGGCACCATTGCATGGCCTTGCCATGATAGCATTCCCCCCAAATTATTTATGCTTGAATAGTGACAGGTACCAAGGAACAAATAATTACAAAGTTTTGGTGCATGACGAAAATTTTGATATCTCAAAGATCTCCAAACACAATTGTCTGTTTAATGTTATCTTTATTTGGACAAAAGTTAAATGAAAAAATATTATATTATTATGTTTTTCTAATAATTATAAATTATTAAATATATTTAATAAAAAATGTTAAAATTAAAATTAATTTAATAATTTTTTTTAATATTATAGTGCTTTTATATTTAAGCTATATTAGTTTGAGATGTACTAGTTGTGAGTTTTGTTAATATCTTATTAGTTAGTTACTATGTGAAAGTGTCTTTAATTTCATATAAATTATTTAATTATTTAAATTTTATTTTATTTATTATATTCTTAGTTTTTTTAATTGGAGAGAATAGTTTTTTGATTTTGTATAAATCTAGATAGTTAATATAAATCTTTTTGTGAAAATGTATATCAAATAATTAATATATTTAATTATAAATTTTCTTAACAATTAAACATAACATTTATTACATTTAATTTTTACAAAAGAATTAACATTGAAAGGTCATATATTTAACACTATTACAACTTAAATGTATTTAATTCATTTTATAATGAGATATAATTGAGAAATATAAATGGATTTCAAATATTCTTCTAAGAATCAATTTTTTTTAATTGAAATATAATACATACAGGCAATCAGTTTTCTTATAAAAAAGGCATATATTTAACACTCTTACAATTTCAATTATTTAATTCATTTTACAATTAAAATATATTATTCAGAAATATAAATAGTAACTCATGTTGTTGCATAAATAGAAAATACTACAAACTTGTATCTAAAGCTAATCCATTCATAGCCATGGCACACTACAACACATTTCATCTCACACAAGATAATTTCCTTTATGAATCCACACCCATGATCCAAAGACAAAGACTCCAGCTCACAAAGAGCTCTTCTTTTAAATGTAAATACGTTCCTTTTATCAAGAAAACGCTCCTCCCAAAAAAAAGAGTATTGAAAAACAACTTTACGATGAAAGGTTATTTTCAGGTGTCCCTTAGAGTAGCTTTGGTATGTTCTGTCGAAGGACAAGGCCAGCAACTATTTTATATGTGGCTTCCGTGGGATGAACTGAATCCCAGAAAATGCTGGTGGATGCATTTCTACAAGTGATTGGAGTTTTTGCATCACAAATGGGCCCAGCCTCTATTAATCCCGTCCCACAGCAACCCCTATCTGTTATCTCCATTCCTGCAAAACACAACCCATGTTGTATAGAATTATAATTAAACAACTCTAACCATTTTCAAAGGAAAAACATAAAATTGTTTTGATTTTGCAAATCTTACCATATACAGAAGGATTTTCTATCATGTCTAAAACATGGTTATAGATATCGATGTACTCCACTCGAATGCCTGGTAAACGAGCTTGCAATACTTGAACAATTTCATCCACTTTTTGGTTGTAAGAAGATGAAATATAATTAACTTCCTCAATACATCCTGATTGCCCATATAACGTCTTCACTGCCGGCACACATCCCAAGGGAGGAAGCCCAACTATGCCAAGTTTGCGTATCCCGAGTTTGTAGATCTCCTGCTTAGCAAAAGTAGGGTTTATTCTCTTTCCTTTTTCTAAGTTGTGCTATGGGAAAATCTGTCCATTGGAGATGGGATTAGTTTTACCTGAATGAAGTTGTTGCAGATGTCAAGTAAGAAATCCTGGAATTGTTGGACGCTAAATTGATTTCTTCTATTGGGAAGAAATAAATAATTGAGTATGAAGTCGTTGGACCCTGCTACTAGTAGAAATATGCCTTCATTAATTATGTGGGATGAGTTTTCTACTCCCACCATATTTTCCAGCCGCGCCTTGTATCTCTTTAATAGTTCAACTTGTTTCCACATGGGTATCACATTCTGCAGGAACAACACACATTTTTTTTCAAAATTGACCACTTAGAGAGGAATGTAAATGACAACTGCCATACTTATATTCTATAGATCTCTTAATTCTTGTCATAGTAAGATGTAATTTGCAATGTTCCAGTACATTATAGAGGACGAGTACAATATGTAAATGACAACTGCCATACATATATTCTATAGATCTCTTAGTTCTTCTTATAGTAAGATATAATTTGCAATGTTTCAGTATTATAAAGGATGAGTACACATTTTATATATTGTTAAGGAATAACATCGTAGAAACCTCTCAATCAAATGATAAAAACGTGTCTATCTTACAGAAAAAATGAGTGGAGAAGTACAAGATGGAGACTTTAAATTATAACGTCTTAAAGGTGAAGTGGCTTCTATTAGATACAACAATGGTCTAACGTGATCAACATAACAGTATAGTAATAATGTAATTTACTGCAGAAAATATCAATAATTATTTTTTAACTAAAAATATTTATGAAGATAAAAAGAGAAACAAAAAGGAGAGTTCAACAAGGAGCTCTATGGTGAGCAACAATGTCATCTGACTCACAAGACAGATCCAAGGGTAGCTGTCCCCTATCTACAATATTCCAATCCTGAACATGATCACAAGCCTATTTGGCTAAACAATCACCAGCTCTGTTCCATTATAGAAAAATGTAATTAAACTGACTCTAAGAATAATATTTTCCCATATAAAATATAATCAACTAAAATATATTATATATTGAATACCTGATAAAAAAAAATATAATCAACTAAAATATATTATATATTGAATACCTGATAAAAAAAAATATAATCAACTAAAATATATTATATATTGAATAGAAATATACCAAATATATATAGAAGCATTTAAGTATTTCGTACTAAACTAGAACTTCTTGAAATTAGAATGGTCTCGTCCTTTCTGATTTTGAGACCTAAATTCATCAAGAAATTCAATGATTTCTTCAAAAGTATTAAAGTTTGCAGATAAATAAGAAAGAGAAAACTTGACCTACAACAAGGTCAGAGGTGAGGTTGTCGAATCCAGTCCCTCCAGAAGCAAAGCTTACGCCTGTGAGAAGTTCTTGAGTGCTTAGATTAGGATCCAAAAATGGTGGAATTGTTTCTTTCACCCCAAGGCCCGAAGCTGCAACCACAAATTCTACCAATTAATTACAATATATTTTAATTAAGCAAAAATGCAAGAAATAGGAAATGGTGAAAAAGTTAACCAATAAAATCTGTTGCAAGTTTGCCATTAGAAAAGCGGCCATTTTGTTGGTGACCCTTGAAATCTTGGCCATATGGGGCGTGGTTGCCTTTGACCATGGTGGGAATGAAGTTGTTGTTGCCAGGATCAACAAGCGAGTCTCCGAATGTGAAGAGAGCAGGGATTTTGGCATGACTACCATCAATGCCTGCACAGAATGAAAGCAGAATAAGGAGGAGCGTGCAAATGCACCAAGCAGGATTCAAACGCCTCATGTTTCATCCATTTTGTTGAAATACATTGATGCTTAGAATAACACTCTCCGGTGTCTCCATCCATAGGAAGAGGCAATAAATGCATTTAATATGACTGAAACTTCTTGGTTGAGTCGATTTGCTTTTCGTCGGAGTGGAATCTACTAGTTTCTACGAGACTTTAAAAAATACTACTTACTATAAGTGGTCATAATTGTTGGGATATCGTGGAGTCTTTCTTCTCCACTAATTTTCTTCTTGTTCGTTGCCATGAGTTATATGGTGGGGGATGGCTGGCTTACCCTAACATTTGTTGTTCGTTACCATGAATTATACTACGGGGATGGCAAGTACGGACCCTCACATTAGTAGTTCCAGTAAAAGTAGATGACCCACCCATTACATTATTGTGTGCGATGCAGGTAGTATAGGTAATAAAAATGGAGAGTGGTTGAGGCATCCAATAACACAAAAATTAATAGGGAAAAAGTAATGTAGATATAAAAAGTTGTTTAAATGTCTTTATGTAAAATAAAATAATTTTAAGATAGGGAGAATAGTTACATTGACATTTTTTGATATTTTATAGATTGATAAAATAAACTTATAATTGGTTATTTTGAATAATTAAAGTGGAATAGGGTTTGAATTCTTACAAAATCATAGGTCTATAGACGGAGATAGGGTCATGAGCACTCACACCTTATAAACTAGAATAGAAACAAACTGAAAATCAAAATCCATCAACAACAAAACTAGGAAAACAATAACATATTAGGGAGGCAAAAAACAAAATCCTAGTAATTGCCTAAGTTCATAAAGAAACATACATGTAAGTTGTAACCCAAAAAACACAAACCAACAAAACCGAACTAGTCGAACAAACAAGCAATAACTAGCAACCATAAAAAACCACCAACAATAAAAACCCACCAACATCAAGAACCAAACACCAAGCATCCAACCCACACCATCTTGAGGCAAAAGGACAAAATACCTAAAGGCTACTTTCGTAGCTACTTATCTTGGTCTAGAAAGGATTGCTTGGGGGGTGGAGGGATGCCTCACTCGACCCTAGAGAAGCCTGTAAATTGTCCTTGTCCTTGCTGAGGATCTACTTCCTTCGTTTTCTCTTCACTTTTCTTTCTTCCAGCTAGAGCTTCAGACCGCCAATGTCACCCTCCATCTTAGCTTGAACAGACTTATGATGGGAAGCCAGTTCTTTAATTTGATCACCAAGATGATGTTAAGCTTTCTTCATAATATAGAGGGTCATGAGCATCTCATTGTTTTCTTTTTCTGAGGGCACTTTATTATGAATATCAAGCATTTGCTCCTCCAATTGTTACCAATTATAAAAGGTGTCATCCAGAGCCTGACCCACCTCCCACCAAGCATCATCCTTATGACCCGTTCTCCAATCTCCCCCCGACTTGCACTCTGCTTCAAAAATAGCCTCCAATTTATTTATTTTCCTATGGGTAATGTGCACTTGAAATAGTAACCATCTACTCACCACCTTTAATATGTTACACCATTTCTAGCCATCTCATTTGAGTGTAAGGCCAACATTTCAACATCTACAATACCATCCTCTTTTTTAGGAACAAAACCAACTGAAACTTTTTGAGACACTTTGGAATGTCCAAGATAGAAAATCAATAACAAAGGAGGGAGGGAATTGAGTAGACCATGGGGATAAGGGAATGAAGAACTAGGTAAAATTATTAGGGGTCCACTCTGAATCTATGGCCCAAGATGATCCCTTAAAGTAGAATCCTTAGAGACATCCACATCAGCATCATTCTCCTACTGCTGAGGGAGATCTTGTTTCTTTTCCTTATCCTTATGAGAAGGAAGGATGCACATACCAAAAAAATTATAATCAGTTATTGTTTAATAGAACAATTGATAGATTTTAGATTATGTATTTAGACTAGGTGAAAAGTTAATGCTATGTTATGTAATGACATGCATATGTAACTTGACAATTAATGCCACATCATGGATTAGGAAGATTGAAAAGAAGGAAAATATAAGACTTTGATTTATGATAATTTAGAAGCATGATCTTATATTAATAATTGTTTTCCTTTTTTTAATATAATTGAATTATGGGAAACTCTAGAACACCTATTTAGTCATTAAAATTTTGGTTGAGGAAGAAAAATACAAGCTATTGAGATCTAAATCCTCACACAATTCACAACTCTTTTGGAACCCGATTGGTGGTTACCTCTCAATTTCCTTGATTGAGTGATTGTAATCAATTTAGGTTAAAAATCACATGTCAATCACTATCTTGAGGTCATTGATCCTTATTTTCACCTGGAAAGTTAAGATTAGTACCTTGTGTCATAGACATCCTAGACTATCTCACCTAGTGCCATATCCCAAATATGAAGTTCTTATCTAGGTTAACAAAATTCTTAGAATAGTAATCATTACAGAATTATATGTAGTAGCTGAAATGAAAATTATACACATATTAATTATTCACATTACTAAAAATAGACACATGAAAATTCCTTTCATATAAAAAACTTCATAAACACCATTTTATCAAACAAATCCTAACTTATAGTCTATCATGTAAATAAACTTAATCTTGGATAAGCCAACTTCTATATGTCTCTAATAACTTTTACATATAATCATATAACATACTAGCTAATACCTTTACACATAAGCATTTAACTTATTAGAAAATTTTATATTTTCTAAGTCTCAAATGAAAGAAAATCTCATTAAATATAGGAGTCCTCATCCTCGAAGGGTAAAAGCACAAACCCGTGTCACCTTTTTATAAAGGAAAAGGCTAACAAAAGTACAACTGTTCATCTTTAATGACATAAAAATGGTAGTATTATTTATAATTTGATAATGAAGTAAACTAATGAAACCTATAAAAATGAATGAATTTTAGGATTATAATTTTTACTAATTATTTTGAATAAGAATTGATATATTTTCCTAATTTTAAAAGATTATATTTTACTTTTTGAAAAACATTGAAAATTAGGGGTCTAGTTACCACCACAAAATAATGTGGAAATAAACTTATTTTCCTTCGATCTTAGATTATGTTATAAATAACATATATAGCTCGAATAATCAAAAATAAAAATTGGCTTTAGACCTATAATTTATCTTTTATAACAATTCAAAATTAACTCATCTAAAATCGATAGTTCTCATCTCCCACTACATTTTTCAAAATAAATCTTTTCTAACCAAAACAAAAATTTTACATTCTTGAAGAGGACTCTTTCTTCCAGAACGTCATGTAATTTTTAAATTTTTTGGATATGATTTAATATTATTTCCTTTCTCAAACTTGACATATTCTCGAGTGTTAAAATACATACTTATAGATTTTTTAAATTACAATATACTATATCTAATTAAAACACTATAAACTCTATATGAGAATATTATTGACTTTGAACTCTATAAAGTGGTGTTTATATGTTATTAAAAAAATATCATAAAAAATAGTAAGAGCTATTGAAACGTCAATATGAATTTGTTTAGATCATATGTTTGAATAAAATTGATTTTTAGATAGAAATACTCAAATTCAGTTGTTTTGATAAGTCAGCCTGAAAGGTGACACATCTTTGAATACTTTTACCTAGGAAGGGTTGCACAATACGTGAAGGGGTATTAGACATCCCTTGTCAAATATTTTCACTCCTAAAAAAATAATAATCTAAAATTTATTAGATTAAAATTATACATTTTTTTTATTGAGGCTAAAACAAGTTTTTTTATAGGAGACCTAAAACTCCAATTGTTTTAGATAACAATATAAAAGATAGGACCCAAAATAAAATAGTGTTCTAACCAGTAGACATAACCAACATAATCTAGCAAAAGCCAAGACCAAAACTGACAACACTAAAAATGAATAACCTAACTAAAGAAAAACAAAAACAAAAAGAGACAATAGTAAAATGGAAAGAAATAGGCTAATTCTTCCACCTTATCTTTCAACTCCTATTGAATACATTTTATCTTCTCTATGATCTCTTTGACATCTATCTAGTCAGTCTAAGTCTCTTTATTCTACTTCTTCTTTGTGCTAGAATGGATAATATAAAATCTTATGTTGTTGACAAAACATATATTAATAAGAATTGTTAGCCTTACAATAGAATAATATGTAAGTGTTATATGAATGTAACCCCTAGTAACATAATGTTGTAACATTCCCTCATGATATTAATCGGTTGCATCATATGGATTGATTTCTATTATAGAAAATATGGAATACATGTGATGTTCCAACATAGTGCTGTTAGTATCAACTATATGAAAATTGACTTGATTGATAGTACATCCCTTGGCTTTGGAAAGAAATTATAGACTAGTAAATGGGTGGGTCAAATTTGTAACTCTATAGGAGAAGGGTCACTAAAAGTTTCATCAAATTCATGTCCTTTTATAAGATATTGTACATGTGAATATAGTTATGTTATAATTAATTTAATAATATAAATAATTTATATAAATTAAAATAATATAATAATAAAAATACAAATATTTATGTATAATATTTAATATTACATCAAAATAACATTTAATAACATATAAATGTAAATAAATTATATTATAATATAAAATAAAATTGATATAGATATAATTTTAAATATATTAAAATTAATATAATAACATAACTATAATATATAAATTTATTATATAATGAAATAATTATAATATTCTCAATTTAAATATGAAATTATACAATATAGTATAATATCTTTAATAATATTAAATTTTTAGATTTTTTTTTCTTTTAATAAATATAAAATGGAAGTGCCCATATTTTATTAATATTAAAATATTTTCAAAGTTACATTTACCTAGTTCAAGTGCAAACACATGGAGAAAAAGAATAGGGTGAAGAAAACCCTTGGTGTAGCCCAAGAACAAAGTCCTATACAAGTACAAATGCCCAAAATAAGGACTTGAAGAGGGCATACCTTCTTTTAGAAATCTTTAGAAATATGTTGTTGGAGTTTAGCTGTTACATTACATAGATCTCTCTTTAGAGAGTAATACAATACATAATGAGAATCAAAATCCTTTGACATGCCATCTGGAGGAGATTCTAGAGAAGGAGACCCCACCTATGAGAAATTGATTAAAGATGAGACCTAGTCTATTATGAACCAAACCAACTTCTAATCCTTCCATAAGAACTAGTAGAAACCTTTTCTTGGAATATGAAGGAATGCTAGAACCTTTCAATGAAATCATTATTCTACATCAAGTTAGGAGCCAATGGATTTTTAGATAGGAAATAAAAGAAAAAAAACTAAATATTATCATTAAATTTCCTCAACAAAGAAGTCTTAACACTGTATCCAGTCTGGATACTAAAAATAGTTACAACAAGAAAAGAAATCAAGTAAGAGAATCCTTGAGAAGGAGAGCCATATCCTTTAGATAAGAGAGATTATACTCAGACCTCAACCTTATTGATATGTTAAGGCAAATCTCAATTAACTATTTGAAAATATCCTAGATAAAGAAGAGCCTAAATCAAACCATCTCTCAATTAGTGCTTAACACCCTGGTGATTAGGTGTGCTAGACCTTCCAACCACTAGTAAAGATCATAACTATGGTATTGCTGGATATTGGTTGATTAGTAGGCTTACTTTATGAAGGCCCTTAACTAGATTTTAACCATACATAATGGTCCATAAAACATTCAAAAACTTTCAAGAAGAAATTGTAGCCATTATCTTAAGGATTCAACCTTTTCGAAAGAAATGAGCATTGGAATAAGAAAAACATCAATTGTTGCTAAAGAAACTAAAGAAAAGTATATAACCAACAACATTTTACTTCAAATTAAAAATGCTTTGCCTGGATTCATAAGACATCCTTTCAAACAAGCTTGAGGATAATTAATTTGTTAATAAATGTAAACTAAAAGTAAGACTTGATATTCATGCAAACTAAACAGAACTTTAAGAGTACCTTATCTTTCCAATAGTTTATTAGGAAGTTATCTAAATATCCATCCCCAATGATGAAAAATAATTAGACAAGTATATATTATTTCAATTGGAATATTATATATTTTTCCAAAAAATCACCAAGTTTGCATTCTTTCGGCATTATAAAATACATATATTTTTAAATGATAGTTCAATGGGAAAAAATAATGATTCCTAAACTAAATGATGTAGCCAAAGACATTTATCTTCTTTAAAAGATCCACAAAGGTGTTCAATGGTTGCCCTTATGGAACATTCATGCAGAATCCCCTCTTTAAATTAATGCTCTAGCCAATCTTCATCAGTGGAATCCAGGATAGAATAGAAGAAGAGAAAGAATCTTGGTGTTCCTATGGTATACTTCCCTATCCTCCCAAAAGCCAGTTGGGTTTTTGGTGAAGATTATCAAGTAGGTGGGGATTGGAACACCTCTAATGTAGAGCATATTTTAATTGGATGCCAAGGGAATTGTAAAGTCCACTCTAATATTTACAAGAATAGTATCAAGATTTCCCAATAGTTGTTAATCAAATAGTTCATGATAGAGAATAGCAATGAGCTTGATATCAACATAAAAATGATGGCCAATTTCTATAAACATAGCCACAATATCCACATTAGAAGGGAACTTGTTAGGAAAATTTATGTATTGGGTTCCCAAGCATTAGAGAATAGCTCTCCAAATTACTTTGTTTCTAACAGAGGCAAACTACATGATTCTTTCTATCTAAATAGAGTGATCAAAGGTCATGAGTGGAGCGGGAGAAGTAAGCTTAATAGAAGTATCCATGTTTCTGAATGAAAAGAAATGCCAAACATTTCGTAATAAATAGAAGGAAAGAATGAACAAGTTGTTAGCTTTTCTTGAGGAGATAAATGTAATTAATACTCACAAGAAGATTAGGGTGTTAGATGTATGACAAGTTCTTTCCACCCTATTGAAGCATTAAATTGACATTAATTTGAAAGTACATCCAAGATTAAAATTAAATGGAAAAGGGATACTTGGGAGAAGAAATAAAATTTCCTCATAAACATAATCCATTGGAGTCCCTCTAGAATCAAGATAATAAATGGAAAATAAGTGCGAAAAAATGTGAGATAGGATTCTTGATAGACTTGAAATAGAAAGATATCAATTAAAGTTGAGTATTGTAATAGGAATATAAATAGTTATTAAAAATCATATATTAAAAAGATAGCTAAGTTTAACTTAGAGTATGTCTAAGAAGTTTAAAGAGGGAACATCTAGGTTTCACTCTTCTCTTCTAATCCATTATTAGCCGGATTATCTATTAGAAAAAACTATTCCATTGATGTCATAGAGGACATAAAGAGGGGACAATTAGGAAATACTTATTAATATTATTTAGGTTAGGTTGGCCATTTGACCAAATGATTCAAATAAATTTATTAGTTTTATTAGTACCATCAGCTCCTTCATTTTCTAGCTGATCTGCTAGGCTATTCCCTTCTCTAGAGATAAGGTTAATGCTGATATATTTCAATTATTGAAGGAGTGCTTAGGCTTTTGCTAGAAGTTGTACCATCTTAAAATGGACACACTTAATATTAGAGCGAGGTTACTGTTGCACCAAAAGACTGATCTGTCAATGCTCGATACAACCACTCAACTTATAGTACACAAGAAATGGTTAATCCCTTGTCACGAATCTTGAGGGGAGTGCTAAACAGATTTCTAACATTCTCCCCCTCAGTGTTACCCAAGGGTCTGAGGATTTGAACTTGTGACCAAGCTCTGATACCACTTGTTAGAGTGGGGTTTTCGTTGTTCCCAAAGATCGATCTCTTAATGCCTGATACAACCACTCAACTTATAGTACATAGGAGGTGGTTAATCCCTTGTCACAAATCCTAAGGGGAGCGCTAAACAGATTTCTAACACTTACCTCTTAAGACCTTATGGCTCCCTCTTCTGCATGATTCCTTCTTCAAACCATGGATATGTTTGTGCTCATTCCACTTTTCCTCTTCTCTTTTCCATCTTTCCACCCTATCATTTTGGAATTTTCCTTGGCTATCTATGTCACCTAGGACCTGTCTTCCTGAACCAGGTCAACTCATGTCAACTTAGCCTTAAATTGGTTGACCTAGGTCAACATAGTCCTAGACTAGGTCAACCTAGGTCAACCTAGTTCCTAGTAGTTCTAGAGCTTGGGGCCCAAAAGTCCTTAGGGGTTTAATTAGTTAATGACCATTATCTAGTTGAATTGTATTGTTTTCTAGACCAAAAAATCATATATAAGAAGGTTGGGGGGATTCATTTTTTTTAAAACATCAAATTCAAGCACCTGCTCTCTAGTGAATATTTCTATCTTTTGAATTTAAGGAGTTCAAGCATTCAAGCCTTTTTTTCAAGTATTCAAGAAAGGAGATTTCTATCTAGAATTGAAGAATCCTTTATGAGAATTTCCTCTTCAAGATCTAGCATATTGTTGGACATCAAGGGAGGAGATCCACATTGAAGAATTCATATTCTTCTTCATTGAGGGATATTCATATCCATGGCACCTTGATGGAATTATGGTAGATCTATTGCAAAGAGTCGAGACAACCTACATTCCTAACTCAAAATCTATAATATAACTACATTAAATACACATGAGCGAGGTGAATCCATACATTTATCTTGTTCTTTACATTTCTCATTTATGGTTAGTTCCTTAACCTAGGGCTTGACCAAGGAAGTCCCTCATCAAAACCTAACCCCCAAACCTTTCTTTTCTATGTTGATTTGCAGACTAGGAATGAAAAGGATTATAGATATGGAACCTATAGTTCACAAGATTTCTAGAGTTTTCAGTTTTGGAGTTGCAAACTATGTTAACTTGTTGGGAAGACATCTTCCCAAGTTGACCTAGTCCTTCAATCTCATATTTTGGGAAGATTTCTGGGTTTTTTTCCTTCCGTCATTTTTTCTAAGACCCATGGTCAAATTTTCAAAAAATATTCAAATTCAAAAGTTCTTGAACTTAAATACATCTTCATCTATGCATTTCTAGGAGAGTCTTTCATATTTCATTTCCTGTCATATCCTTATCCTAGATTTGCATCTTAATTGGGCTGATTGTATTCACATAGCATATAGATTTATATCTCCTAAGAAAATAGTTCAATTTCACATTTACACTATCCTATCAAAGGGCCAAAGAAAACATTTACTTGTATTGTATTCCCCCTATAATTCAGATTTAGTATTAGCACCCTTCCTCTTTTGAGTCCTAGCTAATCTAAATTGGGTTAGAAGTGGAGTCATATTTGGAATCCCCCCTCTTTCCCTTTCACATTGTAATTAAATGGATTAGTGTCCCCATAAAGAGGAAGTCTACCATCCTATTAAAGCACTTCCATCTTACCACTATTATTTTTGGTGAACCCGACTCTGTCAACTCTTTCTTTTGTGGTATTAAATTGCTTCATTTCATTTCATTAGCTATTTTCCTTCTTTTGGTGAACTCGACCTCTACCCCTTCCCCCTCTTTCTTCTTATAGTCAGATTTAGCTACCTTGTGTATGGTTAGATCTGTCTTTTAGGGTCTTTATTACATTTTCATGGTTGGATCTCATTAGGGTTTCCTTTTGTGATCTCCTCTTTTTATGAGCTTAATTACATGAAGCCCAACCTATAGCATTCTTGCTAGGAGAAACTGCAGAATCATGCACTCCTTTGATCATGATTCCTCTTTTCTTCATAGGACTGATGATAACATCACATATTTTCTCATGATCTTAATCCTATCATAGAGCATAACTCTTCTCACTCATACCATGATGATGATGATGCTTTAAGATTTTCTTCTTCATAAATTGATAAGATTTCTAATGAATTTGATAAATTGGAAATTTGGCTTGCTCAAGAAAATTAGACTCCCGATAGTGTTGTTGTTATTGAAGCTCTTAAAAATCTTGTTAATGATGATGATAAAAACCTTTATATCTTGCATAGTGTATCTCACCATATTAATATTCATGCTAAGTCTTTGACATAATGTGCTCAAGAGTTAGGATATCCTCCTTCCACAACCATTGAGCCTTCTATCATGATTTCTACCATTCTTTCGAGCACAACTATATATACTCCACCTCTTATGACTACTTCTACACAAGTGTTCACTCTATACACACCAGAATGCGCCCTTATCTAGGTCCTTCTATTTGAGAGATCTCATGGACTAGGAGTCCCAAATGGTGAGCTAGAGCTCCTCAGTCATGAAGTGCAAGGAATATAAGATACATGAAAAGATCTTTTAGTTGAGCCTAAGAGATGCAACACCTTGCAAGTGTGTGTACAAAAAGTGTCACACTTCTATAAACCATTATTCTTGAGAATACCCATGAAAGATGACATCTCAAGAGGCATCTTATAGCTCTCTATATATGAGGTGCAAAGGCTATGAGATTGGGGCTCTCAAATGAATCAAACTATGCAACCATTGCACGGTGCACCATAGAATGAGAGATTCAAAGATGAGAGCAAGAATGCTAACATCCAAGAATCTAGAATGAAATGCAATTCAAATGCAAGCTATTCTAATGAAAGCTAACAAAGAGAAATAAGAAAAAGCATAAAAGAAACTAAGCTAAAAAGTATGTCATAATATAAGTAGAATGAAAGCTAAACTAAATTAATGAAAAAATGCAAGAATGCTCCAAATCTCCAAAATCACCAAGAAAACTTGCAACATAACAATAACATGAGAGACCAAAATTTTTGAATGAGGAGAGAGCCCTCCCTTTTAAAAAAAAATAGATGGTAGAGATTAAGAGGCAAAAGAGGAATAATCAAGGTAGGAGAATACATCTTCAGTGATCCATGTGCACAAGCATCTCAACCAATCACAATTAATGGTTGACTTTTGAGTGGGTTTGAAATGTGTGGAGGAGAATTAAAGTTATTTTAAAAATAGAAGATTCCCCTCAAATAGAAAATGTGCATTCATGTGTAGACAAAAATGCCTTTTCTTTTATTTTTAAAATAAGGGAAATGCTTTATGTGTGCAACTTAGGATAAGAGATGAGTGAGGAATTTTATTTAATTAAAAGGGGGACATACTATTTTAATTAAATATGAACTTAGGATAAAGTTCTCAAACTATAGGATAAAATCAAATAAATTGATTTTTGCAAATTTGATCAAGGATAAGAATTAGATAAATTATGCAAAAATGCTAGAAAAGAGGCTCATAGTCTAGATGACCATTTTTGAGTGATTATGTTTGCCCCTCTTTTACTAATGTGTGATTGGTTTGGGAACACATTACATCAAAGAGTGAAGAAGCCAAGATAATAGAGAGGTAGCAGATCTTGAATTCACAATCTATTAGCAGAAACGATGAACATTTGGAGAGGGAAGAGACAATATTAGTACCCAAGACGAGCATTGATATGTAGAGAAAAGAAAGCAAATAGATCAAGAGAAAATTGATATTTATAGCAGAAAGCAATTTGCAACAATGATAGAATTTTCCCACCCCCTCAGGATTGAAACTGAAATGAGATAGAGGAGATGTGGAAACAAGTTAGATTTGATCAAATTAGAACAAAGAAAAGTTTATGATGCTAGATAAGAGATTAAGACCAAAGATTGACCACCAAGAAATGAAGATATACCCCAATTGACTACGTTCGACCAAGAAAGATAAAGCATAAGAATTAGGTCAAAGACAGAAATAAGATGAAATGAGATGAAATAGAAATGAAAGAAAAGAGTGGAAGAGATTAGAAATGATGAAGAAATGAAGAAATGATGATTTCCACAACAAGATTCAAAGATTAAGCCTCAATAGGTTAGCCAACTACATAGAAGAAGGAAGAAATTTTGACTTGCATGATGAACCCAAATTTAGATTTTGACCCAAAAAATGGATCTAGGATGTTGAGATTTAAAAATATAGTCCAAAAGCATAGATGAGATGGTAAGATAGAAAAGAAGAGAGAAATAGGAAAGAAGAGATAAGATTGAAAAGAGGCAAGAGAAGGATGAACCTAGTTAGCTAACACATCCATGGAAGATAAGAAGAGAGCTCTCTCAACATGAAAAATGCAAGGCTAAGCTAGAATGAACCCTAGAATGCAAGCTAGTATTAAAAGGTGCAATTGCAATGGTTACATAAGTAGGTCCTAGTTTTTATTTGTGAGCCTTATTAGGGACATTAGAAGATCATACAATCATCATGCTAGCATAAACTATGAGGATATGAATATGATCTATATCAAATAAAAATGTGGGAATTCAATTTAAGAATCAAAGACATGTAGGTCAAGATGGCTATGCAGATAGATCCCCTAAGTTTAGTATAGAAAGATTACACCTGTATCAAGGCATAAGTGTCAGGATAACCCCCCGAGTGTGGTCTTGCAAAAACAAACAAGGATGATATGTTGTAAGTCAAGAGTGTCAAGTAGGACAAGCATAAATGCTCTAAACACTTTAGAATAAAAAAGTATACCCACAAGTAGAAAGAAATTAAAACATGCCCCATGCCCCCAGTCTTCTAGTCTGTGACATCCTTGAAAGACTAATAGGGAGGGAAAACTCAATAAAGAAATCCTCATAAACAACACACAAAGAAAGATAAAGTTCATCATAGCTCAACAAGTTTAATGTTTAAGTGCATACATTGTGTATGTCACATGGAAATTTCTTCAAGACTTGATTCTAATAGCGATAAATATCATGGCATTCGAGACTATGGGTAGAGTATTCAAAAAGTGTTGATAAAAACTTGATGTCAAGGGGGAAGTGTTGAGAAATACTATTTTGTGAGAGTTTCCAAAGAAACCCTAACACACAAGAAGACCCCAATAAGCTAAGAAGTTGTGCACCCTAGACGAGGACAAGAGAAAATTCCAAGCTAGGAAATGTGTTGTGGAGTGAATGAATGAAACTAATAGACATAAATGCGAGGGTCTCAAGTAGCACCTATTTTTAGGTTTTCACCACTTGAAAGATTTTTTTCAGGACTTTTTAAAATTTTCATATTTTTTTTTGTATTTTTGAGATATTTGATTTTTTTGATGATACATTAAAGTGCCTATTTCTAGGTTTTTACTAAGATGATCATTTTTTCAAGGCATTTTATACTTTTAAGGATTTTTTTAGCATCATATATGACCTTTTAAATAATTTTAGAATGATTTAGAGATTACTAGTTCTCAAGCAAGATCACATCATTTTCTCCCAATGTCTAGCAAGGTGTAGGATATGATGTAGCAAAAAGTTGGTGTGTAAGATGGAGATGGATAGGCAAAGAATATGAAGCAAGTGAAAGTGATCCTCAAGGACTGACTCCTCAAGAGTACCCAAGCTAGGGAAAGATAGCCATATGAAGAAGGTTTTGGATAAGCCAATAAATCCATGAAAGGAGATAGCATGTAGGATAAGTAGTGAATCCAAAAAATGAGATAGAATATGTCATAACTAGTGGAAGCCAATAAATGAGATATCATGAAAGCATGTCATCCAAAGAGTAGACATGCCAAGAGGCCTAAGAACCATGTTTTTCTTTGTGTGATAAAGACCGAGGGATCAACTAGATAGGATAGCAATAGGATAAGGAAATAAGGATGAAGATAGATATGAAGGATATGAATGAATAAGCAAGAACAATAGATAATTTCATGGATAAGATAGCCAATACACAAGGATAGGCCAACATTGCCAAGATCAAAGAGGAAGAGGGAATAGATGGATGATGAAAGAATTACACATGATGCCTATTTTACCAAGTTTCCATCATGGTACATATCTAAGGTGCCACAAGAAGTGGTTTTCACCAAGGCACTTTTTTTTTACTTTTTAAATTTTTTCTAAAGAGCTTAAGATTTTTTCAATTTGGATAGTGTTCCTATAGGAAAGATAAGTCTTGATAAGCCAATACCATAGATACGTATGCTCAAAGATGTTGATAGGATAATGGAAAGGAGATGATAGTAGGAGGAGTATATGAAGGATAAGAGTTCATATCTTGAAAGGACTAAACGAGCATGGGTAGCAAGTAAGTGTAATTTTTAGAGGAGGGTAAAAGCATAAACCTGTGTCACCCTTTTACAAAGGAAAAGGCTAACAAAAGTGTAGTTGTTCACATTTAATGACATAAAATTGGTAATATTATTTATAATTTTAAAATGAAGTAAACTAATGAAATGTGTAGAATTGGATGAATTTTAGGATTATAATTTTTAATAATTATTTCCAAGGAATAAGAAATTAAATATTTTCTTATTTTTTAAAGATAAATTTTTAGATACTGAAAAACGGTTGAAATTAGGGGTCTAGTTCCCACAACAAAATTATATGGAAATAAACTTATTTCCCTTTGATCTTAGATTATGTTGTCGATAATACATATAGCTAGAACAATAAAAAATAAAAATGGGCTTTAGACCTATATTTTCTCTTTTATAACGATTCAAATTTCAACTTATTCAAATAGTTTTCATCTCCCACCACATTTTTCAAAATAAATCTATTCCAAACAAAAGAAAAATTATAGATTTTGGAAGAGGGCTTTCTCCTCTAGAACTTCATATAATTTTTAATTTTTTAAAACTTAATTAATATTTTTTTCTTTCTCAAAATTGACATCTTCTCGAGTGTTAAAATACATACTTGTAAAATTTTTAAATTACAATATAATATATCTAATTAAAACACTATAAAATCTATATGAGAATATTCTTGACTTTGAGCTCTATAAAATGGTGTTTATATGTTATTAAAAAATTATTACAATAGATTGTAAGTGTTATTGAAACATCAATTTTCTGAAATAATTATATTTTTTTAGTAACTAGATACTGACTAGTATAAAACATACATTTAATAGACATTTCCAATTGGAAAAGTGTGAGACCATATATAACTTAGCTAGAATAATTTTATCAAGATACATATGTTTGAAATATTTTTTTTTTAGATAGAAACACTCAAATTTGGTTGTTTTGATAAGTCAGCCTAAAAGATGACACAACTTTGTAGTTTTACCCAGGATTTCATGAGGGTAGGCGAAAAAGTGGGAAAGATCAACATTGACACATGGGTAAAAGCACAAACCTCTGTCACCCTTTTTTAATAGAAAAGTTCTAACAAAAGTATAATTGTTCACCTTCAATGGCATAAAATTGGTATTATTATTTTGAATTTGGAAATGAAGTAAACTAATGAAATGTGTAAAAATGGATGAATTTTAAGATTATAAATTTTAATAATTATTTGGAATAAGAATTGATATATTTTCCTAATTTTTATAGATTATTTTTTAGGTGTTGAAAAATGCTAAAAATTAGGGGTCTAGTTCCCACCACAAAACTATATGAAAATAAACTTATTTCCCTTTGATCTTAGACTATGTTATAGATAACATATATATCTAGAACAATCAAAAATAAAAGTTTGCTTTAGAACTATATTTTCTCATTTATAAGGATTGAAATTTCAACTCACCTAAAATTGATAGTTTTCATCTCCCACCACTTTTTTCAAAACAAATCTTTTCTAACCAAGAGAAAAACTATACATTCTAGAAGAGGACTCTTTCCTCTAGAATGTCATATAATTTTTAGATTTTTTTGATATGATCTAACATTTTTTTCTTTCTCAAAATCGACAACTTTTTGAGTGTTAAAATACATGGTTGTAGAGTTTTTTAATTTCAATATACTACATCTAATTAACACACTATAAACTCTACATGAGAATATTCTTGAGTTTGAGCTCTATAAAATGGTATTTATATGTTATTAAAAAAAATCATAAAAAATAGTATGAGTTATTCAGAAGTCACTTTTCTAAAATAATTTTATTTATTTAGTAATTGGATACAAACTAGTATAAAACATGCATTTAATAGACATTTTCATTTGGAAAAGTGTGAGACCACATATAACTTAGCTAGAATAAATTTATCTAGATCATATGTTTTAAAAAAATTGAATTTTAGATAGAAATACTCAAATTTAGTCATTCTGATATGTCAGCCTAAAAGGTGACACAACTTTGTACTTTTACCCACTGTATACCTTTAAGGGTGTTGGAATGATGAAGAAATCATGGATGGAATATCTTGAGGTTTAGATGTATGAGGTAGTAGAACAATTTTGGAAGAAGATGGAGTGGAAGGCTTTGGAAATTTTTTACGAAGATGTTTGGAAGAATATGGAGTGGAAGCCTTTGGAAGCTTGAATGTCAACTTTGAAGTATTTTCAATATTCAAGTCATTCAATAGAGACTTGGGAATCCATATACCTTTAGATTTTTCTTTTTCTTTGGATGCTTTAGAGCGCATTTCTTCAATGATGGATTTAGGAACCCATATTTTCTTTGATTTAGCTCTTTGGGTAGTAGACTTTTGTGGTCTCTTGAATGTTTTCTTCTTCTTAGAATTCACATGTCAATTAGATGGGACATAGTGATCTTCATTTTTTAATGGATTCTTATGTTTATTCTCACTTCCAAAAGACTTGGGATTTGTGGATGAATAAGGATGATATGACTAGTTTAGATGGATAGATGGGTGGAAATTCATCAAGGATGAGTATCTTTGTTGATCTTGAGGTATGATGGGAGAGCTAGGAATGGAAAATGTAGGAAATGAAGGAACACATGACCCTAATATGGAAGGAAGGTTTGAAGGTTCTAGCTTAGATGGATAAAGACCAAGGATAGATTTTGGAGATGAAAATGGATAGTGATTAGGGATATCAACATCTTTAGAGTGACCAATGTGACCATGGCCATCAACAGACTTATGAGTAGCTTTGATAGGAGAATCTGAAGCTTGAGCATTGTTTTGAGGTGGATGTGGAGAAGTAGAACATGGGGGGATGCTTTGATCTTGACATGTTTCTCTAGATATCATGGGTATATACTAATTTTCATAATTTTTAGTAAGCTCAATGAAAATAGTGGACGTGGTTTCTTCATCATACTTAGGAGGTGGGTAAGACATAGGATATAGAAGAATGAACTCTTTAAGAAGTGAAACAGTTCTTGATCTTGATCTTTCTTGACATTTATAGCTTTAGGTTTTTGAGAGTCCTCTTGACATGGAGCCACTTCTAAGGACATGGAAAAATATGAGGTTTGTATGATAGTCTCTTAAAGGGGTAAGTGCACCAAGTTGTGGTGCCAAAAGGGGGGTGTAAGTGGACACCTTTTTCCTGAAATCAGCAAATTCTGGACTTCAACAAGAATTTGAAGATAGTTACGCTCAAAATTTTAAGATATGAAAAAAAAAAAAGTCGTAGTCCTTTGAATCTAGTTTCTAAACTACTAATTTTTTTTCAAAATGGTTTAGTTTTAGGTCCTCAAAAAAGGGGGCCACAAAAAGTGGTACTGTTTATTCCAAAAAAACATAACATAGTACAAAGTGTGGCCCCCCTAAAATTTTAACTTTTTTTTTGAAATTCTTTAATCGCTCTAGTCAAAAGTTACCTAACACTATGTAGTTTATCCCAGATTTTTCGGGTAATTTTATAATGTGTATTTTTTTTTAATGAATTTTTTAATTAGACCCATCCCAAAAATGTGAAATATCTGTGTGCTCCCCCTAGAAATGATTGAAAACTAATCTAAAATCAAAACTTCTTTTTTTCAAAGTGTGTAGAATGGAGTCTAGTTTCTAAAAAACTAAGTTGTTACAAAATTTGATGAATGAGCTAAAATCTACAACCCAATTAGTACATGGTGGTTTTTGACAAAAAAAGAACATACATTCAAAAGAAATTATAGATGAAAGACTTAAAATAGTTCAAATTAAAAATAAATTATATGGTTAGATAGCTAACACAAAGACCTATAATGTTATGTAACCTGATCTTATCAATACCCAACCACGAGGAATCTTGAAGGGGAGCACACAAGAAAAATCAATCATTTTTTGTATGTTTGCTGGAAAACACATCTCAGACTTGTTTATAAACTCCAAACCTTTGGGTTGGATCTCCAAGGCAAAACCCAGCCTTAGGCTTGGTTTTAATGCAAAGCTTTGAATAGCGCGTGCACCCTATTAAAACGCTTTTGAATTCAAAGTAGTGCACACACACTATTGAGACCTAAATTGCAAACCAAAACCAAGAGAGAGCTAGGGGGGGTGGGGCGAGGGAATGGCTATTTATGTGTGTGAGAGAGATAGAGAGAAAGTAGGGGATGGGAGAGGGGAGAGAGAAAGTGAGAAAGAGTAGGGGTGGCAAAGAGAGTATAGGACGGGAGATAGAGGAAATGTGAGAGAGTAGGGGTGGCAAAGAGAATACAGGATGCAAGAGAGAGGAAGTGTGAGAGAGAGTACGGGATGGGGGAGAGAGATTGAAAGCAGGGGATGGGAGAGAGAGGAAGTGTGAGAGAGAGTAAAAGTTGGGAGAGAGAGATTGAGAGTAGGGGATGGGGGAGAGAGAGAGTAGGTGGCAGGAGACAGAGTGGGAGAGGAAGAGCGAGAGAGAGGAGGATGGGAGTGCATGTGTGTGAAAGAGAGAGAGTAGGGAATGGGAGAGGGGGAAGATAGAGTAGCTTGAGAGAGAGTAGGGGATGGAAGAGAGAGTAGACAATGGGAGAGGGAGTGGGAGAGGGAGAGAGAGAGGGGGGATGGAAATGTGTGTAAGAGAGAAAGAGAGAGAGTGTGAAAATGTGAGAGAGGGTAGGGGGTAGCAGAGAGAGAGTAGAGAGGGAGAGAGTGAGAGTGAGAGAGAGAGTGAGAGTAGGCAGTGGGAGAGGGAGAGCGAGTGAGAGAAAAAGTAGAGGATGGGAGAGGAGAGAGGGGGGATGGGTTTGTGTGAAAGAGAGAGAGTAGGGAATGAGAGAGGGGAGAGAGAGATAGAGAGAGTAGGGGATGGGATAGAAAGAGAGTATGCAATGGCAGAGGGAGTGGGAGAGGGAGAGAGAGGGTGGATGGAAGAGAAAGAGATTAGGCAATGGCAGAGGGAGTGGGAGAGGGAGAGAGAGGGGGTATGGAAGTGTGTGTAAGAGAGAAAGTAGGGGATGGGAGAGAGTGTGAGAGTGTGAGAGAGAGTAGGGGTGGTAGAGAGAGAGAGTGAGAGTAGGGGATGGGAGAGAGAGGGAGAGAGTGAGAGAGAGAGAGAGATAGTAGTCGATGGGAGAGGGAGTGGGAGGGAGAGAGAGAGAGGGGGAATGGAAGTGTGTAAGAGAGATAGAGTTGGGGATGGGAGAGAGTAGGCAATGGGAGAGGGAGTGTGAGAGAGAGAGAGAGGGGGGGAATGGGAATGTGTATAAGATAGATAGAGTAGGGGATGGGAGAGAGTGTGAGAGTTTGAGAGAGAGTAGGGGTTGGTAGAGAGAGCTTGTACAGGATGGGGGTGAGAGAGAGAGAGAGAGAGTAGGGGATGGGAGAGAGTGTGAGAGAGAGTAGGGGATGGAAGAGAGAGAGTGAGAGTAGGGGATGGGAGAGAGAAAGTAAAGAGGGAAAGAGAGTACTTGAGAGAGAGAGATAGTAGGTGGTGCAAGAGGGAGTGGGAGAGGGAGAGAGAGGGGGGATGGGAGTGTGTGAGACAAATCTAGAGAGTAGGGGATGGGAGAGGAGAGAGAGAGAGGGGGGATGGGAGTGTATGTCTATGAAAGAGAGAGAGTAGGGGATGGGAGAGGGGAGAGAGAGAATAGGGGATGGGGGAGAGAAAGTAGGCAGTGGGAGAGGGAGTGGGAGTGGGAGAGGGAGAGAGGGGGAATGGGAATGTGTGTAAGAGAGACAGAGTAGGGGATGGGAGAGAGTGTGAGAGTGTGAGAGAGAGTAGGTGGTGGCAGAGAGAGCTCGTACGGGATGGGAGAGAGAGAGAGTGAGATTAGGGGATGGGAGTGTGAGAGAGAGTAGGGGATGGGAGAGAGAGAGTGAGAGTAAGGGATGGGATGGGAGAGAGAGAGAGAGAACTTGAGAGAGAGAGATCTAGTAGGCAGTAGGAGAGGGAGAGGGAGAGAGATAGGGGGGATGGGAGTGTGCATGACAGATGTAGAGAGTAGGGGATGGGAGAGAAGAGAGTGGGGGGATAAGAGTGTGTGTGTCTGTGAAAGAGAGAGAGTAGGGGATGGGAGAGAGTGTGAGAGTGTGAGAGAGAGTAGGGGGTGGCAGAGAGAGAGAGTACGGGATGGGAGAGACAGAGTGAAAGGATGGGAGAGAGTGTGAGAGAGAGTAGGGGATGGGAGAGAGTGTGAGAGAGAGTAGGGGATGGGAGAGAGCGTGAGAGAGAGTTGGGAATGGGAGAGAGAGAGTAAGAGTAGGGGATGGGAGAGAGAGAGTAGAGAGGGAGAGAGAGAACTTGAGAGAGAGAGATAGTAGGTGACCTAGGAGAGGGAGTGGAAGAGGAGGAGAGAGAGGGATGAGAGTGCGTGTGAGAGATCTAGAGAGTAAGGGATGGGAGAGGGGAGAGAGAAAGGGGGTGGGAGTGTGTATTTGCAAAAGAGAGAGTTTAGGGGATGGGAGAGGGGAGAGAGAGAGAGTAGCCCAAGAGAGAGAGAGAGTAGCAGATGGGAGAGAGGGGCGGATGGGAGTGTGTGTAAGAGAGAGTAGGGGATGGGAGAGAGTGTGAGAGAGAGTAGGAGGTGGCAGAGAGAGAGAATGGGATGGGGGAGAGAGAGAGAGAGAGAGAGAGAGAGAGAGAGAGAGAGTAGGGGATGGGAGAGAGTGTGAGAGAGAGAGTAGGGGATGGGAGAGAGTGTGAGAGAGTAGGGAGAGGGAGATAGAGAGAGGGGGATGGGAGTGCGTGTGACAAATCTAGAGAGTAGGGTATGGGAGAGAAGAGAGAGGGGGGATGGGAGTGTGTGTGTGTCTGTGAAAGAGAGAGAGTAGGGGATAGGAGAGAGTGTGAGAGTGTGAGAGAGAGTAGGGGGTGGAAAAGAGAGAGTACGAGATGTGAGAGACAGAGTGAAAGGATGGGAAAGAGTGTGAGAGAGAGTAGGAGGTGGAAGAGAGAGAGAGAGTAGGGTCTGAGAGAGACAGAGTGAAAGGATGAGAGAGAGTGTTAGAGAGAGTAGGGGATGGGAGAGAGTGTGAGAGAGAGTTGGGGATTGGAGAGAGAGAGAGAGAGAGTAAGAGTAGGGGATGGGAGAGAGAGAGAGAGTAGAGAGGGAGAGAGAGAACTTGAGAAAGAGATAGTAGGTGGTGGGAGAGGGAGTGGGAGAGGAGGAGAGAGAGGGATGGGAGTGCGTGTGAGCGATCTAGAGAGTAAGGGATGGGAGAGGGGAGAGAGAGGGGGATGGGAGTGCGTATCTACAAAAGAGAGAGTTTAGGGGATGGGAGAGGGGAGAGAGAGATTAGCCCAAGAGAGAGAGAGAGAGTAGCGGATGGGAGAGAGGGGCGGATGGGAGTGTGTGTAACAGAGAGTAGGGGATGGGAGAGAGTGTGAGAGAGAGTAGGAGGTGGCAGAGAGAGAGAATGGGATGGGGGAGAGAGAGAGAGAGAGTAGGGGATGGGAGAGAGTGTGAGAGAGAGAGTAGGGGATGGGAGAGAGTAGGGAGAGGGAGATAGAGAGAGGGGGATAGGAGTGCATGTGAAAAATCTAGAGAGTAGGGGATGGGAGAGAAGAGAGAGGGGGGATGGGAGTGTGTGTGTGTGTGTGTGTATGTCTATGAAAGAGAGAGAGTAGGGGATGGGAGAGAGTGTGAGAGTGTGAGAGAGAGTAGGGGGTGGAAAAGAGAGAGTATGAGATGAGAGAGACAGAGTGAAAGGATGGGAAAGAGTGTGAGAGAGAGTAGGAGGTGGCAGAGAGAGAGAGAGAGTACGAGATGAGAGAGACAGAGTGAAAGGATGAGAGAGAGAGTGTGAGAGAGAGTTGGGGATGGGAGAGAGTGTGAGAGAGAGTTGGGGATTGGAGAGAGAGAGAGTAAGAGTAGGGGATGGGAGAGAGAGAGTAGAGAGGGAGAGAGAGAACTTGAGAGAGAGAGAGATAGTAGGTGGTGGGAGAGGGGAGAGAGAGAGAGAGTAGCGGATGGGAGAGAGGGGCGGATGGGAGTGTGTGTAAGAGAGAGTAGGGGATGGGAGAGAGTGTGTGAGAGAGTAGGAGGTGGCAGAGAGAGAGAATGGGATGGGAGAGAGAGAGTGAGAGAAGGGGATGAGAAAGAGTGTGTGAGAGAGTAGGGGATGGGAGAGAGAGAGAGTAGAGAGTAGGGGATGGGAGAGGAGAGAGAGAGGGGGATGGGAGTGTGTATCTGTAAAAGAGAGAGTTTAGGGGATGGGAGAGAGAGAGTAGCAGATGTGAGAGTGTGAGAGAGAGTAGGGGGATGGGGGAGAGAGAGAGAGAGAGTAAGAAGTGGGAGAGGGAGGATGGGAGTGTGTGTGAGAGATCTAAAGAGTAGGGGATGGGAGAGGAGAGAGGGTGAGAGAGATAGAGAGAGTAGGCGGTGGGATAGATGAAATTTTAGTGAGCCTATATTTAGACTACAAAGATAACACTCTAAACACATCTTTCCCCAACCATTCTCTTGTCAAAGGCGTAACTAATTTTTTTGAGATGGTGGATCTTGGTGTTGGTAATACGAACTAGCTCATTTGAAATGATGCCAAAATGTTGCAACCATAAGTTTATAATGCAAAATGGCTCTTTGGGCTTGGTATATTTTTGAAGAAACTTAAGCAATGTGTTGTTATTGAGTCTTTTCTTATGATTTCCAATAATGATATATCTTGCATATAAAGTTACAGCTCCCTCAAAGGATATTCAATGAATAACATTGATGGTATGCCTTTAATCGGAAGGCACAGAAGGCAAGCTATCATCTATCCATAGACATGAGGTAGATGAGAGAATTTACAAATAAGAAAATACAAACTAAGAACTCAAAGATTCTAAATTAAATATTCACAATCATCAAATCAAGGGGAAAGATCAAAATGATTTATTTTAGATTGTGTGATACGCGAAACTCAAAGTTTTCCTTATATGCACAAACACAATTTACTCTATAAAGTTTATCAGAGATAACCAAACTGGTAGAAAGAACAACACATCTCAAATGAATATATTTAAATACAAAGATTTGAAATATATTGCATCTCCTCTCTGATAAAAGATAAAATTCACAAACTATCGTTCTTATTCACGCAGAAAGCCCAATCTAAAAATGAAAAAAATGTTTATAATTTTCCCTCTACCATTATTACAAAACTAAAAAAAGAATCCCTCTTCCTCTTTTTTTGTATCTACTGAAGATTTGTGGGTTTGGAAACCTTAGAAACATATTGGTTGAAGTTGTTTAACGTGTGTAGAGGTGGAGGAAACAATTGGTGAAGGTAAATCCAAGTTTTGAGTCTTTGGTGGCATTGTGTGCATTTGGGAACACCATTTTGGAAAATATCAAAGATCCTTCACGCTGCCCCTGTTTCCAACAATGTAAGAATAATAACAACTATTTATTAAACTTTTATTTTTACCTTAATCTAGTTACTATAGAATAATAACAACGCATTCCAATCAACTGGTGATTATGTTACAATCATTAATGTATGAAAACACAGAAAACTATCAGTGATTATGTTACATTTATGATATTTAAAATGACTTTTTTTGCAAATAATCCATCTTTTCTCTACTATCTCTGACATTTTTTAATTGATGATAAAGAATGGTGGTTATGTATTGAAGCTTAACAAATGGAGAGCTTCTCAAGCTACTGATTTCTTTCATGGAGTTCCTAATAAATCTCAAGGTTCTCATTTAGGTGACCAATTGCCTAGAGGTCCACAAATATTGCCTGATAAAGTTTATTGCTAGGAGGTCCTAATCGATCTTGACTGATAAAGTTTATTGCTAATCAATATTGTATCAAAAATTCAAACTAATTAGGTATTGAATCAAACTTGATAAACAAATGATAGAGAAGGAAAACTTTAAGCATGAACAAGATCATAAATCATATGACGATGACATATTGCAAATGATTAACTTATGCTTAAACAATGATAAATTTTATTGTTACTCAATATTCTATCAAAGTTTCGAACATATTAGGTATTGAATTTAATGTCATACATAAACATATCTAATTTAATGTCATACATGCACATATCTAATTTAATGTCATACATGAACATATCTTATTTAATGTCATACATGAACAAACATATAATATAAAATGATAACCAATAATGTCATGTACATTAACAAACACATAATATATTATGATAACCAATAATGTCGCATATGAACAAACATATCATATATTAACCAATAATGTCATAAGTCGAATAATGTCATACATCAAATATAAAATGTCATATACATCAAATGTGTATCGAATATGTCCACTTATGCCTATATATATATATGTCTAGATCAACTATATCTTTTCCTTCCCACGAGGGGAAGGAAACAAATCTCTCGACGTCTTCTGTCGTTGTGTCGAGGGAGATGGTGGAGATGATAGGGTCCTCCTGACATGCTCGCTCATCCTCTTGTTGAGGCTCTTCTCCAACTCGAGCTGATACAAAAAAAGTAGATATGAATCAGTATTTATTATACATTGAAATCAAATATATGTACACACAAAATCAATTATTTTTTTACTGCCATCAAATAGTCACTCTGTACGTCCACCTCAAAGGCTCGTGGACGATCAGGCGTGACGAGACCCTACAACAATTCAATAAATATAATCAGTTATAAATAACATTAGAAATTTTGAGACTAACTATTATAAACAACAACTAAAACGGAGAAAATTCTTTCATACCTCAGTCAATGGCTGTGAGCTAGCCATAGCTGCGGCCACTCCATGATCAACAAACTGTCGGAGATGAGGAGGTGTGTCCGACGTCATGAGCTGCATGTCATACAATACACGTTACATGTAACATGAAACATGAAACAAATATAATCAAATGAATTAAATTAACATGAAACAACTGTACCTGTATGAAGCTCGTACGATGTCTATGCTCTGAGTCCATACTAAAGGTTGAGGGTCCTGTGGAGAACTGATGCACATGCATAATTTTTTTTGTCAATCCTTAATATGATAACTTAATAAATATATGTATTAATTTAAATGATTAAATTGATACATACCTTTGGACTCATGGAGGGGACAAAAAATGGGGCCGGAGCATCGCTGCTAGGCTCGGCAACACTCTGACCCTGAATTTTGAACAATGTCAATAGATGCTAATTAATTAATCATTCACTATACATATAAAATGTGATCAAATTAGTAAATTATAATTTTAATTTACCTGTGTGTCAATGCCAAATGTTTCATTCAAGAACTGATCAGTGATGAGCCCATCATCCGCAGCATCTCCAGCATGAGTGCCAAATGTGCATAGGGATCCGCATGAAGTGCACATGTGACCATGACGCACAGAAGGCTCCCCCTCAACTAATGGGCCCGTGGAATGGATGAGGGTCTGCATCAAAGCATTAATGGTCCCTAGAGTGCTGGCCTCTACATGTTCCTTCACAACTGAAAGAATAGTCACATGCTCACGTTGTGGGTTGACCACAGGTGCCCTAACTACATTAGGGTCACGACGTGCTCCCGACCTCTCGAATGATGACCCCCCACCTCTACCCTGGGAGTCTAATAGATCAAAATAATTGGGGATCTCCCCAAGGACAAACTCACAATACAATTTCTTTAAAAAATACATTGGGACCTTGTGATTGTTGCAAGGAGGGGCATCAAAAACCATCCACCATCTATCCCCAAAAATGATTTCTCATAGCATCATGTATAAACCAATGGATGGGGAACCGTTTAGTACCCTCTCTAACAGTATTTTGCTCACCGGGTTTTCTAAATAATGCACATATTGAACCTTTTGGTATTTCTTTTTTTTTAACATCTTCATATGACAATTTATTTGCATAAAATCTTTTTTGTTCTTCCCTCTTAACCCGCCAAACATCTAACTGACCAGTAACTGAGGCTATCTGGGTCTTAATGGATTCGAGGGATGATGCCAATTGAGCCCTCATTGGATTGGTTTGTCCAGCTTGTTTCAACTGACCAATGAGTCCTTCTAATTCAATTTTGCCTATCTCAATTTCATTTAATATATTTTCTTGTGTGCCTGGTGGAGGTCTTGGAATTGGTTCGGGTTGTGGAATTTTTTGTTCTTCAGGAGGGTTTTGTGGATTTTGGTTTTGAGGTTCTTCAGGTTCTTGAGGGTTTTGTGGATTTGCCGGTTGATTATGGACATTTCCTGATAAAGAATCAATTGAAATCCAAATGAATGAACAAATCTAAATAAAAATTGTAAAAACCTTATAAAACAATATGAAAAACATATAAAATAATGCAAAGTCAAGTTTAGATTACATACGACGTCAGCGTCGGCGTGCTGGTGATCTTGGATTTTGTCGGCAAGGAGGCATATTGGCAAGGGATGTTGAAAATGAATTGTTTTCCAACTCGCGTGCGCGCTGCCCTTATAAACAGTAAAAATCACTATTAATATGATGGGCCGCGGGTGTGTAGCCCATCATTTATAAAAAAAATTTCTTTTTAATAGTGTGTACGCGCTATTGAAAAATGAAAAAAAAAGGCTTGTCACCTTTTTGGCACCACAACTCGGTGCATATGCCCAAAGAGGTAATGGGGGATTAGCTGAAGTGGGAATAGTAAACATAGCATCACATTAAGGTTGATTATCTTTAGCCTCAGTAGCATTGGAAATTTTTGCGGCCAAGTGAAGGTTAGCTTGAGTTTCTATTAGAGGCAACCATTGAGATAGACATACTACAAACGAAAAATATCAGTTCTTTATTTGATGGAGGAATCTTGGAAAGATTTGAAGTTTTGAGAGATGTATAATTGTTAGAAGAAGTGGAGGTGTCAAGGAGACCACTACTAGACATAGGTTCATAAACATGATCTTTCTCAAAGGAACTATCTTCATCACATGAGTCACTAGAGGTATCAATAATCTCATTATCTATAAGATCTTTGATTTTATGTTTCAGCTCAATACAATTTGAAGTACTAAACTTGTTATGTTTATGATAAGAAAAATAGATATCCAAGATTGGGTTTCCATATGAGCTAGACTTAGGCAATGTGATGAGCTTAGTGCCAAGAAGTGTTTCCAAGATGTCATCATAAGAATAATCCAAGGGAGTAAAAGTCCTCTCAAAAGTATGCCTAGGATCTTCTTGTTGTTTCTCAAGTGCATAGTATGCATCCATGTCTTCATTATTGTCTTGGTCAAATATAGGTTCATCATGAAACTTTTACATAGGCTCAAAGGAGGTATCACTTGATAGCTCTCTGAAGAGGTCTTTAGATCTAGAAGATGAAGACATTTGATGTCTTGGAGTAGAATATGTAGATCTTGAAGAAGATGACACATGTGTATGTAAAGGTCTTAAGGGAAATTTATTTAATAATGCAATCTTCTCCTCTAACCTTTTCTCAAGTTTAGACTTCATTTCTATCATACTCTTAGAGAGATGATGGTAAGAAAGATCATTTGTCTCTTCTAGTTCTTTGTATTGAGCATATAGATCTTGAAACTCTTTAGTGGTATGGAGGATATCATGATCATCTAGATTTGGTTAAGGTTTTTTAGAACAAGGTTTGAAGCCCATAGAAATAGATAGATAATCAAGAATGAAGGAGACTAGAGGAAGCTAAGAAGGTGACACAAGATAACTTGATGTCCAAACTATAGAGGTAGTGTATTCACTTGCCAAGATAGTAGAGAGAGATTAAAGTGACTTGTCAAACAAGGTGTCCAAGAAACTTACGACACTAGTGAATCAAGTAAAGAGCTAGGCAAGAATCCCAAATAACCAAATAGATAGATCAAGTGGGATGACAAGTGAACAACTTTCCCAACCCAAGATTTTAGTCAAGAAATCATGGTAAGCATTTTAGTAAAAATATTACTAACAAGTAGACATAGATCATGAAGATAGAAGGACCAAGAGCACTAAGACCAAATAATCACTTCAAGCATGTTCAAGCACTAGAGACATAGAAAAGAAAAGTCAAATGATAGGATTCCAATTAACAAAAAACACAAGAAAATGTTTGCACTTGATGTTTTGACTTAGTTGACAAAGTTTGACAATAGTTGATAGCATAGCAAGTTTGATGTTCAAAAGCAATTTTTTTTCCAAGTAAGATAGTGACACATGGAGTAGTCTTAAAACAATCAAGCAAGGGACAAAGAAAAATTGCATGATACAAGCATATGTGAGGTCTCAAAAGAAATCTTTAGAACTATTTTCATGTGTATGTTCATAATATTTTCATAGGTCTAGCACATTCAAAGACACATCAAGCACATTCTACCTAAGGACATGGTTCAGTACTTAGAAAATTAGCCTATAGCAAGTGCTCCTTCACCTCACACCAAGTGATTTCTCACAAGAGATATTGGCTTTATCATAGAAATTTCATAAGCATAACCAAGGGAACATAGATGGTGAGTGTAAAATCTTGGGGTGATCCAGGTAGTCCACTAGGATAGATCCTTGCACCAAGAAGTGAGTGGCAAAATAGGGTAGCTACTAGCTTAGAGTATTTAGAAAGGGCTTCCATTTGTAATGTTCCTCTTGCACCTAATTATGGGACACCCCACCATGTGGTGGGTAGTTCAAACCTCATGGCCACAAGAGCACCTTAAGAATTCTTGTTTAGCATTTTCCTCATGGTCCCAATCCCACAAATACTCACACTAAGAAAAGACAAACACTACATCTACCAAGGTTTTGTGTCCTTGATAGCCTTGAGATTATAGTGGGTTGGAATAGCTAGGTTTTCTTGTCCCCACTTGGGTTGTTCCTCTTGGTTTCCAAGAGAAGGTCATATAAAGGATTCTAACTACAAAAAATTGGATCCACTTTCAAGAGTCAATATTTATGATTCACCATAAAGGTCAAGAGAATAGTTTCCTATCTTGATTGTTTCTCCCAAACATGCCAATAATTCTCAATTAATCCCCTTGTTTTCAAAATTCAAAGGCGAGTCAAGATTTCTAATTCACTACAAGGGTGAAGAGCATAGTCTCCTATCACCAAAGAACCCTAATCACAAGTTTAATATGCCTATGAAATGAAAAGAATTAGTAAAGTACCACACATGGAATAAAAGAAATACAAGCAAGTTTGATTTTTATGCTTTGGGTAGCCCTAAAAACAAGTGTTAGTAGCCCTTGCGCATTTGAAGCTTTGACATGCATTATTTTTAGCAATTAAATGAAAAACTCCCTACAAAAAAATCAAGGTTAGGGTATAATAACCAAGTAAGACCTACAACACAAAGTGATTAGTTGCCTCAAAAATGCAATTTATCTTCCAAATGTATACAAAGAAAGTACAAGCTAATCACAAATGCTCTCATTTTTACTCTTTTCTAAGATTGGACTTGTTTTCTACTATTTTGGATCCAAAAATACAAATGCAAAGAAGAGACCTTTGCTAAAAACTAGAGAGCTTTCCAAAAATGCAAGAAATTCAACAATATCTCTTTATTTGTGCCATAGGGACCCATTTTGTCAAAATAAAATAGATTTATTAGATCAAATTTTTGATCCCTAATATGACCTCTAAATTCAAAATACAAAGAATTGGTCCCCCTTGTATAATTTAAAGAACTTTTTGAAAATATAGAGTTTTCTAAAACATTTGCTAATTTACGACCAAAAATGATTTTTAATGAAAAATAAAGAAAAAATCACAATGGACGTAAATCAACTCAAAACAATATAAAAATTGGATTGAGACATTTTTGATGCATCGCCAACCTGCAAAATAAATTTTAGATTTGAATTTAAAGCAGTTTGGAAGATATGTTGAAATCTTACTAGGGTTTTGACCTTCAAACAAATCTACACAAGGGTTAGCCTTAAAACCAAAGTAAAAAACTTACAAAACTACTTGATTAGATCCAAGATGTTGTTGTACAAAGCTAGAAAATGATAATGTAACCAAAATTCAAGCAAGAAAATGGAGCTAGAAACTTGGTTCTAGCCCCATGGTGGGTGCCAAAAATGTGTGTACAAAAAGTGTCACAATTCTATAAACTATTATTCTTGAGAATACCCATGAAAGAGGGATCTCAAGAGGCATCTTATAGCTCTCTATCTATGTGCAAAGATATGAGATGGTGGCTTTCAAATAAACCAAACTATGCAACCCCTCCAAGGTGCACCATAGAATGAGAGATTCAAAGATGGGAGCAAGAATGCTAGCATCGAAGAATCTAGAATGAAATGCAATGCAGATACAAACTATTTTAAATGAAATGAAAGCTAACAAAGAGAAATAAAAAAAAGCATAAAAGAAACTAAGCTAAAAAGTATGCCATAATGTAAGTAGAATGAGAGCTAAAATAAAATGCAAAAGTGAAAGAATGCTCCAAGTCTCCAAAATCATCAAAAAAACCTACAACATAACAATAGTAGGAGAGACCAAGATTTTTGAATGAAGAGAGAGGCCCCCCTTTTAAAGAAAAATGGATGGTAGAGATTAAAATGCAAAAAAGGAATAATCAAGGGAGTATAATACATCTTGAGTAATCCATGTGCACAAGCATCTCAACCAATCACAATTAATGGTTGACTTTTGAGTGAGTTTGAAATGTGTGGAGGAGAATTAAAGTTGTTTTAAAAATAGAAGATTCCTCTCAAATAGAAAAATGTACATTTATGTGTAGACAAAAATATCTTAAATTATTTTATTTTTAAAATAAGGGAAATGCTTTATGTGTGCAACTTATAATAAGAGATGAGTGGGGAATTTTATTTAATTAACAGGGGGACATGTTGTTTTAATAAAATATGAACCTAGGATCAAGTGGTCAAAATATAGGATAAATCAAATAAATAGATTTTTTCAAATTTGATCAAGGATAAGCATTAGATAAATTATGCAAAAATGATAGAAAGGGGGCTCATAGTCTACATGACCATTTTTGGGTGATTACATCAATTACACAATGAAATGGGAGATTCAAAGAAAAGAGATTTGATACTAGTGTCAAAGAACTATAATGGAATGCTATCATGAAAATGCAACTAAAGCTATAGGAATGCAACTTAATTAATATGAAGTGAAAACAATGCAAGTTAAGATAGCAATATGAAATGTTACAATCCCTCTAATTATCTAAGTGTGTTATTCTAATGCATAAAGGAAACTTTATGCTAATGCTATATGAAACTAGCTATAATACTATGCAAGAAATGAGTGTCAAGCCACAAAGTCTTTAAGATCTCCAAGAGTACCTATAGAAAAACCTACAACATAAATCTATTGCAAAAATATGAATCCTTAGATGAGGAGAGAGCTCTTCATTTTAAAGTAGGAATGGTGGAGATCATAAGATATGAAGATCTAATCAAGGGTGAGAGTTGAATTTTGTGTGATCCATGTACACGATAATTTCCACTAATTAGAAAGAGTTGACTTTTGCATCTCCATGGGGTGAGTGCACCAAGATGGTGTACAAAAAGGGGGGTATAAGTGGACACCTTTGTTCTAAAATCAAGTAAATCTGAACTTGGATGAGACATTTGAGGTTCATCCACTCAAAATGATAATATGTGTAAAATATATAAATTGCATTGATTTTAATCTAGTTTCTAAACTATTACATTTTTTTACAAAATGGATAAGATTAGGTGGGTCAAACCCTACACACAAAAAAAAAGTTCTTGATTTTTTTAGAAAACATAACATAGTTATTTTTATGTGCAACACAAAAGACATATTTATATTTAGTATTTTGCATAACCCTTTGGTAGGATGATAGCTAAGAGTCATATCTAGAATTTTTGTATTTATTTATAATTTTTTGATGAGTATTTTTTTGTTATTAATTATTTATCTGACTATATCCTAAGATTTTGGTACCTGTTTATGTGTTCAGCATAACTTACATAAAAATAATCGAAAATGAAAACTTAAAAACAAAAAAACTGTATAGAATAAAGTGTAGAAAAATAATATATAATTTGTTTTGAATTTGGTTAAGTATATCAAAAGTTATTAAAAAATGGTAGACATATGTCTATAAGGAATGCCAAGGCATTGGTAAAAGTATTTAAATTGTGAATTGTTAATATTGTCCAAAAATAGAAAATTATATGATTAGAAAGCTAGGAAGATGTGTAATATGATGGTAGTAATTTTAGAGATACCCTCTTCACCATCAAAAAACCTGATGAAGGAAAAAATAAGAATTCATCTTAGAAGATGAAAAAATGTCTAGAGGAAAAAATTGGAGGGAAAATAGTCTTCCAAGCCTTTGGGTTGTTTCCCTATGCTATCACTGAGCCATAACCTAGTTGGGTTTCTAAGATTTAAATAACCTAATTAGGTTATAAAAATGAAAAAGTGCATTCAAAATCGACCGGGTTTTGAAGAACTAAAAGTAGGCTTTATTTAGAAGGCCATAACTTTCATTTACGAAGTTTGATTGACTTGATTCAAAATGCAAGGAAAGATATCGAAGATATCTACAATATGATGTAGATAAACCAATCTTATGTCATCAAAATTTGATTTTACATCAATTTGAATTAAGCATAATCTAACATGGATAGTCATTGTTTTCAAAATGTGTAATCAATAGGTAAACACAAATGCTAACACATTTTTAATTTTCTCTCTCTCAAACAAAAATACACACAGTCACTAACTAACTAAATAAAACTTGAGATATCTCTCTTACTAACTCCTAACCCCCCCCCCCCCCCCCCCTCTCTCTCTCTCTCTATGTCTAACTTTTTACCCTTAAGCATTATCTCTCTTTGAGTAATCCCTAAGCCCCCTCCCTCACTAACCCCTAAACTCTCTCTCTCTCTCTCTCTCTCTCTCTCTCTCTCTCTCTCTCCCCTATGTCTCTCTCTCTCTCTCTCTCTCTCTCTCTCTCTCTCTCTCTCTCTCTCTCTCTCTCTCTCTCTCCATCACTTGATCTCTCTGTCACTCTCTCTTATCCTATCCATTCTCCCTCTTCCTATCCCCTCCTCTCCCTCACTCTATCTTTGCATGAAGATCCCATTTCAAGGATCATAGATAAAGGAGAGAGGGGGGGTTAGGTATTAGGGGTTAGATAGAGATTAATAAGGGGTTAGAAAGAGGTTTGAGAGAGAGAGAGAGAGAGAGAGAGAGAGAGAGAGAGAGAGAGAGAGAGAGAGAGAGAGAGATTAGGGGATAGGATGGAGACAATGACAAATATGGAGAGAATGGGATAGGATGGAGAGAGATGGGGGCAATAATAGATATAGAAAGTGAGGTGGGGGGGCTAGGGGATTACTTAGAGAGAGACAACACTTAAGGGTAACAAGTTAGAGAGAGAGAGAGAGAGAGAGAGAGAGAGAGAGAGAGAGAGAGAGAGAGAGAGAGTATGAATTAGTTAAAGAATCAAGAGGTTAGGAGTTAGTAAGAGATAAATTAAGGGTTATTTAGTTAGTGAGTGAGTGTTTTTTATGTATTTTTGAGAGAGAGATAATTAAAAATATGTTAGTAGGGTCAATGCAAGAAGTTGGGTCTCACTTTTGGCCAAAAAGTGGAAGTGTTTTTCCTGTTTTTGAAATTTTTTGTCAATTGATGTCAAAATTTGAGGTATTTAGAGATCAAATATAAAAAAACTCAAGAAATAATTTTTTTAGTGTTCAAAATCTAGTTTTTGAATATGTAATTTATTTGTGTACCCATATGATAGATTAGTTTTTTTGTATGGATCTTTAAAAACCACTTTTTCAAAATGCCTATTTCAGGACCATACCACGCTCGTGTACAGACACCATAATTTAACACAAATAAATGAATTTTTACAAATCCTTTTAAATGGAGTTACCTAATACACCTTAGATTGATGAAAATATTTTTTCTTAATTTTTTATTGAATAATTTTATTATTATTAATTATTAATTGGCTATAAAGGTAAATTTTAAAACCTCTTGTGTACGAACCACATAATTTGATCAAAATCTCACTTTTTTCATTTTTTTAAATATCAAAAGAATTGTATTTAGATTGATGACATATAAATTAATTTAAGAAAAATTATAAAATAAAAAAGTTATTAAAGTTTTAGTGAATGTCACTTTTTAATGTTTAGGAGATAGTTTTGATTAAAAATGGAAAAATAGCAAATAAACTAATAAGACTATAAAATTTACATTTTTGGAATCAAAATAGTAAGACCTATGATGGGTTTTCGTTTCATCAAAAAGTTCAATGGGAATGACTATAAAAAAATTACGACAATACCATAAATTGTTGATTAAATGCCTTAGAAAAAAAAAGGATCATAAAGGCATGGCTTGGTGGGACCAAGCCTATGCCATGCCTTTCTCCAAGGCAAAACCCCATGCAAAAGTCGGGAGCCATACCAAATTCCTGCTCATGTCTCAAGAATCAGGCACCTTATTGCTTTCAACTGTTGTACCCTATTGTTTAAAAATTGGGTACCTGATTCTTTTTGAAATCGGGTACTCGATTTATAAACAGGTACCCATTTTTTAAAGAATCGGGTACCCAATTTTTAAGCAATCAGGTACCCATTTCTAATGTATCCATTGGGCCCCAAAATCTGCCCCATAGACCGAGTTTCAATGATTGAAATGATTGAATAACAGTTTCGATCTGCAACAACAAATTTTGTTATGCTTATTCTATTTTTTGTCCTCTTATACAATTTGCAAGCTACTGATTCAAATTCAAAATTGGTGCAAACATGGGATCAAAAGAACAAAGAAAGAAGAAAGAAAAAGTTCTGATAGATGAGGAGATTGCAATAAATAAAGAGAATGAAGCACAACGTCAACGAGAGAGAAGACAAAGAATTAGAGACTTGAACAATGTTTCAAAGGAGAAAGACATTAAGGATACCACAATGGATGAAGAGGTCAAAGAAGAGAACCCAATACAAGAAAATTCAGTTGCACATTCTAATCATGCATTCAATAAAGGTGTGTCTTCAAACCTTCAAATTTTCTCTTGTAATGAAATTGGTGATTTTTTAGAAGTAGGTTACAATTTAAAAGATTTAGATTTTCTTCATGAGAAGCAATTGTCAAATGATCATGCACAAAAAACTCCAATTGAGATGCATGCCCCGAAAGAAATACCAAGAAAATTTGAAAATGATATTCAAATCCCAAATAATAGTGAAAATAGTAAAGTGTCTAAAAATAAAAAATGCATGAATGTAGACATAGAAACACCAACTACTGAACAAACATGTCGGGATGATAGTAAAGTGTCTAAACATAATTTTCATATTCCTAATGATGTGTTAGATAATCTTGAGGGATTGGTTTCATGGAGACAAATTAGGACACATGCTAATAGATCGTATAGGCATTTTTTTATAATAAGAAATTTGGGTTTGAATGTCAGCTAATGTTGCAACTAATTAAAATGTCTAAAATGTGAAAAGTAATGAGAAGGTTGGGAATGTATGCAAAACCCAAGAATAAAAATGAGTCTTTAAAACAAGTTGTATCCATTGTTGCTAGTGCCTTTGATGTTATCAGAAAGAGAAGTCGGTCTAAAGATAAGAATGCAACATGATGAGCAATAACAACAGCTTTAGTTAAAAAATCAACATCTGAAAAAAGATTGATTAGCAACATAAGTGGATATCTTAATGTGAATCATAAGACTTTAGGAAGAGTTGTAAAAAGAAGGGTTAACTTTGAATGTGATCCAACAAATATTTTATGGACTTCTAGTGGTAGACTCTCAAGATTTGATATGAAACTTACTAGTGAAGTCAAAAGTTTGATTGAATTTTTTTGGCATGATAAAATAAGAGTATCACCTAATTCAAGAGATGTTCTTAAATTGAGAATTGGGTCAAAAATACATCATCCACATCCTAAACACCTTTTGGACATGACTCAAACTAAATTGGTTAAAAAATTTGTAGATGATAAGGTATTAAATATTACCATTAGTCAAAGATCTTTTGAAAAGTGTAAACCATGGATTGTAAGGATTAACAAGAAAATAATCACATGTTGTTGTAAAACTCATATTCAATTTCGTTACCATTATGATGTATTTTGATCTATACGTGGTACCATGCATAGTAAAGAAATGTTGCAAGAATGTGGTATAAAAATACCACTTCAAACTATAAAAGATTTCATATTAGGTTTTTTTTGTAAGCCACCTAATGATCAATACTTTCTTTTCAATGCACGTCTTTCTAGTACATGTGATATGTGCGGCAATCTTTCTTTGTTAGATGAATGTTTGCATGAAAATGCTTTGACTACTTTTGGACAACAATTAGTTGAGGTAAAAAGATTCAAAACTATTGAATATCCATTGAAGGATGGGAAGATTGGAAGAAGGTGTGATATAGTTATAGATAAAGTTAGTTGTCATGCATTTATGGTTGAGTTTAAGAGTGTGATCATACCAAAACATGTTAAACACTCCCAATATTCTAGATGGCTTGATGGACAATTTCACATATGTAAGAATACATTTCCAATTGGTACTATACTTTTAGTTGTTGACTTTGCAGAGAACTACACGCTTGCACCGCAAGAAGAGGTACAACCACAATATTACAATTCAGTGCAAGTAATAATTTATGTTCATATAGTTCATAGGCATGCACCTGATAGTACAGAGGAGGATAAAAAAAATTGAGAGATTACCATTTTTATATAAGTGATAATAAACTCCATTCATTTGAGTTTGTCCAATATTGTTTCAAGGTCTTTTATGATAATTTAAAAGAGAGAAAAATTCAAATGACACAACATTGGATATGCTCAAATAATTGTATAGGACAATTCAAGAATGCTAGAATGTTCTATTCGTTGAGTAGGACACATAGGCAAACTAATATCCAACATGTGTGGAGTTCTTTTGAAGTTGGACATGATAAAGGAGAACATGATGGTGCTGGTGCATGTGTGAAGAGAGCCCTTAGTAGAGAGCAATTAAAATTTGAGGAAAAAGCTAAGTTAAAAAATACACATGAGATTGTTGAATGGTGTAACAAATATTTATACACGGGATCAAGTCAGAACTCTACAATCAAACATTTCTTCTACCTAGTTGAAGAAAATAATATCCCTTCAAGATATGACTATGATACAATTAGTGGGTTAGCTAAATGGCATTCATTTAGGAGTTTCGATTCTAACACTTGAACTATATGGACTAGGGAGCTTTCTTATTTTCATCAATTTTGTCTTGCAGGTGAATGGGAAGAATGTGAGAATATAGAATGGGTTGAAGATTGGCAACAAAGATCATTAGCACCTATTGACATACATTTTGAAGATGATATAGTAAATGAAGGCCAGAATGTTACATTTGCATCAGAAGACTATGATCATATTTCAAACCTCATAGAACTTGGTATGCACAATTTAATTAGATTTTTTTGTGATCTCGTGCTTCAATTTATATAATTTTCATATGTACACTCATGTGATTAAAGTGTTTCTATACTTTATCTTATCTTGTAGGACATGTTTATGCTATTATTGCACCTAGTAATAGTGATGAACAGACTGAGTATTGGCTAGCTAGATGTGTGGAACCTAAGAAAAAATTGACATGTCATCAAGTAGATGATGATGGTTTTAAGTATTCAATTGGGTCTGTCATTGTAGCTGGCACCTGGCTACGTAGATACCTAACAAGAAGAAATGGTTTGCTAGCATTTGAAGACTACCAAACTGAAAAGAAGATTTTACACTATTCTCATTTGGTTGTGGCAACAAATATCAAATTAGAAAGATACAAAGGGAGACCCGCAAATACGATATTATGGACAATTCCAATGGACAAGCACGAGAACAATCATAGATGCATTGAAAAAGAGAGAGGATGCAGATGGTACAGTGGGATGACTACATTTAAATCAAACACATGTAAGTTTTTTTATTATTGTATTATTTATATATATATATATATGTACTTATATAATTTAATTAAATGTATGTTTGTTTTGTCAATACCAATTTAGAGAACTTATATACCTCTTATTCAGGTCTCAATTACAATTTAAATATTAAAGTGGATCGAACATCAACATCTTGTGCAATTTCACATAGTAAGTACATACAAATTACACATATATTTACATAGTTCAGATACCTTGAATATTAATTTATGTGTTTATTAACATGTGTTTTTGTTTTACAATTTTATTTTACAGGACCTCCTTTGAAGAGATGTGTTGAACCAATTTTATGTTTTGAGTTCACTAAACTATAAATATATCATTGACATTGTCTAACATATATTGTGAAATATGTTGTACAAACTAATTAAAAAATGAGAGTTTACTTCTATTTGAAAGTTAAAGGCATGCACTTGATAAATTATAAATTAATTTTCAATTCAAGTAATGACCTCCTATTTTGTTCCATTACTTTTACATTCAAGCATGTTTAAATTAATGTTTGTTTGAAGTTTCAAATTCCTATTGATTGTAATATTAAAAACAAGTCACTTGTACATGATAGTTTAAAGATCATTACTCATTGTATTGATTATATGTAAGATCATTACTCATTGTATTCATTGTATTGATTATATCTTACATTACCAAACAACACATTAAGATCACTTATGATACATTGTTAGGTACATTATCCATACATGTGTGTCTTAAGGGGACATGGGAGTCCTAATAGGTCATAATAATTTCTATACATTTTAATAAGTCTTAATATGTTTACTAGCACATAATAGGTATTATTAGGTGATAATGAGTCTTAAATTACCAAACAACACATTAAGATCACTTATGATACATTGTTAGGTACGTTATCCATACATGTGTGTCTTAAGGGGACATAGGAGTCCTAATAGGTCATTATGTCTGTTATAGGTTATGATAGGTATTCATATGTTTACTACCACATAATAGGTCTTATTAGGTAATAATGACTCTTACATTACCAAACAACATATTAATATCATTTATGATACATTGTTAGGTACGTTATCCATACATGTGTGTCTTAAGGGGACATGGGAGTTGTAATAGGTCATAATAATTTCTATACATTTTAATAAGTCTTAATATGTTTACTAGCACATAATAAGTATTATTAGGTGATAATGAGTCTTACATTACCAAACAACACATTAAGATCACTTATGATACATTGTTAGGTACGTTATCCATACATGTGTGTCTTAAGGGGACATAGGAGTCCTAATAGGTCATTATGTCTGTTATAGGTTATGATAGGTATTCATATGTTTACTACCACATAATAGGTCTTATTAGGTAATAATGACTCTTACATTACCAAACAACACATTAATATCACTTATGATACATTGTTAGGTACGTTATCCATACATGTGTGTCTTAAGGGGACATGGGAGTCGTAATAGGTCATAATAATTTCTATACATTTTAATAAGTCTTAATATGTTTACTAGCACATAATAAGTATTATTAGGTGATAATTAGTCTTACATTACCAAACAACACATTAAGATCACTTATGATACATTGTTAGGTACATTATCCATACATGTGTGTCTTAAGGGGACATAGGAGTCCTAATAGGTCATTATGTCTGTTATAGGTTATGATAGGTATTCATATGTTTACTAGCACATAATAGGTCTTATAAGGTGATAATGAGTCTTACATTACCAAACAACACATTAAGATCACTTTTGATACATTGTTAGGTACGTTATCCATACATGTGTGTCTTAAGGAGACATAGGAGTCCTAATAGGTCATTATGTCTGTTATAGGTAATGATAGGTATTCATATGTTTACTACAACATAATAGGTCTTATTAGGTAATAATGACTCTTACATTACCAAATAACATATTAATATCACTTATGATACATTGTTAGGTACGTTATCCATACATGTGGGTCTTAAGGGGACATCGGAGTCGTAATAGGTCATAATAATTTATATACATTTTAATAAGTCTTAATATGTTTACTAGCACATAATAGGTATTATTAGGTGATAATGAGTCTTACATTACCAAACAACACATTAAGATCACTTATGATACATTGTTAGGTACATTATCTATACATGTGTGTCTTAAGGGGACATAGGAGTCCTAATAGGTCATTATGTCTGTTATAGGTTATGATAGGTATTCATATGTTTACTACCACATAATAGGTCTTGTTAGGTGATAATGAGTCTTACATTAACAACACATTAAGATCACTTATGATACATTGTTAGGTACGTTATCCATACATGTGTGTCTTAAGGGGACATAGGAGTCCTAATAGGTCATTATGCCTGTTATAGGTTATGATAGGTATTCATATTTTTACTACCACATAATAGGTCTTATTAGGTGATAATGAGTCTTACATTACCAAACAACACATTAAGATCACTTATGATACATTGTTAGGTACGTTATCAATGCATTTTTTAATCTAGTAGGTCAATTTTATTTGTATGAATCTTAATGCATAAATTTGATGTGATATTTATCCAATAATGCTCTATAGATAGTTAAAATTATTGTTCATCTTGCATATATAATTACAAAATGTGTCATATGTTCATGAATAAAATATGTTAGAATAAAGAAAATGGTTTAAATATGCTTAAAACATGGTGAAACATAATAATATGTACTACATACAAAAGCATGATAAGAATGTTGGAAATGATTGAAAAGATCATGAATGAAGAATGATGGAACTGGTAAAGAATGCTTTCAATCATTGTTTTTTCATTGATGTCAAACTTTCTACTTGCAGTAATGACAATTGCTTAAGTGATCCAAATACTATCAATTGGTTGATTGACAAGGTGGAGGCAATCAATAAGATGTAACTAGAGCACCTAGAGAAAGGTTGAAGTTATGATGTTGTAATGAAGTATAAGGATCAGCTAAGCCATTGATGAAATAGTGTATTGATGACATACTCTAAGACACAAGGAATGGACACACTAAGACATATCAAAGATGTAAGGTTTAACTAAGTAATTTGTAGAACTTGACTAAGTTCATTTGTGAGTGCTGAGCAAGCTAGTTAAAGCCAAGCAAGTTCAACTTCAGTGTGTGCCAAGCAATCCTTTAGGTGCCGAGCATCAGAAAAAGGTAGTGGATGTCGAGCAAATCAAGAATCATTCAGGAACTGAGTGATTCAAGAAAATAGTAGAAGCTGACCAATACAGGAAAGCTTCAAGTGTTGAGTAACACAGGATTGTTCAAGTGTCGAGTAACTCAGAAAAAGACTTCGGGTGCTGAGCATCAATAAATGCAATAGAAGCTGAGTAACACAAAAGGAGCTGAGCATCAGTAAACCAATGATGCCGAGTTGCTGCACTATTGATAAGACAAAGAGATTCGCCAGATCAGTAACAATAAGTTTGTTACATTGAATTTTGTGAATTAGTTGGATGATAAGGATGATGAGTAGATGTCATAGAATTTCATGTAAACCATGCAAACCAATTTTGAGTGAATATTGATGGACTTATCATGAAGTTTCTGGAAGAAACAATTTGGAGGGAAAAAAAATCATTCTCTTAGATCAAATCAAATTGATGAGCAGGAAGATTTTAGTAGGAAATGAAGAACAAAACTTCTTTATAAGGAGCTACAGGTCAAAGATCGAAAGAGTAGAGGGAGTTGGTCATAAGTGTGATCGTGCAAAGAAGCCAAGAGAAGGCTAGTGTGAAGTGTCAAAAGGAGGACACAGTGAGGAGTAAGTATAGAGCATCAAGACTCTGAGTTGATCAAGTGACCATAGAGTGCATTGGAATAATGAGTGGAAGAACTTAAGGAGACAGATCTTGAAGGGTGGACAAGTTGTTAGCACTGCAAGGAAGAAAAACCAAGCAAAGAAAAGAACTGAAGAGTGATTTGAAATCTGCAAGGTTAGAGTTGCAATCTTTATCACCTCAAAACCTTTCTAATACTTTCTTACCATTGTATTAGACATTGAAATCCTACATTGCTAGGTTAGCTTAATAGCTAGGTGGATAAGCCTCAGGAAAAGGATAGATCCCTAGGAGAAGTATACGAGATCCTTAGGAGAAGGACAAGAGATCCTTAGAGAGGGATAAAAAATTCTTTTGAGAAGGTGACTGTAAATCCCATGGACTTGGGTGGGCCTAAAAAATCTATGTAAATCCTTTAACAGGGTGGCATTCTAAGTTGAATTTTCTTAAGTCCTCTAACAGGGCACACTCTTAACAGGGTGTAGAAATCCTTTAACAGGGTCACATCTGACAGTGTGTAAAGCCTTTAACAGGAAAAACCATCAGAAGTGGTCGAAATCTATTGCATATTAATTTTGTGGGTATCATCCCCACCCTAGTTTTACCTTCTTATTCCTGGAGGGTTTTTTGGTCACCAAAATCCTTTATGTTATGTGGTGATGCATGTTTACTTTTCATGATTGTTTAATGTTTAATTGCATGCATGATAATTTCAATTATATGCCATTAAGGATTTGACAAGAAAGTAAAAAGGCTAGAAGGAAAAATTTGAATTGGACATTATTGGACCTTGAATAATGGATTCACCCCCCCTCTCAGTTATTCTAAAAGAATTCTAACAAAGAAGTCGTAAAAAAATAGTACATGGTCTAACATACATCATAACATGATCTATGAAGTGAAAAATTACATGGTCTAACATAGAGTTTTAATTATCCTAACACAAAGTGTATACATCATAAATAATATACATCATAAAAACAAAAATCTATAGGTGCCAACAAGACCTAATCTATCTGATCGAATGTCCTCTTTACTCCATGCAAAGAGGGCTCAGATGGATCATCATGTGTAATATGAGCTGTCTCATCATGTCGAACACCCTATGAGGTAGATGGATCACCCTATTTAACATGAGGCATGTCTCATCATGTACATGCTTAATTGAAATGGGTCTCAAAATCTAGCTTGCAAATAAATTAAATATTCACTACATAATAAAATAAATACCACATGAGATGGGTGTCCCTCAGTAATGGGAGGAGGCACATTGTCAAAACTACCAAATGTAGCAGTGGTGAGGTCCTGTAATTTCCAATACATACATTTTTTAAATTTGATTTTAGAGCATAATGAGCTCTACATTATGTACATAAATCACAATACTGACCTCAAATGACGATGTAGGTACCTCCATTTGGCTAAGCCCTATGCTCTCAGCAACACTCGTGGTGATGTAGTCCTAAAATTATGGATACATAAATTTTTAGTCAAAATTAAATATACATGAATAATTACAAAGTACATAATTTGTACACTACATTTTTTATACACTATAAATTTAACATGTATATATATGTATATATATATATATATGTATATATATATATATATATATATGTATATATATATATATATATGTATATATATATATATATGTATATATATATATATATATATGTATATATATATATATGTATATATATATATATATATGTATATATATATATATATATATGTATATATATATATATATATATATATATATATATATATATATACTTAAATGGTAGCCAATGTCACAGATGTGTCTACAGGTATGGTAGCATGGTAATCATAAGATGGAGTCAAAAATAGACGATACTGAGGCCTGTATGGATGAGTATGATATGGCTCCTGTTCGTAAAACCAAAACACATAAAAATATATACATGTGAGTCAAAATTGTTCAGATTATAAGTTAATAATAATGTACATACATAAAAATAATACAAATTATTTGTCTTCAATCAAAAGTTCATACCGCATGTATTTGAGGCTGTGCCTCAGTGGTAACTGGAGTAGGATTTGTACTAACATTAATCTGTGTGGATGTAGACAATCCCTACAAAATCAAATAAAAAGAACATATGAGCACATACTATTAAATTTGAGTTTGAATTTACATTTTTACAGTGTAATTCAAAGTGCATACCATATAAGGGATGCAAACATTTGTAGGTCTCGAAAAAAGACTATACTGCCTCCTAGGAGGAATAGTATCATCCATCCTCTATTATTTCAAAAGTAAAAATTAATATAGTTAATACAATTACACATGTATGTAGAAAGTAAATAATTATGTGTGCTTTATATTTATATTAAAATTAAAATTTTACCTACTGCCCTTGACTCTCTCCAGGCTCTCCTTGCTGCATGAGGTCAACAAATGATGACATGTCTTTCTCGTCACTACCATCACCACGGGCAACATATACATCATCATCAAAATTTGCACCCTCAACATAATGGCCATCGTGTGCTCCATCAAAATCACTTTGGGGGCCTGTAAATATGCCTCCACAACTAGTACAAACATGTCCAAGTGAAGGAGCATGTATCGCCTACGTCCACTATTGTACTAAATTGCTCGAAAGGGCACTCAAATGAGTAAAAGTAGATGAAATTTCTTGATGATGGTGAGGAGTAGGCACAATAGGTGCAAAAAGAGGTACAAGGGCTCAAATCGCCTATGATTTCTCATTCTATCACTCAGCTTTGCCCCAGGCCTATCCTGAGGGATCCCTCTACCAACCCCTTGAAATGCTTTCATATCAAAATAGTTTGGTTTCAAAACCAACTCAAACTAAGCCCATAAATTCCTAAGGAAGTACATGGGCACCTCATGGTTAGCATGTGGTGGATGGTCAAATACCATCCACCATCGCTCCCAAAAATGTGCTGCTATACATGGATGTGTACACCACCTAATGGAAATGTGAGGCTTCTTATCATTAATTTCTTCACTTTTCTTAGGGTTTACAAAATAATGTTTAAAATTCCCTTTACCTATATGCAGGTTATAAACCTCTCTGTATGATAAGCCGTCAGAGTAGAAGGCATGCATGCTTTCCCTCCATGATCTAAATGAATTAATGTCTGAATCAAAATGATGGATGGAGTCAATAATGCCTTGCATGCTATCTGCAAGATGTAGTAGGTGAGGGGGGGGGGGGGGTGTGCCTCTCACGTCAGATAGCCTCTATATCACATATGAGGTCATTGAGGTTATACCTCATGGTCTTGTGGATCTCATCTGTGGTGGGTGGTGGAGGTGTGGGTGGAGGTGGAGGTGGAGGTGGAGGTGGAGGTGGAGGTGGAGATGGAGGGGGTGGAGGTAGGGGTATGGGAGGGGGAGGCGGTGGCAGCGGGTCCATCAAATATAATCTGCATATATGTTTAAACAACATAAAATATAAAACATGACAAAATTACTATTTAATAAAATTTAAATCTAAAATTTATCAACTAGATCTATATAAATGCACATATCTTTATTAAAATCATATCAATTAAATAAATAAAGTTAAACACTTAAGTCAAATTAAACATTAAATACCAAAATTTTAAGTCTAATCATAAAATAATACTCCAAAAAACTATATCTAGGTTAGTTCAAGGTTTCTTTTCTTAAAACAGGAGCCACCAAGCTAATTTTTCTTTCATGTACACTTATTTTGTGACATTGGGGGATTGTATGAACTCATTATGGATTATATGTTCATCTCAAGATGAAACAAAGTTAAGATTATGACAAGGTTATGGTTTACAATTTTGTTATGTTAATGGTTTTCATGATGGCTAAGCTTAATATTATTATAATGATTATGGTCCTTTAATGTTAGGGAACTTACCTAGGATTATGGTTTTAGTTAGAATTATATTTAGGTTTCGGATTTTTATTATGGTCCTATTGTTTATAGGATATATAATATATGGTGTTAGGATGAGAGTTAAGGTTACAATTAGAATGAAAGCTTAGAGATAGAATTATGATTTGATTAAAAATTATTTATGATTGTAGTTTGAATCCTAAATATTATCTGCTTTTTAATGCAAACTATAAGTGTAGATCATGTCAGGTAATGAACTAATACATGTGAACCCTATCCATAACCATATAATAATCCTAATTCTAATCATAATCCATAATTCATTACTTTATGAAGCTTTGGCTATCCATTTTATTGGCAGAGTAATCCCTTGAACTTTCTTAAAGTTTTCATTCCAGCTTACTAATCTCCTTTCTTTATGTGAACTACTCCTAGTAGCATCATTCTTCATATTTCCTTTTCCATGTGACCACAAAATGTTCCTAATAGATTTATATAGAAGACCAAAATAATTTAAATAAAATAAGTAGGAAGAAGATAAGTACACCCAATATGAGGAGAGAATCTTTTAAATACTTGAATTCTACCAACCAAAGTGAGATAATTAGAGTTCCAGTTGTTGAGTTTTCCAAAGATTTTCTTGTTGATATAAAGACACATTTCATTTATATGTTAGGGTTTACTACAAATGGAATCCCTAGGTACCTAACCACTTAATTATGACATCTCCATCCAATACCATATTTACTACACAAGGTAGGGGACTCAATATTTAGCCCCAATAAGATAGATGTAGAGACATAAATCCTACTACCCGATACAAAGAAAAGAGGTCCAATTTGATCATTAAATGACTTATGTTGCACTCTTCTAGCTTAAAAAGAATACAAATATTATCAACAAGCTATACGTTAGATACTTATTAATTATTTGGAGAGTAGATCCTCTAACTTTGAGAGACAACTGGTTATCTCTAAGGAGATAATGTAATGAGTCAACAACAATAAAAAATAAAGAGGATGCAAGAGGACACCCTTTCATAATTGATCTAGAGAGTCCTAAAAATTATGATCTAATCCCATTAATTTCTTTACTAAAACCCTGACACCAATCATAAGAGAGGACACCATTTGACATAATATTGGATGGAATCTATTAGCTTAAAGAATAAATTTGACAACTGAGTGTCAATAGACTTAACCATTTTTCCACTTAGTAAGTGCCAAGTAATAGTAAGTGCCGAGTGTAGTAAGTGCCGAGTAACAGTAAGTGCCGAGTAATAGTAAGTGCCGAGTGATACAGTTTTTTTTAGGTGCCGAGCTATCCAGGAAACAACATGTGCTGAGCATCAACAATGTTTCAGGAGCCGAGTAACTCAAAATATCAGCATAAGAGTTTGTAATTGCACAAACTATGATGCAAACAGTTTTTGCAGTCGACATAAGGAAAATCTCGAAGGATTTAAAGATGAGATCAAATCTTTTATCTTTCCTATGCAATCTACATGTAGCCAATAAGAAAAATGATAAAGGCATGCAACCAATCAATAAAAGACTAAGTATTGAGCTGGAAAATGTGATTCAATGTGGATTGTAGATCCATATCTAACCCTAAGTCTTTGAAGTCTTTATAAGGAAGATGGAATTTCATTGTAAATATATATGAGTGGACATACAGGGGTGCACAAGGAAAAACTATTTTCAGAAGTTAAGGTTATCAGATCACAAAAGGATCAAGATCAGAGAAAGCGAAAAAGGTGCCTACATTCAACAATCAAGGATTGTAATCAATCAGGTTCATTATACCTAATACTTTCTAGCAATTGTATTAGAATGAAAATCCTATGGTGATAGGTTAGCTTAATAGCTATTTCATCAGATCCTTTAATTAGGTGATTAAAATCCCTTAACATGGTGACACTTCATGTTAAGTGTTTGAAATCCTTTAACCAGGTCACTATTGACACAGTGTAAAGCCTTTAACAGGGCAGGCCTTTAACAGGGTAGACCATCAGAAGTGGTTGAACAATATTGCTGCAGTAATTTTTGTGGGTACCATCTCCACCCCAGTTTTACCTTCTTATTCCTGGAGGGTTTCTGGGTTACCAAATTCCAGTGTTATGAGTTGTTGATGCATGTGTTAAATTTCATGTTTACTTAATGTATTTACATGCATGTAATTTACTTTCAGTTAAAAGTTTTATTGGCTAAAGTGTGATACTTATGATTCACCCCCCCTCTCATAAGTACTCTTTCCATATTTGAATATTCCAACAGAATCCTGGGCTTGCAACATCATGTACTGAGTAACACAAAGTGAAAAAAAATGTCTGAAATGGTACAAACTTTGAGGTAAACTATTTCAAGTCAACATGTAAACACCATTTGATAAGTTTAGAGTTAGGTTTTGGAGGTTGTAAGTGAAAGTTGCAAAGAAATTTTTTTGGAAACCTAATGAAGCAATGAAGGAAAAAATAAAGATATATCAGATAAGAGATCATGTCAAAGATTAAAAGGATGAGGTCTGTAATCAACATTGTAAGTTCTGATTGAAGGATCAACACTGATGCAATTTTAGTAGATTGAGTTGGGGTAAATCTCTTAATGGAGTGGTCCTAGTTCAAGCCTGTTGTAAATCTCTTAATAGAGACCTTACTTCATTGTAAGTGTTAAATCCTTTAATCAAGGTATACCTAACAATCTTGTAAAGCTCCTAACATGAAAAATCCCTCATAGGGTAGATCATGAGAATTGATCAAATTTGTAGTCTTAATAGGATAACTTTGTTACTTTAGTGGGGAAGATTTGTGGCTATCATCCTCACCCTAGTTTTACCTTTACATTGGAGGGTTTTTGGGTAACTAAAATATTTTGTTTTATCTGTTTACATTTCATGGATGTGATACATAGATTTATTTTAGTATTTGATATTTCAAGTTATGTTATGCATAATTGAGATATGAGATGGTTTATACAGTGGATACACTAAAGTTATTTTGAAGGACAATAATTTAATAGATCTTGATTCACCCCCCTCTTAGTATCATAGTTTTCCAATAAAATTACAACTATTGGTATTAGATTTGTGTTCTCTTGAAAGAAGTTTAACAAATTAAGAGTTTAGATCTTAGAGATGGAAACTTAGAAATTGGGAAATATTATTGATGATCAAATGATTGACATCCAGTTTATAATGCAACAACTTAAAGTAGCAAGCGAGGAACTAAGGAAATCTTTAAGAGAAAATATATGTCTGTTCAATAGAATGACACATTTGATCAAGAAGTTGATATTAAAGGATTTCTTGATGATGGAAATTCCAATGAAAATGATGTAGCCATTGCAAATCTATTGGAGACGAAAAATATTCTTAATGAAGAAGTTAGAGGATTGAAAAAGATCATAAAATTTAGTTAGTAAGAATATGCAAAGTGACTAAATACAAGAAGAAAGTAGACGAAGACAAAGCTATGGGAAAAGAAGACAAAAGACAAATGGCTATCAGACTTGAAGAAAGTTCATTTGGTATTCAATTACTAAAGAAATAAAATTATTTCAAAAAGTAGGAGTTTCAATAACTCCTAATATTTTTATGACAAATTTTTAATAACATATAAACACTATTTCATAGAGCTCAAAGTCAAGAATACTCTCCTATAGATTTTATAGTGTTTTAATTAGATATTGTATATTATAATTTAAAAATTCTAGAAGCACGTATTTTAACACTTGAAAAGATGTCAATTTTGAGAAAGAAAAATATATTAAATCATATCAATTTTTTTAAAAATTATATGTCTTTCTAGAGGAGAGAGTCATCTTCAAGAATGTATAACTTTTATTTTGGTTAAAATAGATTTTTTTTGAAAATGTGGTGGGAGGTGAAAACTATCAGTTTCAAGTAAGTTCTATTTTAAATCATTAAAAAAGATAAAATATAGGTCTAAAGCCAATTTTTATTTTCAATTGTTCTAGCTATATATGTTATCTATAACATAGTCAGAGATCAAAGGGAAATAAGTTTATTTCCATATAATTTTGTGGTGGGAACTAGACCCCTAATTTTTGATGTTTTTTAGCAACTAAAAAATTATCTATAAAAAATAGGAAAATATATCAATTCTTATTCCAAATAATTATTAAAAATTATAATCCTAAACTTCATCCATTTCTACACATTTTATTAGAATACTTCATTTTCAAATTCTAAATAATAATATCAGTTTTATGTCATTGAATTTGAACAGTTATACTTTTGTTAGCCTTTTCCTTTACAAAAAGGTGACATAGGTTTGTGCTTTTACCCATGGAGATATAATATTTGTGATTACAAACTGACTAATTAAGGAATAAGTTAAGATCTGAGAAATAAATTTTATAAAGGATGAATAAGCCCAGTAAAATAATAGAACATTTTGAAAAACTGATGAGATCTTTGAGGTCATCCAATAACACCTCTGAACTAGGGCATACAAAGAAACATTCATCTACTAAATAAGGATACTCATCCAAGAGTGGAGAGATAAGGAAAACATAATCAAAAGGAAAACCTACATGGTATCATTGTGGTTGACTTTGATATACTACAAATATTTGCAGAAGTAAGAATGGTATGTAAAACCCTAAACCTAAGTTTTATGGTTACTATTTTTATTACGAGAAGGACACCAAGCATATGAATGTAGATCAAATATGAATGACACACCTACTGTACCTAAATTTGAGGGATGCTATTAAAATTGTCAAAAATATGTACATAAAGCATATAAATGTAGATCATAGGAAAAATATAACTAGACAACTAGAATGTAGAACAACACACCTAAGAAAGTATGTTTCATTTTTTAGAAGGTTGGACATGTGAGAAAGAATTGCAGGACTGAAGCACTAGAACCAAACAATGAGCACATAAAAGGTAAAGGAAAAGTGGATGTTGAGCAAACAAGAAAGGAGGTGACTTAAACCTAGAAGAAAAAGGAGGAAGCTGGAAGAAGTGGAACAAATGAAGTCAAGATCACCCAGTCCAATAGAGATGATGATCACACCACCTCAAACTGATCAAGAAAGGTATAAAAGGAATTGTATATTTATTGACTTATCTTACATTAGTTCCTAACATAAAATATGCCAAAATTTCATATATGCATTAGAAAAGATGCATTAATATAGATTTATAAAAGATAGTGCAATGGAATCATTTACATTTTGGGTGCCGAGCATCAATAATACTATCTATATTGATTAAGTTATGCAATATGGACTAAATACCCCCAATGACAACCAGATTTCCACCTAACTAAGGATAAAACATTTATGGAAGCTTTAAATTGAGTGAATGAAGGTATATATCAATAATTTCAATAGATTTTACACACCTTGCATTTATATGTCAAGAGCATAAATTAATTTGAATAATTTGTGAAGTGAATTTAAGGCAATTGAAAGAAGAGCAATAGTGGAAGTGTGATCAAGTATTAATTTACAATGGTGCCAAGTTGTTCAAAAAGAAATTTTTTAAAACTCTAAATCTGAAAATGGAATCATCATCAGAAACAAAGAATCAAGGAAAAGATATAAAAAATGTTCAATTGGTGAAGAGTGACACTTTCCCTCCACCTAAATACTGTGCTATTCCTAAAATTGCTATGAAAAGAGATTCAATGGGTGCATTATGATTGATATCACCTAAGTTTATTAGGATTCATGATGTACTAAGTTTCTATATGTGTCAAATTGGTGAAGTGGGAGGCTTTGAAATAATATTGGAATATGAGAAATTTTTTGAAGGAGTACTGAAAGATGAGTTCAAGATAGTTGAGAGGAAAGGGTTAACTTGTGCCTTATATTTTCCAAGAAATTTCAAAATTGAGTTGATCAAAGTTGTACCGAGTAGAATTCATTTTGGAGTTATGGCTAGAGAATGGATTGAACAAGATTATGGAGAAGATGATTCATGCTATCACTAGGTACTAAACATTTGACAAGAAGAAGATGATGTGTTGTGAGAGTAAAGAATAAATTGCGGAAAGCACAAAAGAAAAGTGGAATGGATGTGGCATGTCTATTTCAAACATCACTAATGTATTGATTGAGTTTGCAGTGAGAGTGATTTCTCATAAATTTTATTAGTCAAGCTAACTAAATAGTGTGCCATGCATGGCTATTGATTAGGAATGGAAGATTATGATGAAAGATCATAAATATGATTTTACCAAGCTACAAAGTTTACAACCGACAGAGAACCTGGTATCAATCAAGAAGGAAAAGAATTCAATGCATAAGTTTGGATCATTGATCATGTGTATTTCCTTTTACACTCAGATTTATTTTCCAACTATTGAAAATGTTGTATGGGAACAATGTAAACTTGCTACAAGATAGATCAATGAGTATATTGTGAATTTGAGAGAAAATTTTGAGAATAATATAGATGGGTATTTTGGAGAATTCAAGAAGAAAATGAGAAAGAGATTAAGGATTCCTACATCCTTAGTTGAGAAGTATTATAATGATGTGTGTTTTCTAGTTGATACTGGTTACAAATATGTATAGGTAGTTAAGCTAAGGGTAGCCTAGCTTAAAACTTTTAATATGAAATTGATATTGATGATATAAGTGCAAAAATTATTATACTACTTAATGAAGAAGTTGATTCATAGGCTGAGCCCTTTGGAAAATAAGAAGAAGTAAAGGATAGAATAACTGTAGATATTAAAATTGCTTCTATTGAAATGAAGAGAAAGAAAATGATTGAAGACCTAGAAGGAAAACTAGATACATAGACCAAAGGTAAAGAACCTTTAATGCTAACACAAGGTCTTGGAGAGGATCAAGATAATGATAGTGATGTAGAGGAAGAGGAAGAGAGTGCAAAGAAATAGGACAAAGCCCTAGAACTTGTCACCCCACTAGAAAAGGATGCCAAAATAAAAAAAATCATTGAGCCCTAGCTGAAAAGGAATGCAAAGAAGGAAAAATCAAAGCTCCTCTCTCCTCTTGCACCACTGAGACCAAGAACCAAGGAATAAATAATATTCAGTGCTAAGCCATAGAAAAAGAAATGTGTGGTAAAGATTACAAAACCAAGTAAAGGTTCAAGTGGCACAAGTGCAGTTAAGAGGAAAATACCATTACTGAAAGTGAGTCAAAGAGAAGAAAGTTGAAAGATACTAAAAAAAGATGAAGAGAGAACTAAATCAAATGAACTTGGTCATCACCAAGTAGTTATGCATACAAACCCCAAAAATATTAATGAGGTTTGTGATAATATTAGGAGCTTACTGAACTTATCAAGCTTTAAGTTTGTAAAGTATGATACATTGAGTGATGCAAACAAGTATAGAGTACATGAAGACACACTAGACATGATGGCTAAGTTCAAATTGACACCTTCAAAGATAGGAAGAAAAATTTCTAGTGATTTGTATAGTAGAATTGATGGTAAGTGGAAACAAGAAATTGTAATTGAAAGAGAAATAAGAGAAGGAACATTAACTAAAATTATGCCCAAGCTAACAAATAAGAAAAATAAAACATTTTTGGAGAAGTATAGGAATAGATTTTTTCCTAAGTTTAGAACATTCATGATTTTACAAAATAAAATTGAGGCTATTGTACAATAAAAAAAAATATTGTGCAAAAGAACTTGTGGACTAAGTACATGAGGAGATAAGAAAAAGAAGTTATTGGACATTATAACAATTAAAGATGATCATAGTAATGAAGAAGATTCAGGTGTGTTGATCCTATAGGGAAATATATCTCCTATTCATGCTGCTACACTAGACACTCCTATTATACAATAGATAAAGGACTATCCTAAGATAGGAGAAACAGAAGTCCAAGCTATTGATTTTAATGAAAAAATAAGAAAGATTGAGAAATGACTCCAACAAACCTCACAAACAAAAACATTGGTTATAGACATTGAAGAGATAGAAGAGGAGAAGGAACAAGAAAATAATCAAATTTAGAATAGTCTATAATAGGTCAAGCAAGACCACACATCTCAGAATCTCCAATAGAGGGAAATGAAGAGAATGTATAGAAAGAAAAGGAAAAAGGGAAATAGAATATAGGTACATAATTAGTTTTGAGTTTACTAGTTCATGCTCCACTTCTAGCATTGATAGATTCTACATCCTTACAATAGGTGCATAAACCATACAGAGTGCTACTATTGCTGTCTGTAGTAGTGAAATATAGGACAGAGTGGTGAAACCCCCTCACCTACTCTGACTCTAGTTGTGTTGAGAAAAAAAATCCAAAGAAGGGAAAAGGAAAGAAGAAGAAGGACAATTCTATATGTCCTACTGTTACTATGAATGAAGTTATTGAAATATTGGATTGGGATTTAAGCAATCTCAAATTTGAACATACTATCGTCTTGTAAGGCATTCTAGAAAGAAATAAAGGCAAGAAGATATGAAAATAGAGTAGAAATAGAAACAAGTGTTGCATGATATGAAGGATATATTTGTTGACACTTTTGACTTATAGAACATTGATGAACATGCCCCCATTATCTCTCAATTAGTGCAAATAGTTGAAAAAGTTAACACTAAAGATATTGAAGAAAATGAAAAGCTAATGGCCTGGTTTGAGAAAAAGCTTGAAAAGAAAGTATTGGAGAAAGTTCCTATTGTGATTGTAGTAAGAAAGGTTGAATTGAAAACACTTGTACAAAATATTGAAGAACTTTTTTGGAAAATACAAAATTTGTACAATATTCTTTGTGATGTGCCAAGATTTACAAAGGAGTTTTAGATAAACATTCAGAGGATTCAAGATGATATAAAATTATCATAAAATTCTATCTCTTAGTCAACTAGATCAAGGTCAATGCATTATAATAGATTATTGTTTTCACAAGGGAGGTTGGTCGAGATACATACAATAGATAATAGAATGAGGGCCAAGCTTATACCCATATAATCAATGTTGACACCTCACATGGAGGTTAAGAAACAAGAGTTGGCTTCAAAAAAGGATCTAGTTCAACAAGATCATAATATTTTTTATTTCTAATAGCTTAATTGATTTAGCTACAAATTTGGAGATAAATATTCAAGTTTTGGAACTAGTAAGAACCACATGGGATCATGCTCTTTCCATGATCATTAAAAAACATAAACCATTCATTGAAAAATATGGTTTAATTCCATCTACTCAACCCTAACAATGGACATAAGTGTAAATATCAAGGGGGATAGATAAGAAAGAAATGAAGAAATATAAAGGGGGATAGATGAGCAAAAAATATGCAAGGGGGATCAAATGAAAGTTGGATATGAAAAATAGAAGTCAGAATAAAGGTATGACAAGCCACATTAGACTATTTTGAGTCATGTAAAATATGTATTGTGTTGTAAAAGGAACTTTTGAAGTTCTATAAGAACTGAGTCATAGACATAGGGGGAGTACCATTATTTTTGTAATGTAAAGATGCAATCATGACAAAGTATTTTTTTCATTAATATCAAAGGTGGAGATTGTTGGCCTCTCTAAGTTTTGTTTTCTAGTAGTGGAAAAATCTTAGTCATATATAATACAAAGTTAGTTGGTCATCATTGCAACTGAGTTACTCTATATAAGTTGAGTCATGTAAAGACTTGTAAATAATCATGTATTAGTTGATCTTTATAGGATCTGGACAAGTCTTTGGTCATTGAGTACTTACATATAAGCTTAGTATAGTTAATGCTAAGAAGACAATACACATAGATTCCAAGTCATATAGAAGGAGATGAGTTAGTTAAGGCCAAGTAACAAAAAGAAGGACAGTTATGACTGAGCATGAAAGGTAGTATGTACCAAGTAACATAGAGTGAATAAAAATGTTTGAAATGGAACAAAGTTTGAGGTAAACCATTTTGAGCCAATATGCAAATGTAAAATTTGATAATTTTAGAGTTTTTTACAAAAGTTGTTACACATTTTGACATGGATCACCGATCCCTATGTAGAGAGGAAAACCAATTAGATGAAGTGGTAAAAAAATGAAACATCTATATTTTTTCTTTTATTCTAGAAGACTCTATAGATGCCTTTAAAAGGGAATATCAAAACCATATTTTATAAGGAATGAGAAGAGGTGAGAGATGCAAAGTGATTATGCATAAGAAGAGAAAGGAAGCAAAGTATTGTGCAAAGGTGTTAGGTTTTGGAGTTTGTAAGTGAAAGTTGTAAAGAAATAGAGTTGGCAACCTAATCAAGTAGTGAATGAAAACATTAAGATATATTAGATAAGAGATCAAATCAAAGATTGGAAGGAGGAGGTCCATAATCAACATTGTAAGTGTAGACGAAAGGATCAGGTACTGAATCAATTTTGGTAGATTGAATTAGGGTAAATATCTAAATAGAGTGGCCCTAACATGCCTTTTGTAAATCTCTTAACATAGTCCTTACTTCATTGTAAGTGTTAAATCCTTTAATCAAGGTAGAACTAACAATCTTGTAAAGATCCTAATAGGAAAGACCCTTCATAGGGTAGATCATCAGAAGTGATCAAATTTGTAGTCTTAATAGGCTTACTTTATTATTACAGTAGAGAAGATTTGTGGGTGTCATCCTCACCCCAATTTTACCTTCACCTTGGAGGGTTTTTGGATAACCAAAATGTTTTCTGTTGTGTGTTTACATTTTATGGATGTATTACATAGTTAGAATTATTTTAGCATTTGATGTTTCAAGTTATGTGATGCATAATCGAGATATGAGATTGTTTATACAGTGAATATAGTTAAGTTGTTTTGAAGGAATTTTTTTTTTATAGATCTTGATTCAACCCCTATCAGTATCATAATTTTCCAAAAAAATTCCAACAATAAGGTCTCAAAAAATTAACTAAAAATAGAAATAGTCCTCTACCTTGAACCATGGGATACTTTTTACCACACAAATATTGTGCAATACTTCACTATATGGCTAGGAAACATTTCAGACCCATGTGATACTCTATATAAGGAGGATGATAAAACTCTTAACTATAGCGTGATATAATCTAATACTGCATACAATAATTTTATCTAATTAAAGGGAGACATGTTCCTTTTAATTTTATATGAACTTTAGGATAAAGTAGTCAAACTATAGGATAAATTTAAATAAATTGATTTTTTAATATTTTCAAGTTAGACAAATGATTTAAAAATGTTGAAAAGGGGGCTAGTGGTCTAGATGAAATTTTTTGAGCAATTATGCACTCCTTTAAGTGTTGGTCTTCCTAGTCATTCACTTCTCACAAGTGTTCCTCCTACTTCTATTCCTTCTTCATTACCTTCATATAATGTGGTTCCTTTTACTTATTCAAACCCTTTACTCATTCCTTCTCATCCTTTGTAGACATCTTTACATATTCCTTCAACTTCTTATACCTTTCCTAATCCATCTAGCATACCTATGGCTACTAGCATTGCTTCTAATCCCAGTGTTAGTATTTTGGTTCAAGCCTTCTCTAATTTACAATAACAACTCACACATTTAACTTAACCTAAGTATAATATTCTTAAATGGGATGTGATAATCTCCTTTCCTTTGATATCTTTTGTACTGTTATTTTGCAACATGTCAAGGTGCCTCATCTTGAGACTTATAAAAGTAAGGAAGATCCTATAATTTATGTAAAAGATTTCTAGTCTATATGTAGTGATTTCTTTCATGACTTTAGGCTTATGGTTAACTTGTTTCCACATACTTTTAGGGATATAGCCTTGTAATGGTATTTCTCTCTACCTCCCTATTCTATCAATTCTTTTCAAACACTTGCTGATGCTTTAATTCAATAGTTTTAGAATAATATTCATCCACAAGTTTCTTTAATTGATTTAATGCATTGTAATTAGAATATTAAAAAGAAAGTTACTAATTTTATTGGTAGATTTTAAAAATTGTATACTCATATTTCTTATCCTATGCCTGACCATGATATTCAATGCATCTTTATTAATAATTTACAAAAAGACATTAGGGATAAGATTCTCCTTACTAAGTATACCTCATTTTCACATCTATACATAGTGCTTCACCATTACTAGTTACTAGTGAGTCAACTTGAGAGCTCTACTTCAATGGCTCTTATTTCTAGTGATAAGAGTGATACCACTATAAATTCAAACAAGTTTTCTAAACCTAGCAATTTCATCAAAATAAGTCTCCAAAAATAGTTGATGATCAAGTGGCTACTACATCTTGAGGTACGACTAATTTTTCCTCTATATTTCATTCTAATAATCAATATACTCAATTATTAGAGCCTTTTTTTGAGGTTATGACTAAGTTGATTTACAGTCATCTCTTTAATCTTCCCCCTAGTCATCCTATTCATCTTAGTAAACCTTTGCCTAAGTATTTTTGAGTTTAATTCTTTTTTTCAATATCAACCATGACATGTTACTCAAAAGAGTTATGGTTTGAAGAATTATATTAAGGACCTTATTGATTCTAAGGTTATATTTGTTGATTCTCAAGTTAATAACATGAATAAATCTATTGAACCAACTAATTAGAATTTGAAGATATAGACTAATCCTCTACCTTCAGAATGTTATTAATCAACATTTTTCTTCTAATCAACATATTGATTATGATGAGTAGATAGATGAAGAAAATCATGTGGTTAATGATGTTGAGTTAGACTTTTAACCTTCTATTTCTTCTCCACCTAATCCTAAACAAACACCTTCTATCATTATCTTTAGCCTGTCTAATATGTTTAATGCACCTAATGGTCCTCTTTATATCACTACTAGAGTTTCTCATATTCCTTCTCATGTTACTTCAAGGTTGATCCTTTCTTGATTGTGACTGTTATCACTAAAGAACACCTTTTTAACAAATAATTGCATAGAAAATATATGATTCAACTCCTATGTGGATTTAAACTTGTAATAGTTTTCTCTATCATCCTCAAGGTTCTATCACTCTATCTACCAAAATTTTAGGGAAAGTTGTTTATACTACCTTTTTGTTATTCCTACTTCAAGCCACTTTTAGGTTAAGCTTGGTATCCCTTGGCTTTCTGCCATGCAAGTTGTAGCTTCTACACTTCATAAATGGCTTAAATTTCCTCATGATGGAGCTATTATTAATATTAATAATTCTCTTTATAAATCATCACATCCCAACAATTATACTAGCATAATTTTTATTGTCCATCTCATCCTAAAAAACCACCTACTCATCCTAATCATCTCTATAGAAACTAACAAAAATATAAAATAGACAAGATTATGGAACTTAGTTTGCTTAAGAAATGTTCACCTATTCCTATCTTGCCTACTCCATCTATTCCTTTTTCTATTTCCTCTATTCCCTCTACTACTATATCTCAACCCATCAATGTTCCTTCTTTAGAACCTATGGTTGTTGACCCTATTCCTCCTGCCATCTCTTGTAAGACTATTGGTAACCAACATGATTGTTAGGATCACAAGAACCGTCAAGGTAAACCTAAGGCTAAATCTTGTTCTCTTGCTTCTCAACCTACACCTTCATCTCAATCTTTACCTTATTTGATTAGACTATGCATATTTATTTGGAGGAAGCTACACAACACAACACTTTATATGATGATTCTATTCGTATTTTAGATTTTATTAATCTAGATATAGGAGATACTTTAGATGATAGTAGTGATGAAGATTTAATTAGTATGGATAGTAATTTTCCTTACATGTTTTCTACGTATCTTATAGTCACTTTTAGTAATGAGCATACTGACTCTCAAAGTCCTTTCTTCTAACTCACTATGATTCCTAATATTATGGATATGGTTCTTCTTGCAAGTCACCATCCTTCCCTTATTATTTTGGACTGAGATGGGCGGAGGCATGCATAATGCTTGATGTGAAATCCAACCATCATGGTAGTTTTTTTAGTGTTTCTCTCATGTTGTATTTTTATTTTATTTGTTTTCTTTTGATGGTTTTACATGATCGTTGTTTCTTTGTTGAGCACAAGAGGATAAAGTGACTGCTCTACCATCTACATTCTTCTATTTGTATCTCTTTTCTTCTATATGTTGTTCTATGTTGTATTGTACCTATGCTACTATTCATACAAGTGATCTTGTGTAGTCTTCTTGGTTTCTTATGATATGGTCTCCATGTTATTACCACTTATTCTTGGTCTCCATGTTATTAGGCCAAAAAGACTCTTCTTCATCTCTCTTTTGTGTATTTTCCTCCATTATGTCATAGTTTTACTTCTTTTGATGAATGATCATATTTTCATACTTGACATAACATTACATATTATCATATGATCTTATTGACCCTTAGTAGATCCCTTTTATGCTCTATCTTTTTCTTGTGCTCATTTCTCATGATATGTTTCTCCTTTTGGGGACATCTCATAGTGGAAACATTCTATCATGGATGTATGTACACTTTCATTCAAGCTATTGCTCCTATTAAGGAATTTGCATTCACTTTAACATGGGGGCATACACTCCATTCAATCTTTTTCCATGGATACACAGATGGGTTTTTCGTATAGTTTGGAGTATTTTACCCTTTAGTACTTGGTATTATTTCTTAGGCATACCCAAATTTATCATTATTATTCCATTCTTTTCATCTCTCTTCTTCTTTTTCTTTTTAGTTTCTATTGTGTCCACAATGCACACCCCATTTATGCTAGAAATGGGGACCCCCTAATTTATTTTTTTGACTTTCTAGATCCCTAGTTTGGGGTCCAAAAGTCTTTTAGGGTTTTTTATCTTCAGTTTCTATTCAAGAACGGGTCCTGACTCAGAAACCAAATCCTCAAAAAGTCAAAATTAAGAATGCTGAGCCCTCATTTTGCAAAATAGAGGCACACTGGTGCACCCCATAAGGTGCGCTAGTGTGCCAAACTATGGAAAGGAAGAGTGCATTGTGGGAAGTGCACAACTGCACAACAGTGTAGTTGTGTACCTCATATAGATGCACTAACCAACCTAGGCATTATAACCCAGGGGTCCCTCCAATCTCCCCACTTATTTTTCATTATTCATCTCCAGAGCTCCCACATTGCAATCGTGCACTAGTTGAGGTGTGCCCCCATTGATCCCCTACTTGCATATAAATAGAAAAAAAAAGTCAGAACAACAAATAAAGGTGTGCAGTAGCACACCTAATTAGGTGCTCTACTACGCACCTTTGTTTCTTCCTTGAGCACTAAAGACCTTAAAAAAAAAAAATAATAAATAAAAACTAAGTAAAAAAATTCCATTTAAGGTGCATAGTAGCACACCTTAAAAAAGAAATCAAAATTTGCCTAAGTCCTGATATGAGGTGCATTTCAACACACCCCAGGAGGTGCACTAATGCACACCTCATATAATGTAATTGCTTATAAAATGGCACACAATCACATGTATCATGTGCACTAGGTGCACCATTTTTTTTCATTCTAGGGGCATATATCAAGACTTTTAGGTGTTTTTGGGCAGTCTAGTTTTTTAGGGTTTTGTTTGTGATAACCTAGGGTGCCATTAATTCATTTATTCTTTAATTCCAAGCAAATGGACATTTTTTTTGTAGATTTGATGGCATCTTCATCATCCTCCCTTGTTGAGAAAATGGTTCCAAAGCCAGTGGTACTCAAGTTCCAGGGTGTGCTGACAAAGTCAAGATTTCAAGATGAGTACCTAGAGATCTAGGCTATTGAGCTAGGCCATACAAATTTGGGTGCATTCCTGACACTATGCAACAAACCCACCAAAAGATCTCAGATAGTTTCTACATTAATCAAATTAGGACTTATCAATGCAACATCACATCTAGTTTTAGTGTAGTCCTCAAAACTAATCATGACATTAGCAAAGAGATATGTTCCCAAGGAAAGGGTTGTGAAGAGCATAACTGGAGAGATTATCTTGGATCTTCAATGCAAAAATATAGAGAAGGTATTCCCTCTACCAAGGGTAGATCAATTTATCCAATTGACTTATCACCAAGCTAAGAAATGGTATAGGGAACATATGGAGGAAGCCTCTGAAATTATACAGTCATCATACCTCATTGAGAAGACTTCTCTAGGGTGGAAGGCAAGAAAAGTGGATATGACACAAGGGCACATGAAGGAAGGTATTGGATACTCGATCATACTCTTAAGCAGAGTCATGGGTTTGCCTACTTTGGGACATTTGAACATATGGATGGTGCACTTTATTGAGACCATCAAGATGATGAATATGCCACTTGATTGGGCCTCTATTCTTAATGAGAATTTGGGAGAGTAGCTGGTACTAGTGAAGAACAACAAGAAATTTTACATGACTTCATATTTGGTGTACCTACTAGCTGCAAGAGCAACAAATTATCTTGGGCTCTATAACAAGGGTAGTATGTAGGATGCAAATGCCTGTACTTACATTGTATACCCTTAGCTGTTAAAAAAGAAACTTTCAGAGCAAAGCAAGGAATATAGGATTGTAAATGATGCTTTCATATTCATGATAATTTAGTTTATAGAAGGAGATTATGCAAAGACAATGTCAGTAGAGGCAGCTACAAAGGTATCAAAAGTTAGAGCTTACTATATCAAGTTCCAAACATTTACTTATTTAAGGGTAGCAAGATCAACTCTCAACCCTACAAAGCTCCCAAGGTATCCCAGTGATAGAAATACTTTCCTAGAAATCTCTTGATAACTCTTGTCTATGTATGATAGAGTTAGAAAGAAACACAAAATATATTGGACATGGCCTTTTGCTATAGGACCTTTCAAGGTTGATCAGAGGTAAGATATTCCATCTTTCAAGTGTGAATGGGATCAATATCCCTTGGATGAGTATAATTCCCCTCAACCCTATTTTGACAACATTGGGAGAGTGCAATGATTAGTGAGTAAAACATTTCAACATGAAGATGCCATTGAAGATCATTGGATGAATGCAAAAAATGACTATGATGTCTGCATAAGGGACTATTGTAGGATGACTCTATATCTAGTAGAGAGTACTTTGAAGATCAAGATTCTATTGATGGTTGTGCAACAAGATACAGAGGATCTTCTTGACTTGTTGTTCAATAGGGATAAGATTGGTGACCAACCTATCATGAATGTTGAGATTGAAAAGAAGAGAAATCAAACATTAATCATAGAGTAAGACACATCATCAAATTTACAAATGATTAGATCAAGAGACCTTTCAAATTTGATCCAATCTCTGAAATAGTGATCTTCCATGCTTAAGCCTACCTAGCTAAAGGTCGAGGAGTGAAAGTTATAATACCTATATTCACAGCCTAGTCACTAGTTAGAACAAAAATGGTGCACCAACTTGATAGGCTAGTTTGGTATTATCAGGCTCAAAAGGGTAAAGGTAAGGGAAAAAGGAAGAGGAATTCTTCTCAACAAGCCCAACCAAAAGAGGGAGAAATTCAAGCACCTCCATAGTAGTGAGAAGAAAACATACAAGGGCAAGGAAATGTTGAAACTATAGAGACCCAATATAATCCTCAAGTACCACTAGTTGAGCAAGGACAAGGAGAAGATTAAGTGGAAATCCAAGAAATACCTCAGCAATAGGTACAAGCCTTCCCCTCCATGCCTAAGAGGAGAAGAAAGATTAAGACTCTAGTGAAAAGTAGAGAAAAGGTAATTAAGAAAGTGATTTTCTTTTCCATTAGTCCCTAAACCTATTCTAGAAGGAGTAGGAGAAGAGGATGATGAGGATGAAGAGGATAACTTACCTTTGAATAGGAGGACTCTTCTTGCAAGAGCTACAAAGTTAGAGAGGAGAAGAAGCTCCACATCACACCTCCATCTATTCCTGAACAACCCATTCAAACTAAAACATTAGAAGATGAGATGCAACAATAGATAGATGAGCAAGATGTGGAAGGAATTGATGTTTTTTAGATGTTAGATTTTGATTTTATGCCGATGAGTACTAAATTGGTGGGAGAAAAGATAGTAGACACTCCAAATAATCAACCTCAGTAGGAGGATTGGAGTTAGTTACCACCTTAGATACATGGACCTAAAATAGTTCCACCATCACCACATCATGTTACATTTTGTGTGGATAAAGGTTTAGTTACTCCCCTTCCTCCCAATAATGAAGAAGAATAGGTACAAGAAGGAAAAGAGGAAGAGCCAAAACAAGTATCCACTGAGGAAGTGTCAAAAGAAGGGCAGATAAGTGAACAACCTCAGTGAACTTCCCAAGACTTTGTGGCGAGGACTATAGGCTCTACAGATACATAGACTCATGGTGTGGATCTTTCATAAAAGGAAAAGACTCTAGAAAGGAGTGATAAGGTGAAGAGTATAGCTCAGCAGACTCCTTCATCCTTAAAAGGCAAATCTCTATTGGAGTATATCCCAAGGTGGATGAGAAAAGAAGTAATAAGAAAAAAGAAACAACAATTCACCACTGAGGAGGAGGATAGAATGGAATTAATTGAGGTTCTGAGGAAGCCTGAATCACCTCCAAATGATGCACAAGAATTTGCCTTCATTATGAGTGATTAGAGCCAAGATTTGTTCGCTCATGTGGCTATCCCTCCTCTACATTCAAATATTGAAAAATTGACTCCATGAGATAATTAGATCAGGGAGGTCATGCTTGGGAAGCCTACCTTGGATATTGCTAAGCTAATGGTTACAATAGGAATGAAGGAGGTATTTAGAAGCTTGGAACAGGATGGGGTAGAATTAATGACACTTTGGTGACAAAATGAAATCCTAAAGGGATATATAAGAAATTTTTTTGGTCCCCTAGATCCCAAAAACCTTGAGGATACTTTAAATGCAATAATCAATGGAACAGATAGGGGTACAGTATAGTTGGACCTATTTTTGAGAGCTTGTTAGCATTGGAGAGAAAGTTTTGAGGAAAAGGGCTTGCAGATCATTTAAGGAAATTTGAAGCTATTGCACATCATGTAGGAGAATGTGGATAGGCTAGTAGCCATTTTGAATTAAGATTTTGGTCTAATGAATGAAATACATACCTAGGGCAATGATTTGCAAGCATTACAGGTAATTAAAGGCCAAAGATATTAGATGTTGATGGGTGTATATATAGCTGAAGAGTTAGACAAGATTGATGATTGGATCAAATAGATCATAGATGGGAATAAAGTAATGGAGAAATTACGTGTAGAGATTCATAGGCTCAAGGATCAAGCTTAAGAGAAAATTTTGGAAGCTAAAAAGCATTATAGTGATGCTTGTTTAGATATTTTTGAGGATGATGTGTGAGAGAAGTTAATACTAGTAGAGGTAGTAGTGGAGAAATTCTAGAGATCTTTTGAGGAGGTTAATAATGATGATGATATTAGGAAAACATTTAGAACATAAGAGGCTTTATTGGAACTAGATGTTAAACTTAGAGATTTTGCTCAAACTCATATCAAGGTGGGAAACTACAAGCAGAAAGTGAAAGAAAAATACATAGCCTTAGATTTTATAGATGTGGCTCAAGTCACCAAGATAATTGAGAAATTCAAGAGCAAATACCCAGACTTAGCTTTGGTATAAAGGGGAACAAAACCCAAAAGCTGGAATTTCAATTTCGACACTTGGTGAAGTTTTCCATTTTTTGCCTCCAAGGTGCGCTGGTGCACTACTACACTAGGTGTGTAGGTGTGTTAGTGCACAGGTGCACTTTTTAAAGTGGTGTTTGGGAAGATTTTGAAGAATGAAGAGGTGTGCTAACAGTTAACTACTAGTTCTAAATTTAGAGCTTTCCATGCATCGAAATGCATTCTGATGGTAGTTTAACTCCTATGGACACCTAGTAAAGATGGAGCTTCTATTTTTTCCACTTCCAATCACTTCTACATTATATAAAGGCTTTCTCTTTCTTATTCTTTCATGCTTTCTTTGTTTTATGACATGTAAAGGCTCATGCATCCAATTAATGATAGAAATGGATGGAGTCCTACTTAGCACCAATTAGATAGTTAGTTTGTACATAATTTTTTTTTATATTGGTTTGGAAGCATATGATTGCATAAAGATATCTCTCACTCTCAACACTAATTCAAGAGAAGATTTCTTATAAATATAGGAATGTAATATGTATTCTAGGCCATTGTTATTTTGCAATAGTATATGCTTTTGGTGCTTGCATTAAAAGTGTAGTGATTTTTTGCCTAAGTGTGTTATATTTTGTGGATGTATGTTCATGGAATGTAATTGAGCCAAAAGTTTATTGCATTATTTCTGGTTGTGTGATCTTTTAATTTTTGTGTTTGCTATGGATCTACAAATTCCATTGACATACTTAGTTCGAGAAGATATCACCATTTTGTTCTTGCATAGCTTTTTGTCTCACATGAGTGCACTTTTTGTGGCCTTGTGATCTAATGAAAAGAAAAAAATCTTATGGTTACTGAATTCCCATCGATGATTGCATCAGTAGAATTAAGGAAGTGCTACTCTTATTTTCATTGGTTATCCATTGATCTTTTTGAAAGCTTAACTCGTAGACATGTTTTTTTCATAGCTTATATTCGTTAGGATTCACTTTCATGTTATTTTCTTAAATTTCTTGTCACCTTATCTTTTTTATTTTCTTTAATAACCCCTTGGTTAAATTTAGGAATTCATATAGTTTCATTTTTAGATTACATTCATCTTAAAAATAGAAAAGTACAAAAAACATATATTTTTGGTGTGGTTATTCTTTTTGAGACAACAAGAAGATCATACATCTTATCCAAATTATTTTAGAACTAGCAAAGGCCTCCTCATGAACATTCACATTTATCTTCAACTAAGAAGATTCTAGTAGGTTGCAAGATCACCTAAAACCTTGGAGTTGACCCTCACATTAGCTTTTCAAGAGAGGAGTCTAAAAGGATTCCTGCCATTAAGCATTGTGCAAACTGATAGCTCAATAGTTTGTAGGAACTATTGATAGTTCCTAGAGGCTTAGTCTCTTTTTGGATTTCTCTCTAAACTATTGATAGTGTGGGAGGCTCGATCCTTTTTTTTGACCCTTCTTTTCACTAATAATAGACTATGAAGCTCGATCTTGTTTTGATCTCTTAAGGACACATAAATCCTTATGCCCATATCATTTTTTGAATCTTATTTTTGGGACAAGGAGTTCCCTTGAAGTTTAATCCTCGATGGATTGACTAGCATGCTACACACACTTGGTAGACCATTTGGTTCATGTTTTGATGGGTTGAATAGCATGCCACACACACTTGCTAGACTATTCAATGCAATACCCCTTTTTGTAGAGACCTTTCCCCTAGTTCTTTCCTTTTCCTTGTGTGCTTCACAATAAAGGACACAAACCTTATTGGACGAGAAACTACACCATTTTGTTTTGTCTTGTAGAACTTATCTCTCTTATTATGATTCCAGACATGACAAAGATTTGAGTCTTTTGGGGGCTTGATGATTTCTTTTCCTCAGTCATGATAAGATTTTATCTTTTTATCTTGATCTACTTTACCATGAGTTTTAAGAAACACATACTCTCATTAAAGTGGGGGCTAAATGTACCATCTTAAATTATAAGAACTTTCCTTTTAAGACCTTTTAGCTCCCTCCTCTTAATTATTCCTTATTTAGACCATGGATATGCCTGTGCTTGTTCCTCTTTTCCTCTTCACTCTTCCATCTTTTTACTCTAACTTTCTAGCATCTATCCTAACTTTTTGTGGCATCCATGACCTATCCTCCTATATTAGGTCAACTCAAGTTGACCTATTTTGGACTAGGTTGACCTAGGTTGACTTAGTCCTCCTATGTCAACATAGTCCTAGATTAGGTTGACCCAGTTTGACCTAGTTCATAACATTTCAAGAGCTCAGGGCCTGAAAGTCCTTGGGGGTTTAATTAGTTTATAACTATTATCTAGTTAGCTCATATTGTTTTCCCACCTAAAAAATCATATATAAGGAGACTTGGAGGCTTCATTTCAAAAACCAATAAGCATCTAATTAAATCTATTTCTCTCTAGTAAATATTTCTACCTTTTTCATTCAAGGAGTTCAAGAATTCAAGCTATTTTTCAAGCATTCAAGCAAAGAGGTTTGTATCTAGCATTGAAGAATCCTTTGTGATAATTTCCTCTTCAGATCTAGTGTATTATTGGCCATCAAGGAAGGTGATCCACATTGAAGTATTCATCTTCTTCTTTATTTATGAATATTCATATCTATGGCACCATGATGGAATAATTATAGATCCTTTGCAAAGAGTGGAGATACCCTACATTTCTAACTCAAAATCTATAATAAAACTACATTACATAAACATGGGAAAGGTGAATCCTAACATTTATCTTATTCTTTACAATAATTTATATACACATTTCTCATTTATGAATAATTCCTTAACCTAAGGCTTGACCAAGGCAAGCCCTCATCAAACCCCAACACCAAAACCTATCTTTTCTGTAGTTATTTATATGTTGGGAGCAAAAATAATCATATATCTAGAACCTAGAGTTTGTAATTTTTTTGGAGTCATCAATTCTGAAGTTGTAGACTACATTAATCTAGTAGAAATACGTGTTCCCAAGTCAATATTTTCCTTCAATCTTAGATTCTAGGAAGAGTTTTGGTTTTTTTTCCTTTCATCATTTTATTTTGAGATTTATGATTTGAATTTAAAAAAGATTCAAATCCAAAAGTTCTTGAGCTTAAATACAGCTTCCTCTATACATTTCAAGATGGTCTTTCATTTCATATCCTATTCCTAAATTTGTATCTTAATTGGGCTGATTATATTTACACAACATACAGATTTACATTTCCTAAGAAAATAGTTCAATTTTACATTCACACTATCCTATCGAAGGGCCAAATAGAACATTTCCTTACATTGTATTCCCCCCATAATCTAGATTTATTATTAGCACTTGTCCTGTTTTGGGTCCTAGATAATCTAATTTGAGATAGAAGTGTAATCATATTTAGAAATTCCCCTTTTTCCCTTTCACATTTTTATTGAATGGCTTAATGTCCCCGTAAAGTGGAAATTTATAGTCCTATTAAAGCACTTCCATTTTACCACTAAACATCAATTATTCTAATTGCCAATTAGGTATAGAGCCCTTGCAGAGGGAATTAATGATGATGGAAGAATCTCTCTTTATTTCAATGTATTTAAAATTGAATATTGAACATAACCATAGGCATTCCACAAGGTCTTTTAATTATGCCTTATTATTAGAAGCAATACCAATACATTTATAATATTTGATCAAAATGTCCCCCTTATTGTTATTAATACAACAACCAATACCAAAAATTCATGGGTTCCCCAAGGAGGCTTTGTCAAAATTAAATTTCACCCAATCCTTTTGGGGTCAAGTCTAGACAAAAATTTCCATTTCATTATTGTTCTTCCATATTCCTATAAAGGGAGGAAGTTCAAATCCAACCCATCTATTTCTCATAGATTCATATATAGGATCTAGTGTTACTATAGACCTTACTATTGATAACTTAAATCATTAGGCTTTTAATTTTCACTATTAGATATTGAAAATCTATATTCATATTCCTAAAGATCCTCCTATTCCTTTCCTTCCATAGTCCCCAAAGAATCATGCAAGGGGAAATTATCCATAATTCTTTGAAAATGAACTATCCTTGTTGAAAATAGGCCAAGATAAGAAGAGAGAGTGGATCAAGTTTGGAAGATCTATCTTCCAGGAATTTTTCTTAAAGAACTAGTTCCAACACAAGATAACATAATACAAATTTACTAATAATTGATTGGGATCATCCTCTTCCATTTTACAAAGAAGACAATGAAGAGGGCTTTCATATCTAATTCTACTAAATGTTTTAGAAGTTAGAATTTCCCTTGAAGAGAAAGCCAGGAGAAATATCCTCCCTTAGGAAGGCATAGGGCATCACAACACAAGATTTGTTGTGATTTGGAGTATAATTAGACTTGAAGGTATCTTGCATGATTTCTCCCCAGATTATTTCTACTAGGGTTTGGGGGTGGCACCCCTACGAGGTCCTGGGGTAATTGATATTGGATGAGTTATTATATCCCTTATTTTGTAAGTGGAAAAGATTGTATAAAAAGGCTTAGGATTAGGGATTTCATAATGTAATGGTGATATAGTAGCTTCTTGAACCAATTTTGAGCTATAAGGGATTACAGATTGTAATAATTGGATAATAATAATATTGGACTTGCTGTTAGTGGATGTAGCCCAAGGATTGGGTGAACCATGTTAAATATTTGTGTCTTGTGTTCTCTTCTATGTGATCCATTATTTTTTGGTATTGGTTATATTTGCATCTAAATTTTATTTATGTTTGAGGTTAATCCTAACAAGTGGTATTAGAGCCATATGGTCATCATTTTTTTAATTTTAGCCAAAAAATCATCATTTTTTTTAATGATTCTCTGCAAGAAGGTCTCATTGTTGAGCGAGAGTGATGGTAGACGAGGGTAAGATAAAGGTGGAGAAGTTTAATGGGTAGAACTTTCAGTTATAGAAGATGAAAATGGAACACTATATTTATCAAAAGGATTTATGCAAGCCATTGTAAGGAAAATTCATCAAACAAGGAACTATGACAGATTAGGATTGGGAGATTTTAGATAGAAATGCACTTGGAAGTATTTGATTATGCTTAGCACCATCAATGACATTTAACATTACAAAAGTGTAGATGATGAAAGAGTTGATGCAAACCCTAGAAAAACTATATGAAAAGACCTTTGTTTCAAACAAAGTATTTTTCATGAAGCATTCATTTAATATGAAGATGGTAGAAGGTGGATTTGTTGCAAATTATTTAAATAATTTTAATATTGTTACTAGTCAGACTTTATCTTTTGTGAATGTCAATTTTGATGAAGAAATTAGGGCTCTCTTGATTTTGTGTTCTTTGTTAGAAAGATGGAATGGCTTGGTAATGGTTGTGAGTAATTCTATTTCTAGATCTAATACCCTAAAATTTGATGATGTGATTGGTGTTATTTTGAGTGAGAAAACTCATAGATAAACCTCAAGTGGATCTACATTAGGAAGTGCTTTGAATGCACAAAGCAGAGACATAATGACTGAGATAGGAAGTAATTCTAGAAATCATGGGAAATCAAGAGGAAATTCAAAGGGGAAGAGGTCTCAATCTAGAGGACCAAGAGATTGCTTATACTATGAGAAACCAGGGCATAAGAAGAAAGATTATTGGAATCAAAAGAACAATGAAGGAGATAAACTTGAAGGGAGCAAGATGGGAAATGTGGTAAGTAAAAAATCCAAAGAGGATGATTTTAGTCTTTCTTTAGAATGTGTTGATGATTCATGGGTTTTGGATTCTGGTGCTTCATTTCATGATACACCCCATACATGTTATTTTATTGATTATGTTTAAGGGGATTTTGGGCTTGTTTATTTGGAAGATAATGAACCCTATTAGATTTTTGGAAGGGAAAAAGTTAAGACTAAGTTGTAGAATGGGAATCATTGGTTACTACACAAGGTTAGACATGTTCCAAGGCTGAGTAGGAATTTAATTTCAGTAGGGAAACTCAGTGATGAGGTTTGGTGTAGTTACTTTTAATGATAAAAATTGGAAGGTTTCAAAAGGTTCTCTTTTAGTAGAAAAAGGTGAGAAGTAGGAATCTTATATCTTTGTACAAGTCATACTATTCCTTCTATTTTGCTTGTTTCAGAGAAAAATGAATGTTCAGGAATAGTTGTTTCCATTAAGCAAGGGGAACAAAAAAATACTATAGATTGTAATATAACCCTATGGCACTATAGATTTGGGCACATGAGTGAGAAATTTATAAAATTAACTGATTCAAAGAAAGTTTTACCAGATTTGAAATGTGTTAATATGGTTTTTTGTGAAAGTTGTGTGTATGAAAACCAAAAAAGAGCAAGTTTTGTGAAGAGTGAGAAGGAAAAGAAAAATGTGAAATTAGAGATTGTGCATACATATGTATGGGGACCATATTAGGTATCTCTCATTATTATGTTAAATTTATTGATGATGCAACTATAAAATTATGGGTTTATTTCCTTAGACATAAATCTAATGTATTTTAACTTTTAAGAAATGGAAATGCTTGCTTGAGAATGACATTTATAAAAAGCTAAAATGCCTCAGATATGATAATGGCGGTAAGTATTGAAATCATGATTTTTAAGATTATTTCTCTGCTAATGGTATTCTTAGACGTAAAACTATTCTAAGGATTCCACAAGAAAATGGAGTGGATGAACACACGAATAGGACAATAATGGAGTGTGCAAGAAGTATGAGGTTGTATGCTGGGTTTTCCTTAAACATGTGGGTGGAGGATATCAATAATTCTATATATTTGATTAATAGAGGTCCCTCTACTCCTTTGGACTATGGTATTCCAGAGGAAGCATGGAATGGTAAGAAGGTAAGTTATTCTTTTTCTCAAAACCTTTGGTTATGAAGCATTTGCACATATAGATTCTAAAAATAGAACCAAGCTGGAAGCTAAGTCAAAGAAATTTGTATTTTTTGCATATGAAATTGATGAATTTGGTTTTAGGCTTTGGGATTGTGAAAATTGTAAAATTATAAGAAGCAAGGATATAATATTGAATGAGAAAGTGTTGTACAAAGATTTTTTGCAACAACATGAGAAGAAAGAAAATGATTATGTAGTGCTAGATGATACTGCAAAAGATGATATTCCAATAGCTCCTCATGATTAGCAACAATCACAACCACAAATACCATACATCCCAATGAATGCTAGACAATCAATAAGGCTAAGTAGACCTCCAAAAGTATTTTCTCCTTTTTTGTATTCTATTATACTTACTGATGCTAGTGAACCTAAATGTTATGATGAAGATGTGTAGGTGGATACAAAGATTCAATGAGAGTCTACAATGAAAGAAGAAATAGACTATTTGCTCAAAAATAAGACATGGGATTTATGCAAGTTTCTTATAGGTAAAAGGGCTTTATGAAATAAATAGATTTATAGGTTGAAAGAAGTGAATGGAGGTAAGCAATGATTTAAAGCTAGGTTAGTGGTAAAAGGTTTTGCAGAGAAAAATGGCATTAATTTTGATGAGATATTTTCTCCTATTGTTAAAAGTGTCATGGATACTAAAGATTTGTATTGGAGCAACTTGATGTTAAAAAAATCTTTCTTCATGGTGATTTGAATGAAGAGATATATATGACACAACCAAAGGGATTTGCGGTCAAAGATAAGGAGAAATTAGTGTGTAGATTGGAGAAAAGTTTATATGGTTTGAAGAAAGCACCTTGGCAATGGTATCTTAAATTTGATAGTTTTATGCCTGAGCATGGGTTTAGTAGGTGTCATTCAGAACATTGTGTTTATTTTAAGAGGTTAGATTATGAAAACTACATAATTTAATATTTATATGTTGATGATATGCTTGTAAATAGGTCTAACATAGATGACATTAAGGGGTTAAAGGAACATTTAGAACATTCATTTTCTATGAAGGATTTGGGGGTAGAAAAGAAAATCCTTGGTATGAAAATTTGTAGAGATAGGAAGAACAAAAAATTGAATTAATCTTAGGCTGATTATATTGCAAAGGTGTTGCAAATTTTATCTATGGAGAGTGCTAAATATATTATCACACCTTTACACGGTCATTTGAAATTGACTAAGGCTATGTGTCCAAAGACACAAGATGAGGAGGCTAAGATGTCCAAGGTACCTTTTTTTTTAGCTGTAGGAAGCTTGATGTATGCTATGGTATATACAAGGCTAGATATTGTACATGCACTGGAATTTTTTAGCAGGTATATAAGTAATCCAAGAATTGAGCAATGGAATGAAGTCAAATGGATTCTCAGATAATTGAGAGGAACATTGGTGTAGGAGCATCTAGGTAGGCTAAAGGTAGACCTAGGGCTTCTTTGGTGTTTTTGACTTATAGTGATGCTAGCCACATAACTAGTTCAATAAGGGGAACAACTTTGTCCTAGGGTGAGATTTGATAGGTTAGGAGAGCCCCAAAATGCAATATTGTTCCTAGTTGCTCAAAAGTTGCTCATTTGGCTCAATAGAGATTTTTTGGGTTTTGAGGGATATATAGGGAAAGTAAGTGTTTTAAGGTCCTTATTAGGTTTTTTTTTTTCCTATATAAGGCCTTTTTAAAAGTTTCATAGCTAGTAGAGCAAGTTTGGGAAGAAAATGTGGAAAAATGCAAAAATATCTCAATTCTTGCAAAAGTTGTCATTGGCAACTTTTGCAATTTTATTGCAAATCGAGAAAATTCTTTGTGAGAGATCTTCAACCACTTAAGGTAGTTGGTTTAAGTCATGCTAAGCCTATATAATGACAAATACAACCTTTTCAATAGGTTGGAGAAAGTGGAATTTACATTGTATAGACTGTACTACAACATTTCAATACAACAATTCTTGTTTTTGTGTGTTCTTTTCTCTGTACAATAGGTTTGGTGTTGGATAAGTTTATTTAGGTTGTTTAGAAATTTTTTCAAGAATTTTTTTTTTCTTTTCATTCATTTTTGTGTGTTGTAAATAAACCTTTTGTAGTTCACAAGTTTGCTGGTCTAAATGAGGTTACCTATGGAAAATGGAGATTTAGGGCCACTTCCCACCATTGGATTTATATGATTCTTTGGGATTTGGACTTAGAATACATGTAATTCATGTACACTAATGGAGGGCCCTTGGAATGCATAGCAAGAACTAGTATAGGGATGCCCTAGGCAAGAAAATCATGTTTGGCTAGGAATCACAGATCAATAAATAAGCTTTTGGAGTAGATTAGGAGTGCATATACCATAATCCAAGCATGTGATGAGTGAGGAGATGGTGAGGGATAATCCCAATACTAAGGAGAAGTCTTGATAAGGAATTTAAAGATGCTTTTGAACCAAACAACACCAAAACCTTTGAAATCCTCAATTTAAGGCTAACAATGTGCTTGGGCTGTACAGATAAGTTGGGGGCTTGAGAATCCTAAAATATTCAAGTACTATGAAAAGGGTATCTAGAAGGGTAACTTTTTTTGGCCATTGTTAAGGGTTTTTGAAAAATATCTTAGTGTTTGTGTTTTTGGAGGGCTAATCCTTGTAGCCTTTTTTCCAAGCATTTGAGTGCAACTTGACTTGTTGGTTGTAACTCAATTATAGTTTTGTTCTTATTTTGGGTTTGGAACCTTGATGAATGACCTAAGTTATACTTAGGTGTCCATTTTATCATTTGGATAATCAAATCAGCATTGGGGTTAATTGGAAAGTTATGAGCAAGCTTGTACTAACCAATTGATGTGCAACAGTTGAAGGTATAGGATTTATTGGCTAGGATACTTAGAGGAAATAGGGTGTGTAGAATCCCTATTTGGTCAAGTGAATAACCTAGTGGAGACCTTGAAGAGCCTAGGGTTTGAGAGCAAGACTAGTTGTCACATCAGAGTGGTATCATAGTAGTTTAAATATTTGGGAAGAATTGGTGGATGTCTACAACTACTAGGGAGTCAGTAAGTGAAAGTAGCATGGTGACTAATGTAGAACTAGCCAAGGGAGTTGATGAACAAAGGGAGAAAAAAAAAGTTCTTGAAGAATCCCTAGCAGAGGTGAAGGCACAACTGGATGTATTTGATAAAACAACTAGGAGGAAGTAAGAAGAGGAGTATGAGAAGGGTAGAGAGGTAGTAAAGAATGGTGTAGCCCTTGAACTTGACTCAGTCTTGAATTAAGAGCCCTTCTTGAAGGCTATCAAATCCCTACAAGGAAAAGCTTTGGAAGGTGTACCACTTTTCAGTGGAAAGATGGACATAGATGCAGTCATGGACTAGATAGATGGCATGGAGAACCATTTTGAGAGTGAGGGGGTATCAAAGGAACAAAAGGTTAAAGTGGCTAAGTCAAGGCTCAGAGGCTCAACATTGACATGGTGGAAATACCTACAAGATGAAAGAATCAACATGGGTAAGAATCCTATAGCAAATTGGAAGGCTATGGTCACTAAAGTGAAGAATAAATTCATACCTAAAGACTTTGAGATCTAGCTCCATAAGTGAAGGAAAGGACTAAAGAGAAAAGATATAGATGTAACCTCTTATATTGAGGAATTTCAGAGGCTATGTCTAATATTAAAACAAAAAGAAGATGAGCCAATCAAAGTGGCAAGATATCTAGATGGCTTGAAGTGAAATATTCAAGAGGAGCTCAGTTTGTGGGCACCTACCATATTTTAAAGATGGCATCAACTAGCTCTAAAGGTAGAAGAAAAGAAAAAGAGAAAAGGAGATTCTAACTTCAAGGATAGAGGCAAGGGTAGAAATCAACGAGGACAAAGGGGAGGCTACCAAGGTAGAGGAAGTGAGAAAAAGAATCAAGGAGAGAGCAAGCTCATAGAGAAAAATTGTGACAACTCTTCAAGAGGTTGTTACAATAGAAGGAGAGGAAACCAAGGAGGATCCAATAGAGGAAGAGGATCAGGTAGATCCAATTCATACTTTGCAAGTATGAAGTGTTATAACTATGGACAATTGGGTCATCTAGCATATAGATGTCTAGAAAATCCTTCTTCCTCAAACATAGACAATAGAATGGCACATGTGCAAAAGGATTGCAAGAAAGAATTAGATGTGGACCAAATTGAATGTGAAAAAGGTGAGAATCTCATGTTTAGGAAAGTGCTAATCAAATAAAAAGATCTTGATGAACCTAAACATAGAAGGGAAATGCTTAGGATAAAATGCAAAATCCTAGGAAATGTGTGCAAAGTGGTAGTGGATTTAGGATCTATAGATAATCTAATATTAGAGGAGGCTATTACTAAACTAAAATTATAGAAGATACCTCATGAAAACCCTTACAAGGTTACTTGGCTTAACAAGGGAAAAACATCTTGGTGAATGAGCAATCTTGGGTGGATTTTTCTATAGTAGGATACAAGGATAGATTATTATGTGATGTTTTGCCAATGGATGCTTGCCATATTTTTCTAGGTAGGCCTTTGAAATTTGATAGGGAAGTTGTATATGATGGTATAGATAATAAAATAAATTTTAAGAATGGAGGTAAGATCTTAAAAATTCAATCATTTCTACAAGGGGAAGAATCTTAGCCCAAAGTACCTAGGGTAGTATTTTGTATTGGAAAAGAGTTTGTGGAAGATCTCAAGGATGAGGAATGTCAAAGTTTTTTAGTAGTGCCAAAGTCTAAAGAAAAGGAAAATATATCCAAGGAACCCTTACCTATTCCAACTACTCTACCTCCTAGGAGAGTTATAATTCATCAATTTAACTTTGTTTCATGTTCTTCCTTACCTAATAAATAAGAATACAAGCTAACTCCATATCAAAAATTAAACATTACAAGACAAGTCCAATAATTAATGGATCAAGGTTTGATACAAAAGAACATAAGCCCATGTATAGTTCCTATTGTGTTGGCATCTAAGAAAGGGGGAAAATGGAGATTATGTATAGATTCAAGAGCTATCAATAGGATTTCAATTAGATATAGGTTTCCCATACATAGGATTAAGGATCTCATGGATTTCCTTGGAGGAGCCAAATATTTGAGTAGGTTGGACTTGAATATTAGTTATCACAAAATAAGGATAAAGGAGGAAGATTAATGGAAAAAAAATTTAAGGCCACTAATGGTCTTTATGAATGGCTTGTGATGCTATTTGGTCTTTCCAATGCTCTTAGCACATTCATGAGGCTCATGAATGAAGTGCTCAAGGACTTTATAGGTAGATTTTTAGTTGTATATCTATATGATATACTTGTCTTAAGCAAGACTAGAGAAGAGCATATCAGGCATGTTGAGGTAGTTTTAAAAAGACTTCATGAAGAGCAGCTAGCCATCGACCATGAGAAGTGTGATTTCTTCAAGGAGGAACTTGTGTACCTAGGATTTGTGGTGTTTCAAGGCACATTAAAGACATATAAGGAGAATATTTTTGCTATACTATATTGTCCAACACCTACCACATCCATTGAGGTAATAATTTTCTATGGTTTGTCTCAATTCTATACGAAATTCATTATGAATTTCAGTGATATTTGTGCACCTTTTCTGGATACTATAAATGGTGGAGTAAAATCTAAGTTTAAGTGGACCTTAGAAGCTGAAAAGTCATTTGAAATTTTGAAGAAGCAAGTATCTACTCAACATATCTTACAATTTCTTAGTTTTGAGAAATTGTTCACCTTAGAATGTGATGCAAGTGGCTTAGTAGTAGGTGGAATTTTGAGTCAAGAAGGTAGAATAGTAGCCTTTTATAGTAAGAAACTTAATGAGGCCAAGACAAAGTATTATTATATGACTTAGAGCTCTTTGCCTTAGTTTAGTGTCTTAGGAAGTGGAGACACTATTTGTTTCCTAAGGAATTTGTTGTGTTTATAGATAATCAAGACCTTTCTACATCAACACTTAAGAGAAGCTGAGCAATAGACACTTGAAGTAGATGTACGACTTATAGGCCTTTACATTCACAATCAAGCACAAAAAGGGACAATTGAATAAAGTAGAAGATGCACTAAGTAGAAGGATAATGATAGTCCAAGAGATTTAGCTCCAAAGCATTATGATAGAGAGTTTTTAGAATCTTTACAAAGAAGATGGGGACTTTGCTGAAGTGTACAAGGTATGCAATGATTTTGAGAAGCATTTCCATAGAAATTTTTTAGAATATGCTTTGAAAAATGGGTTGCTATTCAAGGGTAACTAGTTGTGTGTACCGAGGGGTTCCATGAGAGACAACCTAATATAGGAGAAGCATAATGGTTGCCTTAGTGGACATTTTGGTGTTAGAAGAACCATAGAACTAGTGCAAAGGTTCTACTATTGGCCAAAGCTAGCAAGGAATGTAACCAAGTATGTGGAGTAGTGCATGGTATGCATGAAAGCTATAGGAGGAATAAGTAATTCAGGTTTATATCAAACTCTACTAATTCCAAATAGGCCATGAGATTATGTAAGTATGGATTTTATTATTGGCTTGCTAAAAACTAAGCAAGGCTATGGTAGAATCTATGTTGTTGTAGATTCAGCAAAATGGGGTATTTTATTCCATGTAGGACAACTAATGATGAAAATAATATTTGCCATCTATTTTTCAAGGAGGTTGTATGGATTCATGGATTTCCATTAAGCATTGTGTCAGATGGAGATGTTAACTTTATGAGCCATTTTTGGAAAGCCTTATGGAGAAAGCTTGTCACAAACATGTCTTTTGGTTCATCTTACAATCCCCAAATTGATGGTCAAACTAAAGTAGTTAATAGGACCTTAGGGAACCTTCTAAGGTTACTAACTAAAGAATATGGTCAAAGTTTGGATGTTATCATTTCATAAGCAGAATATGCCTATAATGAAAGCAAGAATAGGACCAATGGAAAGACTCATTTTGAGATAGTTTAAGGAATGCATCCAAGGGGTGTATGAAAGTTAAGGTATCTTGGTGATATGGATTAGAGAAGTGGTCAAGCGAGAGACTTTTTTCAAACCATGAAGGAGATTCAAGATCAAATCAAACAAACCATCTAGGCTAACACTCAAAAACTCAAGGCCAAAGTGGATGAAAAGAGAAAGGATATTTAGTTTACTATTGGGGACTATGTAATGGTCCACTTGAAAAAAATAAGGCTTCAAAAAGGTGTTCCTACAAAGCTATAGATGAAGAGGGTAGGGACTTTCAAAATCTTGGCAAAATATGAAGAAAATACCTACAAGGTAGATTTACCAACAAATCTAGGCATATCCCCTATTTCTAATGTCCAAGACTTGGTGACATTTAAAGGAACATTACCTTAGAGAAAATAAATTATTCAAGATGAGCTTGAACCTGATACATAACCTAATATCAAAAAATTGGAGGGTAAAAGCACAAACTTGTGCCACCTTTTATAAAAAAATAGGATATCAAAATGTGACAGTTCAACATTAATGACAAAAAAATGGTATTTGTGTTTAGAATATGAAGATGATATAAACTAATGAAATGTGTAGAATTGGATGAATTTTATGCCATAATTTTTATAATTTTTTTGAGTAAGAATTTATTCATTTTATTTTATTTTGAAGTCCCTTTTTTAACTGTAAAAAATGTAGGGTGTAGTTCCCATCAAACAAGTATATGCAAATCATTTTTTTTGTTCTAATTTGAAAATATCTTATAGATGAAATGTATAGCTAGGGAACCAAAAAAGAAATAATTATTTTTGATTTATATTTTCTTTGTTATAAGTACTCAAGTTCGACCTTATTAGAATCCAACAATTTTTTCCTCCTGTCAAAACTTCCCTATAAAATCTATACCTTCTTAAAAAAATTTACATGTTCATGAAGAGGATTCTCTCCTCTAGAGATAACTATAATTTTTAAAATTTTTTTGATATGATTTACTATTCTTTTCCTTTTTTGAGGGAGCATCTTTTGAAATGTTGAAATATTGACTTATAATATTTTGAGATTATAACATATTATAACTAATCAAAACACTCAAAAAATTATATAATGATGATATTGAATTTGAGATCTATAAAAAGGTATTTTTAGTTTTTTGAAAAAAATTGAGTTTTGATAGAGAAATGATATTTGACCAAAATAGGTTTTGGTATCCTAAATGATGACATAGATCTGTGCTTTTACCCTGGAAGAAAATAAAGTGTTAGACTCAAGAGTGAAGAAATATATAAGGCATAAGGTGTATATGGAGAATTTCATTCAATGGAAGAGAAATCAAACTTTAGAGGCTAATTGTGTTGTTTAGTTAGATTTCAAGAAGGTTGGAACATCCATGGACATGTTTCCATCAAGTGTAACTTAGTTTTTTTGATGGGGGGAGTGTGGCACAGGAGCACCTAGGTAGGCTAAGGGTAGACCTAGGGCTTCTTTAGTTTTTTTGCCTTGTAGTGATTCTATCCACATAAATAGTTCAATAAGGGAACCAAATTGGTCATAGGGTAAGATTTGATAGGTTAGAAGAGCCCCAAAATGTAATATTGCTCGTAGTTGTTCATTTGGCTCAATAGAGCATTTTTGGTTTTTAGGGCTAAATAGGAAAAGTAAGTGTTTTAAGGTCCTTATTAGGTTTTTTTTCCATATATAAGGCATTTTATAAAGTTTTAAAGCAAGTGGAGAAAGTTTCGGAAGCAAAAGTGGGAAATTACAGAAATTGCTCAATTCTTGCAAAAGTTGTCATTGACAACTGTTGCAATTTTCTTGCAAATTGAGAAACTTCTTTGTGGAATCCCTTCAACCACTTAAGGTAGTTGCGTTTAGTCATGAAAAGCCTATATAAGGCCAAACTCAACCTTTTCACCAGGTTGGAGGAAGTGGAATTTACACTGTACGGACTGTACTCCAACATTTCAATACAACAGTTCTTGTTTTTTTGTTCTTTTCTCTATACATATTAGAGGAAATAGGTTGGTATTCAATAAGTTTCTTTAGGTTTTTTGGAAAATCTACCTAGAATTTCTTTGTATCAGTTTTGTGTGTTGTAAATAAATCTTTTGTAGTTCACTAGTTTGCTGGTATGAACGAGGTTGTATTTGGAAAATGGAGTTTTAGGGCCACTTCCCACCATTGGATTTGTATAGTTCTTTGGGATTTGGACCTAGAATCCATGTAATTCATGGATGCTAATGGAGGGCCCTTGTAATACATAGAAATAACTACTAGAGTAATGCCTTAGGCAAGAAAATCATGTTTGGCTAGGGATCACAGATCAACAAATAAGCTTTTGGAGTGGATTGGGAGTGAATATACTCCAATCCAAGAATGTTATAGTAAGGAGATGGTGAGCGCTAAACCCAATCACAAGGAGAGGTATCAATAAGGAATTTAAAGAGGTTTTTGAACCAAACAACACCAAAACCCTTGAAAAGCTCAATTTAAGGCTAACAATATACTTGGGTTGTATAGACAAGTTAGGGGCTTGATAATCCAAAAAGTGTATAGTACTCTAAAAAGGGTATCCAAAAAGGTGACTTTTTTGGCCATTGTTAAGGTTTTTTGCAAAATATATAAGTGTTAGTGTATTTTGAGGCCTAATCCTTGTAGCCTTTTTCCAAGCATTTGAATGCAACTTGACTTGTGGGTTACAACTCGATTAGGATTTTGTTCTTGTTTGGGGTTTAGAATCTTGATGAATGACCTAAGATATACCTAGGTTTCCATTTCATCATTTAGGAAATTGAATCAACATTGGGGTTAATTGAGAAGTTATGAGCAAGTTGATGTGCACCATTTCAAGGTATAGAATCTACTAGCTAGGATCCTTGGAGGCGATAAGGTGTGTAGAAGCCCTATTTGGTCAAGTGAATGACCTAGTGGAGACCCTAAAGGGATTGGGGTTTGAGAGAAAGAATATTTGTCACATCAAACATCTAGTAAGTGTTTACACTTTGGGGGCTCTACTAATGACTTATAGGGATGTGTTGACTTAGATTTGGTAGGGGATGTTGATACCAAATGGAGCACTATAGGTTATGTATTTACTATTGGTGGGGCAGTAGTGAGTTGGGTTTCTCAGTTACAAAAGGTTAATGCTTTATCCACTATAGATGTAGAATATGTTGCTACTACAAAGGAAGCCAAGGAGATGGTATGGCTTTAGTTCTTCATGGAAGAATTGGAACTCCCATAGAGGAATAATTATTTGTTCATAGATAGCCAAAGTGCCATTCATCCTATGAAGAATTCTTCTCTGCATTAAAAGATAACATACAATTCCTGTACCATTTCATTTGCTTGGTTTAGATGATGGATAATTAAAGCTAGAGAAGACACATATAGATGATAATCCAACATATATATTTACCAAGGAAATAACAAGGGAGAAGCTAAACTCGTCTTCATCTTTGGATGGTCTTTTAGACTAAACAGAATAAAAGAACATTAGAGTCTAGGGTGGTTTGATGTTCCAATGGGAGCTATAGGTTCAACAATGCTATGATCAGTCTCCAAGTTGGAGGTTATTATTCTTGTGGAGTCTGATTAGTCTCCAAGTGGGAGATTGTTGTGATGTGGAGCATAATAAGACTTAGAGGTTTACCCAACACAAATTCTGCACAGATTATTTCTATGGGGGTTTTGGGGTAGCACCCCAAGATAGGGTCAATGGGCAACATCCCTGTAATGTCATAGGGCAACACCCCAGGTGCACTCCCTATCATAGTATAGGGTGGGGTCGAGGGAAAATGTCTCCATGGGGGTTTTTGGGGAAAACACCCTGAAGCAAAAAATGACCTTATATTATAAAAGGCATCAATTGCTATTTTTCTATTGGATGACTTATTCTAGCCCTAATTTTGTAAGTGACAGAAGCTTGTATAAAAAGGCTTAGGGTTAAGGATGTCATAATGTACTAGTGATATTGTAGCTCCTTGCAGTAGTATTGAGCTATAAGGGATTGTGGATTGTAATCACTGGATAATAATAATATTGGACTTGCTATTGGTGGATGTAGCCTAGGGATTGGGTGAACCATGTTAAATCTTTGTGTCTTGTGTTCTCTTCGCGTGATCTATTATTTTTTGATGTTGGTTATATTTTCATATAACTATTATTTCTATCTGAGGTTAACCCTAACAAGATTTGGGGTAGCTCTATTTTGGGAGGATTTCTCCTTTCCACCAATAAATTATAACTTTCTTTTACTATAAAATTCCCTGATTAAGAGCCTACCCAAATCAATTTATCTTCTCTACTAGATAAGTAAAAGGTCCTATTTTTAAGGGTGGACTAAAGAAGGTCTTTTTTTGACTAGGGAACATTAATGTTATGGAGGGACTTCTATTTTCATCCTTTTGGAGATGATTTTTCTATTACCATATAATTACAAAGGTAAGGACCTGAAAAATCTACCAAGGCTTCTCTTATTATATGAAAATTACATATCTTATTAATAATAGGACATCCTTCCCAATAGTCTATCCAAATTCTCATCTTATGTCCCATCCTTACCTTCCAAGTAACTTTGTCTGAGATGATAAATCTATAGATGATCATGAAATTTCATATACTAGATCCCACTAGGTGAGATTTGGTCCTGAGAAGACAAAGGGGATCATTTGGATCAATGTAATTTTAATATAGTATTCTTTCCCATTTCAAGCATGGGTTCCTAAACATTCTCCAAACCAATTTTTCCCCAAGGACTAAGGCCTGGTATTGAGGTTTCTTATCCTCGAACCTCCATTTACTTTGGGCCTGCAAAACTTCTCCCAAGCCATTAATGAAATTCTATTTTTGTTATCAGATCCTTGCCAAAGGAAGTCCCTAAATTTTTTCTAAAAATATCTCTTTTCTGAGAAGGCAAGCTAGAGACTGAAAGGCAATAGATTGTGACACTTTTGAGAGCTAATTTTAGTGGGGTTAATCTTCTTGCTTTAGTAAGCCATTTTCATTTCCATGATTGAATTATTGATTTTATCTTTCCTATTAAACCATCCTAGTTGGATGACTATTTCCTTTTAGTCTATAGATAGATACTAAGGTATTTGCATGGAAAAGTTCCTTTTCTAACATTTAGGAATTTATCGATACATACTTCTAAAGAAGGGTTGGTGTTGAAAAAAAAGACTCATGAATTGGCCAAATTGATCTCCTATCATGATACCTCCATACAATTGTTAAGAATTCTTTTGATATTTTTGGCTTCCCCATATAACATTGTGTCATCTACAAATTTTTGGTGGGTAGTTAGTTCATCATGCCTTTTTGGTTAAATTACTTTAAGGATTTTATTAGTATATTTAGCTTGGAATTCTCCACCTAGGGCTTCTAACATTAGAATAAATAGGAACACAAAAAAATGGTTCCCTTTCTAAGACCCCTTGAGGGAGCAAAATATCCTTCTAGGGATCCATTAGTAAGAATTGATAATCCTGGAGTGGAGATACATTTGAAGATTAAGTTTATCCAAGTTTTAGCAAAGAAAAATGTTTGGAGACATTTTCATAGGAAGTACCAATTTACTTTATCATAATCTTTGTGTATCTCTGATTTATGGGTATCCCAAGTTTTCTATTGGATTGTAGAGAGTGCATAATTTCTTGACCAATAACAAACCCATCTACTAGGGAAAAAACTAGTTTGTTCTTCACTAATGAGAGATGATAATAGCTTTTGAAGCCTACTAGCTATGATATTTTTCAATAGTTAATTCAAAGTATTACAAATAGCTATAGGTCTATAATCCTCAAATCTCAAGGGAGATTCTGCTTAGATATTGAAGCTAGGAATGTATAATTTACTTCCTTGAGAAGCTCTCTTGGGTTATAGACTCCTTCTTGTGACTCTATTTCTTCTTTTTCTTCTAATAAATATCAACATTTTTAGAAGAAGCTAGTTAGGAAACCATCTAGCCCAGGGGACTTTTCTGGGGTCATATGCTTTAGAGCAATTTCACCTTCTGCTTTAGTAAATCTAGTCATGAGGGATTTGTTTTGATCTAGCGATATGATATTTGGAATGTTTTTAAGGAATTATTGTTAATTTAATTTTTAAGAGTTTGCATTGAGAATATTATCAAAGAAGGAAGAGACATCCTCTACCACTTCTCAAAGATTTTCTAAAAATGTTCTGTCCTTGGCTAAGATACTAGAAATCTTGTTCTGAGCCCTTTGAAGATTTGTACAGTTATGATTTTTTTTAACGCTGTTATCCCTTTTTAAAAATCTAGGTCTCCCTAGATTTATGCCTCTAGTAAACATTTTCTTTGGCTAGAATTTCTTTTACCTTTAATTTTATGTTTTTTTCATGGGTATAAAGTTCTTCCCCCATGCCTATTGCCATGACTTCTAGGTTTTCTTATTCTTTTTCTTCCTTCACTTCCCCCTTTTTTTTATTAAAAATGTTAACAAAATTGAATTTATTCCACTAAATGAGCTAATTTTTGATGAATTTTAATTTCCACACCACCTTATACTTTTTGGACCCCAAGACTTCTTCCTTCTACTCAGTTTCTAGCAAGGCTAAAAGAGAGAACTCAAGAAACTTCATTTGGTAAAATTTGAAATGGTTTCTAATTGGGGCTTCTCCCATATTTAAATTGAGAAATGGGGAATAATCAAATCATGAAAAATGGTAAGGTCTCTAAGATAAGATAAGAGATTTAATCAGGGAAATATCCCAAAGTGAAAAACCTATGTAATTTTTTTACTATTTGACCAAAGTCTTAAATTCTATTATTCCAAGTAAGAGAATTTTCTATTTAGGTAACTCCACCAAGGAATTGGTGCTTATCTAGTTATTAAAATATATAGAGGTTTGATTAAGTTTTGTCAATCCTTCTCTTTTTCATGAAGGCAAGGTTATTGCACTGAAATCTCCTCCTATAATACAAAATTAATCAAGGGACTGTAAATACACCCCTAAATCCTAGGATACCTTCCTTTTATTAGAAGTAGAAGTAGAGACTTATACATTAAACTATGAAAAAACCAAATTCTTATTAAGATCCTTAAACTGAGCCATTAGCTATATTTTTATGAAAAAATATGAGAGATGCTAATGTTGTGGGGGCTCGAGATAAAGGCCATACCCCTTGAAGTCCCTTCTCCCAGGATAATTTTGAAACCCAATTTCTTTTTGAATTTAGATTATTCTTCTATACTCACTTTAGTTTATTCAATAATAGCTACACTAATTTTGTATATATTAAGACATCCCATTAGAAGACCTTTTTTGTTAGGAGCATTAAGATCCTTAACATTTTAGGATAGGACTAACATTGCCCCTTGTGAAGGCTCTTCCCCTTCCCTAATTCAGAGAGATCAATTGATTTTTTCATTTTTCATCTTCAACAACCTAAGTTTTTAGTTTTTTGAGGGATTTCCTTCCTCCTTTTTGGTAACTCTATTTAGGTTAGGAAAGGCTAGAGGAGAATTTGATTATTCAATGTCTCTAGATTTGTCTAATTCCTCTAATTATAGAAGATCTACATGAAGTTTATCCATATTGCAGCCTTCCCCATCTAGAATAAGTAGTTGATCAATGAGAATATTCTTATGAAGATCCAAGACATATTTGACTACATCTTCTATAAAAGTATTAATAAGATCCTCTTCCAACTTCTCACAAAGGGATTTTTTTCTCTTCACTACTCAACATTTCATGAGAGGAGCCTCCACTATTAGAAGAGGAGGGCCTTTATTTGAAAGGGATTCTAGGATATCCTTCCAATTGGGTATTTTGATTTTGATTCCTCAGTAAGAAAGATGAGGAGGAGTTTTCCCAGGATTATCCATAGAAATATGAGTTGCTCTTGTGGATGACACTAGGTTCTTATCATGTTTAAGAACCTCCTTGTATTTTCTAGAATCCATATAATTTAGGAGACATCCTCCTTAGAAATATTACTCCTAATATTATAAAATCCTCCACTCAAAGGGTTGAGAGTAATAAAAAATTCCATATTATTTCCTTTGTCTAAAGGAGGATTAGAGGAATATGACAAGATTTGATTTACGTAATCCCCAAAATTATTCTTATTGATAGGATTATGGGTTCCTAGAGAGCTAATCCTTAGTGAGGATATACTAATATTTATCCAACATTCCCAAAAAAATTGATTCTATGGAAAATACCATTAGTAAAATGATTATTAGAACTATCTAGTAATCACAATAGATGACCCTCATAGGTCCTCATGAAAATCTTAGGATTGAGACATTGTATAGATTGATTCATTATAATTATAAGTAGTTTTAGAAAGGATTAATTAGTATTGAGATAATTGAGGATTTTGAAATCAACAAAAATTATACAATTTTCTTATAACCGTCTAAATCCCCCCAAAGAATTACTAATTTGACAAAAGATGTCCTATTGGAGGAGCTCTATAGGAATGTTTTTGAAAGTAACCCATTTCATGATTTTATGATTATTAAAATTTTGAACATTAAAATTAGGTAGCCATTCAATGAATTTTACATGTTGTCCTTCCAAAAAAAATGGGATATCATAAAGTAATTCATCTCTAAGTTCCTTAGTTTTGCAGTTGATAAAAAACACATCAATGAACAAGTTAGAAATACTTTACTTGCTCACCCACCACCAATATCATTTAAAAAAAAAAATTGTTAGAGGAGGACTTCAAACCCACTTAATTTGGAAAAAAAGGCCTTGGGTTTTTCATTTTTTTGTATTTTCATTATTGAAGTTCAGGGTTTGGATTTCTTCTTGTTTGTTAAGGGGGACATTTGACATCGGGAGGTCACTTGCTTAAATTCTCGATGAGAGAAACTTTGACTAGAAAGTGGGTTAGGGTTTTCATAAAACATTTATAATTGAATAATCTTATCATTCTTTCCTACCACACCATGCCCTAGCAAAACAAAAATGACTCCCATTGCAATAGAAGGATTTCGAGTCAATATCACCCACAAATTGTTATTTATAGCTATCCCCCAATTTTGAAAAGGGACTTTCTTTGGATTTTGGAATCCATTAGGGATTTTATCTATTATTCTTATTGAGGATGATGGCCCATAATAGAAAATTCCTTGTGTTTAGCCATAGCCTAATCACTAGCCCCTAGGCCCTTCACTAAGGCAGGATAATCCCTCTCCAAAGAAGAAAATAATTCCTAGTATATTTAATTTTATGTGAATTTAAAGAAATAACATAATATTTTTAATATAATGATGATTTTTAATAAGAATAATCAATTCTTAATTCAAAATGTAAACTTATTTATCTTGTTTTTGAATAATTATTTATCTTGTTTTTGAATCATTATTAATAGATACTTTGTTTATGTAAAGTGGCGAAGGTGGGGTTCACCCATACCCTTCAAATGCTAAATATGTGCTAATATTATTTTTAATATCTTTTCTTTCCCCAATTATATATACCTGGATATCAATAGCTTTCTGCATTCTCTTAGTTAAAACTTTGTTTTGCAGGTCTAGTTACACAAATAAACTTCAAGGTGCAGAAACTTAAGAAAGTTTTGTAGGCATGACAAGTAATGATAAAAATTCATCATTATTAAAACATTAAATGTGCTTAGGCTAGATGAAATGAAATATATTTGTGTTGGATTTCTTTTCACAAATGTCTTTATTTAAGGAATTGATATTATGCATTAAAATAACATACTTTCCTTTTCCTTTACTCTTATTGAATCTTTCAAAAATCTTGTCATTAATGTAGCCATAAGAACTCACTTTAATGATGGCCTCTTTAGAGAGAATATCTAATTTCCAAACATAGAAATGTGGTAAGCTTTTTGGACACCCATTCTAAATTTGGAAGAATCATTAACTTTATTTAATAATTTTTTCTAGAACCTTTAGAATTATCTTTCCCTCCTCTTTAATAACTCCACCACTTATAAATTTCCATAAGGTAATTTTTTTACTACACACCACATAGAACTTAAATACTTTTCGATATCCTTTATAGAAAATAAATAACAAATACTCTTACCCTTTCTCGTGCCAGATCCAAAAAGTTTAGATATTATCATTAATAAAATTAATTTGGAGTTCCTTAGGGTAGTTAAAACTCATAACATATCTTCCTTTAGAGTAACCCAGGCCCCAATTTCCCAAGAAATTATTAGTGTCAATACATTCCCTCATGGCGTTTTTGTTGGAATTAATAATGGGAAAGTAAGCTCTAAAAAGGGGAGGGGGATGAATCAACACTTAAAACTTTTACACACCATACATCCATCTCATAACTTAACATGCAAAATGAAACATGTAACTATTCATCACATCTAAAACATGAAATAAATCAAAACATAACACATGAGATTTGGTTACCTAAAAACCATCCAAGGAGAAGGCAAAATTGAGATGTGGATGACACCCACAAATCTTCACTACTATAGTTGTAAAGTGTGGCCTATTATGGCTAGAATGTTTTGATCATAAATTATGATATACCCTATGAGAGGTCTGCCTTGTTAAAGGCTTACAAAAGTCTATTAAGTCTCACTTTTCTAAAGGATTTAAAATCACAATAAAGTAAGCACTTGGTTAAGATATTTAAAAAAGCCTTTTAAGACTACTTTGTTAAAAGATTTACTCTATATCACCTATTAGAATGATTCAACAACTAATCATTCAGTTAGCGCCTTATTGCTTGATGTTAGATCTCCTCTTTACTGGTTATCTCTTGATCCTCTTGATCAAATCTATCTTCTCTAACCTTTCACTGCTTATCTCTGTTCCTCTTAGACTAATTCTTCATTGTAATAATATTTCCTAGCCATCTTCTCCATGATTCCTTCGCACTAGATACTCTCCTTAGTATCCTCCTTTACAATATTAGGTTACCCTTAGGGTTTCCTTCTTTTATAAAAATCACGGAGATAAAGTTAGGTTAGAATCAATGGTTGTGGTTGATCCATATTGCCACCTAAATCTTCCTTTAATCTGATTGGTTGCATGTATAACATAGGGACGTGTAACATGAATCCCTCCTTATTCTTCTAAAATTCATGTTTATATTGGCCAAAAATGGTTTACATAGAAGTTTGTGACATCAAAAATATCTATGACATTGAGTGTTCACTCAAAATCAATAGGCTTTGATGACTAGCCTTCACTATACTCTATTTATTGAGACTCACCTTTTGAATAGCTTGCCACACTTTTTTTTCTTGACACCTAAATCACTCAACACACTCTAACTGCTTGACACCTAAGTTACTTTGCACACACTATCTACTTGACACATACTAGTGCTCAACACTTCTTGTCATATTAATTGACATGTATTATCTACAGACTTATGCTGAACATGCTCTATTCACTCGGCTTGCATAGATCACTCAACTTTCTCTTTTCACTTGGTATGCACCATGAATTCAACTTACATTTTTCTCTACTAAATAATGACTAAGTGTTTTGTCACTACCTTGTCAAAACCAAAATGAGATTACTAATCTTCCCCTTTGAAACAAGTGAAAAAACACTTTGTCATGGAATAGACATACTTGTCTCATGTATAAGTTAGACAATGTATCTTCTCTGCTCAACTTGTGTGCAAAAACTTCAAAATTTAAAAATTTGCAAAAATGTTGAAGTTACCTTGACAATTTTACTCCCCCTAAGTAAATACTTCACTTTTTTTATGTGATTCCTCTTGAGTAGTTATCTTCCTTGAAAAAAATCTTCAAAATTTTGATTCAAAATTGTATAATCCCCCTTTTTTGATACTATGTCATGTAGGTGGTACACTTACAACATGTTTGTCCAAAAAATTGCTTGTGTAACTCCAAAATAGTCTTTAAAGTTGCATCCCAATTATCTCTTGCTACACGTAGAGATTGAGCTTGGATTTATAGCTATGCAACCAAATCAACTAGGCCTTCATGAGTAGAAAGATGGGAATATTTCTTCATTAATGTTTCTGAATAGGCTAGTTCCTTTTGCAAAACTTCCATCTCAAGTGTTAGCATGGATAAAATACTAATTAAATTAGATATGATATTTTCATCTTTGGCTTGCAACTCAGCAAGCCTACTTTGTGTCATTAGTAACCTCTAAAAGTGTAATTGACTATTTCCCAGAGATTGGTTCAATGTGGTACCTTTGAGTTGCAAATATCCTTGTAGTAGGTCAATTGTCTGCTAAGTCTCCTTTTTGAATAGGTCAATGTTACAATGCTTTGTGTATAGAGAGAAAATGTTCTCTAACACCTTCCTTATATTCTCCATCTTTGTTGCTAAATCAACCTATCTAAGTGAAATAACACTAGATATCTTTTCTAGAACATTTATATGAAATTTTCTTTTAGACCATTCTAGCAATTTTACATTGATCTCTAGGTTTTAATCCCTAATCTTTTCCACTATGTTGAAAAGTAGCTCTATGATAGGTGTATTTGCATTTGTATATGAGAAATTGAAAGCATCTATAAAATATCTTCAATTTCATGCAAAATTTTCTTTTTCTTGTTTTCCCTCCATAAGATTTCTCTCCTTTTCTTCCTTTGTACAATATCTTGAAGAATGCTCATTTCTTCAATTGTTATTATTGTGAGATCAAACTTCATCTAAAATTACATCCCCAAATGATGTAACATCAAAACTCTTGGGTGTGTTGGGACTCAAGCTTGATATTTGCAATGGATTAACTTATGTACTCAGCCTCCAAAGAGTCTAGTTGCTAGGAGGAGTTGTAGAGACTAGTAAAGTAACCAGTGTCTAAATGGTAATTTTTTCCTGAGGTGCAACAACCAACTTGTCCTCTTATGTCTTCTTTTACTCTTGCTGTTCTTAACCCTATGATGGTGGAGTGGGTACAAGAATAGCTTCCTTACCCTTATTCATGTCATTTCCATGCCTATCAATGATCACAATGGCTAGTAAACCTAGATTGTTTAGACTTGAAAAACATGTAATTGATAATTGTTTCTCCATCTCTTTCATTTGAATGATTATTGTAGGAATTATAGATGGTGTATTTGAAGTGTTATCTTGCTTTTTAGGGTTTACACTTTTATCTATTTATAGATCTTGTGATTCTTTCTCCTTTACTTCTATAGTTGATGGGGGTACATTTGATGTAGCTTGTTATTTTTCCCTTGCAGATGTAATTTCTACCTTCTAAATCTCATCTGCTCTCACTAGTATTTTTTTATTGCATAAAATTACTACATTGGTAGAGGCTTGTTGCAATTTCTTCAAATCATTCTTAGTAAATGGATTAACATTCTGAGATGTATAATTGGGAATATCCTTGATAATCACTAAGTCTTATTGACTCTCTTGGTCTTCATGTGGGGGATTGGCACTCAGTAATTAAACATCTTGAGTATCCTTTAGTTCTTCCTCTACTACTTCTTCTATTTCCTCCATAGTACCTTCCTTAACTATCTCGTCAGTTTCTTGCTCTCTTTTTCCTTCCTCTAATGATGTGGTCAACCCATAGATAGTTTTCCATAATAGGGTGCTCTAGGTTACCACATCCTTTACTTGTTTCTTCAAAATATGAAATGCTCGATATTTGGGAGAAAATATCCCTTTATTCTTTTCCATTTCCTTAGAAATCATTTTCTTATCCAAAGAAAACATAACTTGAGCTAATGTAGCCTCTCTAATTTGCCTTTCAGTGGTTAAATTGAATTGCGACTTTTTATCAACTCTACTATATAGGTTTTTTTCTATAGAGTTAGCAATCTCTATTGGAGTGTTATTAAAAGTGGCCATAATATCATAAATATCATCTTCTAGATTATGTTTATCCTCACTCCCTAACTTATTAAAAAAAATTTGTGAAAAACTAGATAAATCTGCATTGGTCTTTACATTTTCACATAAATTGTCAGTGTCAGATGAGAGATTGTGGCTTACAACTTGGAATTGACTTAACTCATTTGACTTGGTCTTCTCTCCATCTAAGTCCTCTTGAGGTATGTACTTCCTCGACTTCTTAGTAGGCTAACTTGTCTCTATCCTCTCTCTCTCTCTCTCTCTCTCTCCCCCCCCTTTAGCCTTTATCTCTTTCACTTTTGCAGTGGCAACCATTGACCTTGACCTTGTCAAAGGTACAATTGTCTTTTCTTGAGACTTCTTTGCAATCTTTTTTGGTTTGTCCACTGCCTTTTTTTGACATTTTCTCTTTTTCTCATTTCCCTTGGATGTTTTCTTGACATTATCTTCATCATCATCTTTATCTTCACCCAATCCTTGAGTTAGTTCCACAGGTGCTTGAACTTCTTTCTCTTCTTCTTTTTCTTCTTCATCATCATCATCATCATCATCATCATCATCATCATCATCATCTTCTTCTATTGTTGCTTCCCCTTCACCAAATTTCTCCTTTAATTTCTTTACTAAATTGTTCTTTATCCTTATGACTACAAAAATCTTCAAGTCTATGGTGATCCTTGACTTGACTTCTTTGTAATTTTCAAATTGTGTAGCATCTTTGTCAATTTTCCTTGCTAATAATGCAGTAATGGCTGTTGAAGCCTCATCAAAAATGATTTCTTTTGGTAAGGGTTTTAACCATCTAACTCTTGGTATAGCTACCTATATATATATGTGTAGTTGACATCATCTAGAAAACATACATCATTAGAATGTTAGTGACACAAGAATTCTCAATCTTTTCTTCACAGGCTTCTTAAAGTATTCAAAATAATTGGTCATTACTGAATCAAAATTATAACCTAATTTCTTGATGAGCTCTCCTATCTGTTGAGTAAAAAATCTTTTTATCTTCTATGAAATCTTGCCAAATGTAGGAAAAGTATTTTTCACATAAAAGAATATGCACATGATAAGTGATCCAAACTTACACTAAGAGTTCTTGCCCTTCCTAATAGTTTCCAATTTTTTTGATAGTTGTTGTAGCTATAACTCAGGTAGGTCGTAGGAATGATCATGATTTACAATCTTATAACCTAGGGTGACCACCATACGAGATACATTGTTCAATTGACTAGATTAAAACAACTTGTATATAATCACTCTTACTACAAATGGTACAATAAGATCTTTGGTTGTGTCAATAGACATCCCTTTTTTGTTCCACATGGCTCCAATGTTCTTTTCAATTGTTTCCTTTGCATTGCTCTTCATACTCTTCAGTCTATCAAGGATAGGATATCCTGATACCTTTTGAATGATTCTCTTAGAGATTTTGATAGGTCCACCTTCCAACCATATTTGGTTTTCATGTATTCTTCTCAATATGATCCTTATTTATTCAATCTTAAACATTTATGAGAAATCTAGGGCACAAGTTAACCTTTTTTGCTCTACAATATTGTTTTCTTCCCTCAACACACTGTTATTGAACAACTTTTGATAATTTTATCTAATTTCTAAATCACCAACCTCACCTACCTTACAAGTATAACAACATCACACATCCTAGATCATTAAAACCTTTGGTGGTATCATAAATAATGCACTAGATGGATCTCCTTTATAGGCAATCTCAGGGATGACACAAAATAAAGGTTTACTCACATCATTGATAATTAATTGAACATCAAAAAATTCCTTTCCTCCTTTCCTAATTGCTATTGAAAAACTAGCTTCCATTTCAATTCACTAGGGTTTGCAAAACATGAAGTAGTGTAACTCAACACAAATTAAATACCTTTCAATTTAATTGAATGTTGTCAAGTTGTAGTAGAATCTCATTTGTAAATACTTGAATCTCCTTTTTCAAATTTGCTTCATGCTCTTCAAACTCTAGTAATAGAAAATAACTCAAAAACTGATTATGTAGCCATAAAAAACATGCATTAATTTTCTAGTGCTTATACAATTATAAGCTTGGTTGATAAAAGGTTTCTAGTATGCTCATTTAATATAGTGAAATTGGATATCACTAACATTACTCTTCTCCTCGACAGTCACTGCAATACCTCAAATGCTCGACAACAATAAAAAAAATAGTATAATGATAGATTGTCTCATACTTCTAATCACTTCATTGCATCTTGATTCATGATAATATTATCATTTCATACCTTAGATACTTGGAACTGATGCAAAATATATCTTTTCAAGTGTCAGTTCCATACATACCTTTGATTTCTTAGTTGGGGGTGATGTGATCACCTAATCCATTGGATGAAGTGACCTCATATTTGCTTGAAGTGTTATAACCTTGCTTATTTTTCCATGTTTTGTTCATGTTTATCTTTACCTTCTTAACATCAACCTTTTCTTTACCTTTAATTAATTCACTACTCAGTGCAGGTGATTAAGTTCGACAATTTCTGCTCACATGACTAGTTTTAAGACAACTAAAGAATATAAAATCATTCAACCATGTGTTGTAATGACCTCTAAAATGTGTCCTTATGAAAATTTCAAGAACATGACTATACTCACTAAGATAATGACAATTGTAACTTGTATTTTAATCCCAATCATAAGTATTCCCATGATGATGTATGCTAGTTTTCTTTTTTGATTTCCACTTGGGTTTAGATCTACACTCATATCCCTTGTGTCCATACTTGTGATATTTGTGAAAATATCATTTAAATCTTTGAGTGTTGATTGTCTTGGTCTTGCATTCATGTGCTTGATGTCCTTGCCTTTTGCATTTACAACAATGTCCCTTGAATTTCTACTTAGGATTTTGATTTCTAGTGTTGCTCCTATAGAAATTTTTTGTGTGACCCAATTTTCCATAATGATGACACATGGGATTGATGTTCACTCCCTTATAGTTCCTTTTTTCACCACTTCTAGATGATTCTCCTTTCTCAGTAGAAGAATAGCCTAAACTAGCAATGTCATTGTTTGACCTTGGTGCTTCCATAAGTTTTTCAAAATACTTTATGACTTCACTAGGATTATTAAGATTCTCTTTCCTAGTATTTAATTCAATCTAAAATAGGGTATTCTATGTTTCCAAAGTTGTAATCTCAATGTATTCCCTATTTAGTTCTTGATCTATGATCATCAATTGATTAATTAGATCCAATTGAATGCTTGATAATTTTTCCACATCTAATAACTTCTCCTCAAGTATATTAGCTAGTAGTATTTTGTCTTCTTCAATCATACCTTTATCTTCTTCAACTTTCTTTTTTAGTTCAATTATCTCACATTACAATACTGACTGAGTTTCTTGTTCCCTTTTCAAATTCCCGACTTCTTAATTTAGGGCATTTTTATTTTCCATTAGATTTGTAATAGTTGCATCAAATTCATTTGAGTTTCTATTCTCAAAAAATCTAGTAGTGTCTTCTTCTTGATATTGAATGTCATTTTGTTGAATGACCAATTCCTTTCTTCTTTTCAATGAATGCTACAATTCATCTCTTGCCTCCTTGATCTGATGTACATGGTAAGCTATATTTCAATCTTTTGGTTCTCAATAGTCTTTCCCAATTTGTAGACTTCCATCTTCAAGATCTTACCTCCAAAGTTGTGAAACTTTCCTTTCTAGAGAACAAATCTTTGATACCAATTATTGGAATTAATAATGGGAAAGTAAGTTCAGGGGGGTGTTGGGGGTAAATTAGCACTTCAAAAATTTACCTCTAAAATATTTCACCATACATCCATATGATAACTTAACATGCAAACTAAAATATGTAACCATTCATCACATCTACAACATGAAATAAATCAACGCATAATACATGATATATGGTTACCCAAAAACCCTCCAAGAAGAAGGTAAAATTGGGGTGGGTATGAAACCCATAAATCTTCACTACTATAGTTATAAAGTGTGGCCTATTATGGCTACAATATTTTGATCATAAATCATGATCTACCCTATGAGATTTCTACCTTGTTGAAGGCTTACAAAAGACTATTAAGTCCCACCTTGCTAGAGGATTTAAACTCACAATAAAGTAAGAACTCAGTTAGGATATTAAAAAAAATCTCGTTAAGACTACTCTATTAAGATATTTACTCTATATCACATGTTAGAATGATTCAATACTTTATCCTTTACTTAGCACCTTATTGCTTGATGTCAGATCTCCTCTTTATTGGTTATCTCTTAATCCTCTCGATTAGATCTATCTTCTCTATTCTTTCACTATTTGTCTATGTTCTTCTTAGACTAATTCTTCATTGAAGAACTCTATCTCATCCATCTTCTCCATGCTTCCTTCACACTAGATACTCTCCTTAGTATCCTCCTTTGCAACATTAGGTTACCCTTAGGGTTTAGACTTCTTTTATAAAAATCATAGAGACGAAATTAGGTTAGAATCAATAGTTGTGGTTGAACCATATTTCCACCTAAATATTGCCTTAATCTAATTGGCTACATGTATAGCATAGGGATGCATAATATGACTCCCTCCTTATTCCTTATAATAAAAAAATCATGTTTACTTTAGCCAAAAATGGTTTACATAGAAGTTTGTGCCATTACAAATATCAATGACATTCATTTTTCACTCAACACCAATAGGCTCTGATGCTTGGCCTTCACTATGATCTATTTACTGATACTCAACTTTTGAATAGCTTGACATTCTCTTTTTTCTTCGCACTTGAATCATTTGGCACATTTTGACTGCTCGACGCCTAAATGACTTGGCACATGCTTTCTTCTTAATACATACTAGTGCTCAAAACTACTTGTCATATAACTCAACATTTATTGTTTGGAGACTTATGCTTAGCATGATTTGTTTACTCAGCTCGCACTAATCACTTGAATCTCTCTATTCACTCAATATGCACTATGCATGTGACTTGCACTATTTACTATTGAATAATGACTAAGCTTTTTGTCACAACCTTTTTAAAACCAAAATGATATTAGCAATGTCTTATCTTGATATTCTTGAATGTAGATCTATCCTTCCTTTGCAATCCTCCATAAGACAATTTTCTAGGATTAAGGCACCTTTTTAATGAATTTATCAACAATGAGCTTAGAGTTAGCTTCCATTATAGTATTATCAACACCAAGCTCTTGGAGGATCTTAATTCCTTGCCACATAGCCATTCCCTAAGAATAGTTATTAGAATTCACTCCTATGTATGTAGAAAATACTTGAATCATTTTCAATTTACTATTTCTCACAAGACCTCCTATTCTAGAGATTCTAAAATATCCCTTTAAGCATCAATCCACATTAAGTTTCAACTAGTCTAATTTAGGAGGATGCAAATTTGTCTCCTTTTTCTTCCATATAATGGTCAATTTTAGGTTGATTAGGCATTGATTCATATGTTATTTTTGTTTCGCTCTAGATTCAATTAGGTTAGGGAAGGAGGTGTCTTTAGGATAAGTAGCAACATTTACACTATTTGTAACCAATATTTTAACTATATAAAGTAAATATTGTGCCAATTTTCTTTCCTCCCAGAAAGCTATATTATTTGTCTCCTTCCATAAGGTCCAAGCAGCCATAGGTTGTACATAACTGTGAGGCCTCACCTATCCACCATAGTATAGATGACATATTTGCATTATGATACTTCTAATTTGATGTTTTGATATACTTTGAGACTATAGGGTTATGTTATTTTAATATCTGCATTTTAATGATCTGCACATTAGGACCTAATTGATATAATTAATGATTCCATTTAATGTTCTAAACTATTTCAATTTCTTTAATTGAAACTGAATTTGAAGAAATGCTTGAAATGTAAAATTATATTTTCCCTCTTATCCTACCATGGAAATTTTGGGGGAAATAAAGATCCAAACCTATGTGAACACAGTTTAACCAAGACGAATCTTTGGAAGATTCAAAAGCCTTGTTGTGATGTATCTTATTTTGTAAATGTAAGTTTGTTTGTATGTGGAAATTTTTAATCATAAAGATGCATTAGGAACATGTTGTGGTGACATGGAATGTGCTTTTATGTGTCACTTGAAAATTGTGGACTTTGTGTGTAATTAACATGTTATTTAGGGTTTTGGTCATAATGGAAATTTACCATAAAACTAATTACCTTGTTAATGAGTAAGTAAACCCACTTGACAAAGTGTAGGATGTGTCACAATCAAAGGAATTTCGAAATTGGACTTGGATAGGGTTTTGAGGGGTCATTAGGTGGTCCCAAAGTGTCTTTTATGTCAAAATGAGCTACCCACATGATAATATAACATGTTAGGGACCTAAATTTGACCTTATCAGTGCCTAGGCAGCCTAGGGGCCCCCTTTACCCATGCATTCTCCCTTCAATTCGAAATTTGAGTTGTCACACATGTTTCCTCATATGTTTCCACTAAGTCAATTATAGCAAGGTTTGAGGGAGACAAGTTTGTAAGAAGTTGCTTGGTGTTTTTGCTAAAATAGTTAGTGGCAAGGCCTTATTAGAGGGTCTTGGTCAAATTAGTGGGGTGTTCACCCACTCTATAAGTTTAGAGACAGTTAGGGTTTGGAGAAGGACTAAGAGTGCTCTACAAAAAATATCATTGCCTTAGCTTGGACCAAGGTTGGTGTTTTAAACCATGCACATTTTCTTTCTTTTAGTATTGTATAGTAAATTTTTGATCATGGAGCATTTATCATGGGATCTTGCATTGTATTATGAATCTTTGGATCGTAGATTTTGGTATTGTGTTGTGCCATTGTGAATCCTTATACTATGTTGTGGTGGTATGAATGTGCATTGTGTTTTCATGAAATTTCTTGGTTTTTATTTCTTGAATCTCTTTGTTTTGGAATTGAATTCAAGTTTTGTTATGAGTGTGAGGGCTTCACTCACCCTTTGGGAAGGGAAGAGAAGTCCAGGGTGAAGGATTTAGTTGGGCTTGAAATATAGTTGAGAACCTTGGAGTATGGGCTCCATTATATGCCATATTCATTCATATCTTGCTTTGCGGGTGATAAGGAAAAATGGTGCAGAAAGGAAGTTAATGGAGTTTGGGCTTCAAGGAAGCTATAGCTATTGGGAGTATGTTGGAGGATGTTTGTGGAAGCCTCGAAAGGGCATGGAATTTTTTGATTGTAAAAAGCCCTGAAAAGGCATGAAAAATTGTTTAATGTAGGTATGGTATGATATGACAAGTCTCCTTCTTGAAAGAACACCTTCACCCTATGTTCAAGGTTCCATTAGCGAACCTTTTTGAAATAACCTTGGGAGGGGATTGTTCAAGTTTGTAATGTGATGTTCATGCAGTTATAAGATTGGAATGAAATCCAGTTTGGACCTTGTTTCCCCTGCTCAGTGGATGGCTTCATAGAAGCCTAGGATGGGAGTTGAGCCTCCATGGTTCCTAATTTGTGTGTGTATGTAGGTTTTGTGAAGATGGATTCCTTGAAGATATTAAGGTTTCAACCTTGACAAAGTTTAAAAAAATAAGTGTGTAAAGAGAGACCAATTTCTCATGTCATCTCAAATGTGTTCTGATTTCAAGTCTCCATTGTTATTTTAAGGTGATGTAAAAAAAAAATTTCATATTATTGTAAATTGTTGAAAACGTGTAAGGATAGATTGAGAAGTTGTAATTGTAAGGAAATATTCATTGTAAGTCTTTACATTATGTGTTTAATGCAATATGGGGAAATCATGTAAATGAAACACTTCTCCTTACAATTCAATTAGTGTAAATATTTCATAGTGGTTGCAATTTTTCTTGAAATGGTTGATTTATTTCAATACATAAATGGTTGTAGTGTAAATGTATATGCTATGCATTCATTATAATGGAAGAAAAATATCATATTTGATAGTCCATTTCATGTGTATGAAAACTAGTTCATTTGATTTTCCAAGTCCTAATAAATTCATAGGTTAGGTAACACCATTACATCTTCAAACATGAGGATAAGAGGGAAAATATCTTGAGAATGAATAGATAGTTCAAAACTCCATAAGGGGACAAGCCTATAGGTGCACATTAAGCCTCTAGAAAATGTATGGGAAAAGATAATAATTTCCTCCCCTATATTATAGAGCAATATTTTAATCAAAGAGGATATTCTAAGAATCTTGTGCTTGGAGGAATAAAAATAATAATACATGTACTAATTGTAAGGCTCAAATAATAATGATGACTTACTCCCTAGATTGTTTGTAAGAAGAGGCCATATATATCTCGTCACCCTTGGGTCATCATACTAGAAACCAACTATACATACATACATACATACATACATACATACATATATATATATACATATATATATACATATATATATATACATATATATATATATACACACATATATATATATATACATATATGTATACATATACATTTATATACATATATACATATGTAGATATATATATATATATACATATATACATACATAGATATATATATACATATATGTATATATATGTGTGTGTGTATATATATATAGCATACATGTATATATATGTATATGTATATATATATGTATATATATATAGTATACATGTATATATATATATATATGTATTTATAGTATACATGTATAAATATATATTTATATATAGTATACATGTATATATATGTATCTATACATATATATGTATATATATACATATATATATATATTCATATATATATATATACGTACATAAATACATGCATGTGCATACATACATACATACATACATACATACATACATACATACATACATACATACATACATACATACATACATACATACATACATACATACATACATACATACATATATATATGCAACATAAGGCTATGTCAAATCAAAAAACTATATAATGATGATTGATAAGGTTATGTTAGTCAAAAGCACCCCTAGACCTAGTAGTATTCTAGTAAATCCTTCTCCTATAAAAGAAAAGATAAAATAAATAAGTTAAAAAAGAAAAAATGAAAAAATAAAATAAAAGAACTTCAAAATAAGCATGAAGTCCTAGGTTTAGGAACCTTCCCCAAAGAAGGGAGGAAGGTTATGTCTTTAAACTTTTCAAAAGTGGCTCTCCACCACCAAATAACAAGACCCTTGCTAACATATGTCAGACCACCACACTCTAAATCGCCTAACCCTTTGAAACATGATGGAGTGCATGGGAATACATAGAATATGGTCTTGGTCTAACCAATGTCAGACCTCTTCATTCCTTGGACACCTCCACCATGGGAGGAAGGGAACACACTAACCTAGGGAATGTAGGTGTCTAGGGTGAGTGGGAAAAGATATGTAGGGTGGGGTTAGGTAAGATTAAGGCAGCTCAAATGTGTAGGGTTATTTAAAAATCTTGGAGTTTGGTGCATGGTTTAAGGCTAAATATTTTTTTAGTAAGTGATAGTTAGTAGTGTTTAGGGGATAAGATAGTGTAATAGATGTATGTGTTGTAGGAGTAAGTTGGTTAGTAGTTAGTAGAATTAAAAGGGAGTTAGTAAAATAAGAATGTTCTTTATTTGATTTAAATTAAATAATTAACAAGGGTAGTATTAGGATTAGTAAATATTGTGTTAAAATTAAATTATGTGTTTAGAAATGAGTAAAAAGGATTAAATGTCATGTGCTTATTTATGATTTGTAATTAAGAACTTAAGTTATGATGTTAGGGGATGGTGTATGGTTGTTAATAAGTAGATGCTTTGAATAGTTAGTGATGTGTAGTAATAGGAAAAAAAACATTAAGTTAAGAATAAATTGCTAATTATTTTTCTTACTTAAGTATTTAATATGTGTAATAATTTTTTTTATTAAGACTTATACATTTAAGTTGAATTTAGAATTTTTTTTTGGAAAGTTGTAAATGGAATGTTTAATATTAAATGATAAGATGTATTATAGGAAGGGTTGCATAGACAACTTGATAGTTGATTTAGGAGTATGGTAGATGATGATTTTTGAGTCAAAATTGATTTAATGGTAAGTAGATTATGTTTTAATAAATTCTATTAGTTTTATTCATAATGGGAGCCAAGTATTATTAAATTGATAGGTTAACTTTTAAGTGCAGATTTAGTTCCTCAAAGGGATAGATCTAGTGTATTACAATACATGTATGATAATGAATTAAAAATGCAATGTAGTTAATGCAATTGATCAAATATAATGTTGTGTAATTAAATATGGTTAAGCAAGGTTTATTAAGCTATTAATTTGGATTAAAACTTGAATGTGTCAAGTGAGAGGTGAGTTCCCACCCTCATGTTAGGAGGTGAAACTTGTAATCCCAACCTTACTAAATTGTACCTTACTACCTCAAAATTCAATCTAGGAACTGGGAAAACTCTAAATACCCCTTGACTTGATGAAATACATGAACCTATGGTTTTATTTAATTGAACTCGATCAACCCATGCTATGAGTTCCTATAGCACAACCACTCATGGTTTGAGCTAGTGCAATGTGTTTTCAGTACTGACTCTAAATCTTAATGAAATGCAAATCGAATTCAATTGTTCACTTAAACCTTGAAACAAGAGAAAGATCTTTTATGAACACTTTAGCCATACCCATTTACCTTTACCTGAATCAAGTTTCTTTTTTTTTAATCAGAAACTGAAAACCTTAGAACTCTAGTAAACTATTCATGCAACTTCAAGACTTGAACTCAACATTACCTAGTCGTTAGTTCTCCAAAACGTGTTCAATGTTAGTATGTATTAAACATATCTTGTAGTGCCTGCCCTCGTTCACATTCTTCTGGACACATTGTTGCTATTATTGCCAAAATATGTTAGACTAGTTTATGATGATGGTTAGTAGTATTGTTTTGAGACTATCAGATATTATGCTATGGAGTCAGTTGATGTATGATGAGATAACTTAGACTCTACATTTCATGTATGCATGATGATTATTACATTGCTTTTATTTATTGATGATGATTAGTTAGATGGTTATTATCACATGTGATTTATTATGGATACTTACCCCATACTTGCATGTGTATGGTGTGCGTGTTTGTTTCTTATGCATGGAATTTTTGATGTGGTTAAGGAAGGGAGTCATAGTCACCTGCTAGTCAAAATCTACATGATGCACCACTTCCTGCCATTGCCTATTTAGCTTAGCATATATATTGTATGTACATGCATGGTTTTTATGTAGGTTGTAGGTACCAGATATTGACTTCCTTGAATTGCCAGGATGAGCGTACCCTATCGCACTATCTCAATGGTAAGAGAGGGGAGATAAATTCTCAAGTCCAAATCCTAAACCCCTAAACCATTTTTCCTAGTGAGGTAGGACAAGTATCTGAGATATTTTACCTTCCGAATGTGTCGGATGACATAATTCATGATTTTTAACCCTTTAGACTGATTTTGTATGGATTGTTCTATGATGGGTTTTCATATTTTATCTTGGAAGTCTATGGTGAATTTTCTATTAATTAAGTCTAAAATTAAAATATTTAATTAATAATTTAATTATTTGGGAAAAATTAATATAATATCATGATCTTTTGATATTTTGATTTTAATTAATTAAATGGGAATTAATTGAGAAAAGAATTAAATAAAAGAAATTAGAAATTGAAATTAATAATAATAATAATAAAAATAATAAAATAATAAATAAATAATAATAAAAAAGTAATAAAAGAATTAAAATAAAAGTTATAAACTTGCCTAGGAGTAAACACACCTCTTGATTGCACATATGTCAACAACAGAGGAGTTAGTGCACAAATTAAACACATGGTGTCTACAACCTTATGACTCATCCAGAAGGTTGGAAAAGACTCATGCTTAGTTGTCAACACCTTTTGGTTGTTTCTAGAGACATTCTAGGTGCTTTCTGAGAGTTCTTTATATTTAGGCACTCCTAGAAGCTTAGAGAGCATGTTTGGAGGACCCGAGAATGTTGGAGAAGGAAGGAGCTTGCTCTGCGGTTTCTAAGGAGAAGTGATTTAACATCAGTGTCTAGGTACACACTTATGATTTTGCCTATGTTATTTCCGCTTCTTGCACTTCCTATCTTCTTCGTGTCTTCTGAATGCTTTTTGACCATTTTCATATCTTGGTTGTATGTATTTTGTCATGGGTAGTTAAATTCTATATAAGAAATTCTCATATGCATAGATCTGAAGAAACTATGGGGTTAGGGTTTTCTAATGCGTACAAACAAACCTATTAGATGGATTAATGGGTAAATTTAAAGAACAATTATTTTAAAGGGAGAATTTTTAATTTAAACAATTAGAAAGCCCTTTTTGTTTAAAAGTTATATATATGTTCTCTTTTTAAATATGTAAAATCTGCATATATATATATATACATACATACATATATATACATATATATACATACATATATATACATATATATACATACATATATATACATATATATATACATACATATATATACATATACATACATATATATATACATATATATATATATATATATATATATATATAGTTATTAAATTGCAGTAATATTTGATAGCGAACTGCATGTATATATATATACATATATACATATATATACATATACGTATATACATATATATATATATATATACATACATATATATATTTATTTAAAACACAGTAGAGAAATATATATATTTAAAATTAAACGTAGTGGAAAACATTATAATAAAACTCGAATCGCAACATTTTTGAAAAAATGTTTTATAAAAAAAATTTAATAAACATGGGGAGGGCGGATTACACCCCCCTGCCCCCTCGTACCCCACTATCTCTGCGACGCTAGTAGACGTCTGCTGCGCAGGTACCTGAATCAGCAAGCCTGCGACAGTAGAGGCCGCACAACCAAGTCGCACGATTACTATCACACATATGTGTGTGCAGTACTGCCGTGATAAATGTATCGCAAGGTATGAAATAAAGTTAAAACATTTTGATAAATTTTTTATGTTATATGAGATTGATATTGGATAATTCAATTTTCATGATTATTATTACTAAATATTATTAAGTTTTAAGTATCAATTTATATATATATATATATTCATTATTATTACAATGGTAGTTATTATATTATATTAGCTTATTTATTACAAATAAAATTTTATTAATAGAATATTTCTTCTAAATTAATCATTCTATAATATTTTAGTAAAACTAATCTAGTGGAATTTAAATAAAGAACACACACACACACACACACACACACACACACACACACACACACACACACACACACACACACACACACACACACACACATATGAGGGTGAATTGTATTGTTCACATTGAAATTTCTTCGTGTCTTAATGGAACGATAGGGGGGTCTAATTCAAATAGCCTATACTCTTAGAAACATCTTAAAATATAGATTTAATAGGTAATGGGATGATTACTTCCTATATATGGGTTAGGTTAATGTACAAAATTTCTCCACTCAAGATCTAAATTTGAAAACAAAAATTGAGACCTTCACACTTAATTCAACTATGTAATTTTAGCAAACCAAAACATGTGCTTGCATTTTGTGTTTTGTCTATGCTTCTTGTTTTGGATTTTTGGGTTGACTATGTTAGTCTAAAAATGGTTTTGAAACTTGAGTGCCAACACACTTAACCACTTTTCACATTGAAGTTGAGTACATTGTGTATGCCGAGCCATAGCATGTGCCAAGTCAAGAAATTCATCAGGTGCCGAGTGATCTTCAAGTGCCGAGCAGTCTTTAGGTGCCGAGTGAAGATCAGGTGCCAAGTGAATACAGGTGCCTAGTATGATCTAAGTACTAAGCATTATTTAGGTGACGAGTCTTAAATGATGCCGAGAAAGATAGGAGCATATAGAGAAGCTGAGTTACATAAGGTGCCGAGCATCAGGAAGCAGTAAGTGCCAAGTAACTCAGAATTAGCATATGAGTTTGAAACTTCACAAACTTAAATGTAAACCATTTTCATAGCTGACATAAGAAAAATCTCAAAAGATTTAAGTGATAAGATCAAATCATTTATATTTTCTATGCAATCTACATGCAGCCAATTAAAAAAATGGAGAAGGCATGCAACCGATAAGAGATGTGCAAGGAATAAGCAAAAATTAGAGATTAAATATGGATCATAGATCCATACCTAACCCTAAGTCTTTGAGTGTCTTTATAAGGAAGAAAAAATCACATTGAAAAAGAAGAGCATGAAAAAGTGTATAAGGAAGACTAATATCAGAGAGAAGAGAATCAAATCACAGAGGATCAAGATCAGAAAGAGCAGATCAAGTGCCTATATTCAGCAATAAAGGATTGTAAGCCATCAGGTTTATTATAACTAATACTCTTTAGCCATTGTATTAGAAAGGAAATCCTATGATGATAGGTTAGCTTAGCAGCTATTTTATAGATCCTTTAACTAGGTGACTAAATCCTTTGACAGGGTGACACTTCATATAAAGTGTTTGTAAATCCTTTAATCAGGTCACTATTGATACAGTGTAAAGCCTTTGATAGGGTAGGTCTTTAACATGGTAGACCATCAGAAGTGGTCAAACATTATTACTGCAGTGATTTTCTAGGTATCATCCCCACCCCAGTTTTACCTTCTTATTTCTGGAGGGTTTCTGGGTTACCAAATCTTAAGTGTTATGTGGCGATGCATATTGGTTTCTTATGATTGCTTAATGTTTATATGAATGTGTGTTCATTTCAAAAATATGTTATTAAGGATTCGAAACAGTTAAAAATCTATTACTTCTAATTCACCCCCCCTCTCAAAAGCATTCTTTTCAATAATTTATTCCAACAATTGGTATCAAAGCCAAGTTTCTATCAAAGAGAAGCCTAACAGCTTGGAGGAAAATATCTAAGGATGGAAGTTTTCAAACTTGGAAAGATCATTGAAGACTAGGTGATAGATATGCATCTCACTCTACAAAAGGTAGAGGAAGCTAGAGTGGAATTAAGAAAATCTTTGAAAAGAATAAAGGAGATAGCCATAGCTGAAAATGACATACACTACAAGGAGATTGATACCACACAAGTATTTACCAATGGAGACACTAAAGAATTTGATGCAGCAATAGCAAAACTGATGGAGAAAAACAAAGCTCAAGCAAATGAGATAAGATCTCTCAAGCTGGAACATGAATCATAGGCCATAATGTTATGTGAAATCACTGAAAAAAAGAAAAGAGCAGTTGAGGATAGAGTCATGATGGAAGATGACAAAAGAAATCTTGAAAAATAGACTAGAAGAAAAATGTACTGAATTAACAAGGATCTCAAACATGTAGATGGATAAACTTGCTCAAATGATGAACCTTCATCATGAACTTAATATGAAAGATATTGAGATCTCTACTCTAAGGATGTAGAATGAACAATTATAGAATGAATTGAATAGAGAAAAGGAGATAGCTGGAGAATCTCAACAAGTCAAGTGAAGCCATAAAGTACTTTGAACAGTTGCTGAAATTCCCAAGATCATCCCATGATTCATCAGGACTTGGATACAACAAAATTGAAGTTGGTGAATCATCAAAGAGTGTTGAGAAAAGAAGTGACAAAGGTAAGGATTCTAAACCCACTTGTCATTACGGTAATAAAAAGGGACATACTACTAATATTTGTAGGAGTAGAAGAACCAATTAGCCAAACACACATAAAAGCAAGAGTTACTATCACAAGTGCTAAATGCAAGGACATATGACACAAGACTATAGATCCAAAATCCCAAGAACACAAAGATTTGATGGACATTGTCATAATTGCAAGAAATATGGACATAGGGCATTTGAATGCAGATCAAAGCCCGTGTGGACATCAAATCAACTAGCAAAAGGGAATGAAAGCCACTACCATTGGGATTATAACACTAGGTACAATTGTCACTATTGTCAAGAATATGGACATATACCATAGAATTGCATAAGAACACATTTCAAGGGAAACTATAAAAGATGGTTGAGCCAAACCATATGTTTCAGTTGCTTGAAAATTGGTCATACCAGTAAGAACTATCCTACAAGGTCCAAAGCACCAAATGCTGAAGCCAACAAAGGAAAAGAAATGATTGATGTCATAAGAGGACAAATGAATAAGACTTGGAAGAAGAAAGATGAATGTAGTACATCAATCAAAGGGATCACTTCACCTAATGGGTCAAGTGATCACACTTCATCAAACTAAGCATAAGGGAGATATATGGGACTGATATACAAAGTTATATCATACATCAGTCCCAAGAAAAAGAAGCACTGAAAAGAAGAATTAAGCATAAGATAAGACGCTAAGACTAAAATTCAAATAATGATGCCGTGTCATCTTTGGATGCCGAGTTATCAACCAAGTAAGTATATGCCGAGTAAGCATAGCTGCCGAGTGGATGTCGAGTTGAAAAACATTTGGAAGCTGAGTGACAGGTGTAGGTACTAAAATGCATTAAATGCAAAAGTTTCTTTTGTAATTTAAAAGTAAAATTCAATTCATTCTTGAGCCATTCAAATGAAGAGCAATTATTTTGAGCACGTCTGAGTGATTTTCAAGCTTTCAACTAGTGATTTGCATCAATTCAGCGTCTACCCAAGCGATCTAAGTATCTATCCAGGTATTTCCTTCAAGTGCCGAGTTTTACAGTTTGAGAAGTTTTTCTTTAAATCGTTAAAACCCTAGTTTGAATATAAATGGTGTCAAGCTCAAAAATGACCCAAGAGAAAATGTGTCATGAAATTTAACTTATAAGCAATGAAGTTAAGCAACTTGAGTTTAGACCTATACCAGAGGTTGCATACAAAAATGATCCCACTGGTGCCCTATTCGCCATCCCTAAAAAAGTTTTTATGGTTCAGGATGTGTGAAAATGCTATAATTGTAAAATAGGAGCCATAGGAGATTTGGAAATCTTTAATGCCTATGACAAACTTTGTGATAATGGTATTCTGAAAGATGAGTTTTCTGTCATAGAAAAGAAGGGTTTAACCAAAGCCCTAGTTTTTCCAATTGTATTAAAAAATGAGTGGATACACATTATACTAAGTAGAATCCATGATGGATCATTCTGGTTAGAACAAGGGCAAGTCAAGATTACTAAGAAGATGGTTCATAGGGTTACTAGCTTTCCAACCCTAGATCGGCCAAAGACCTTGAGAAGCAAAAAGAAGGAAACAATTGAGAAGAACACAGGAGCAAAGTGGAACAATAGAGGCATGACTATAGATACCATAACTGATCCCCTTTTAGATTTTTCTATAAGGATCATATCACATAAGTTTTACCAATCCAACAGGTTAAATAGTGTACCCTACATAGCAGTAGATGTGGCACATAAACTTGTAAAGAAAGATCACACTTATGATCTTGCAGAGCTCTTGTTGCAATAGATCAATGAAAATCTTGGAGCTATTAGAAAATCCAAGGGAGAATAGTGCAAATTTGGTACAGTGTTGGTTTGTATGTTCTTCTATGTAATGAAGGAATTCCCTTCATTTGGCAAAGTCAACTGGAGTTAAAATAAAACAATTGTTGATCAAATTAATGATTTCATTACACAAATGGGAGATAGCTTTGATGATCAAATGTGTATCTATTTTGAGGATTTCAAAAATGCAATGAAGAATAGAATGAGAATACCAGTCTCACTGGTAGAAAAGCATATAAATGACATGTTTCCTTGTTGATATTGATTACACCTACATTCAGGCAGTCCTTCCAAGAACAAGAAGGCTTAGACCATTAGGATATGAGCTTGATGTTGACCAAGTTTTTGCAGCCATCACAACTTTACTTGCAGAGGAAATGGAAAAATCTACCAAGGCATTTGGAACATATGACACTGTAAAATCAAGAGTTGTTACAGAACTCAAGACAGCCTCAGCAGTAAAGGAAAAGGACAAGCTGGTAAAGTAGTTAAAGAAGAAATTTGGTGTTGGAGAATGAAGTGCAGTAGGTGAATAAGAAGAGATTAGTGAAGGAGAAGAAGAAGGTGAGCCAAAATAAGAGCCACTTGAATTGCCTCAAAGTCAAGGTGAAAAGAAAGATGAGAGTGTTGAGGAAACAAAAACCAAGGAAGCACCCATGAGAGGTAGAGTCATTAAAAGGAAAACAAAGAACTCTCCTACTTCTCAGCCTTCACCAAAGAAAGCTATCATGTAAATGCAAAAGAATCCAACAACCAGAGCTACAACAAGGGCCTCTACCCAAAAGGTTAAAGAGGAAGCCACAAAGAAGAAAAACACAAAGGCATAGGAAGAGCCAAAGAAAAGGAAAAGATATGTGGCCCAACCTAATACTAATAAAGAAGATCAGACTGAAGAGGTAAGTCCTCCTAAATCTTCAATTGATATATTATGTAAGAAGATTAGGAATGGAGACTTAAATGAAATGAAAAAGATTGATTTCAATAAGTTCAGTAAAGAGGAATAAAATAGCATAGAAGAATCAGTCTATGCATTAATGGCATAGTTCAAGTATACACCTCTTGAACTAGATGGACAATTGCCAAAGGAATTGTCTAAAACTATAGAAGACAGATGACATTTTTGCTTAATGATGGAGAAAGAGATAAGGGAATCAACCCTAGAAAACCTACTACCTGATTTAACAAAAGAACAGGTAACTCAAGAAGTCAAAAGGCATAACAAAAGGTTTACACCTAAATATAGGGCATTCTCCATCTTGCAAAAAAAATTTGAAGAAGTTGTGCAGAGAACACCAAGAGTATGGAAAAACTTGTACAAAATGTTTGAAGATGTTCTTGAAGAGATATACAAAGAAGAAGCTGCTTCTAAACCAAAAGAAAGAAGGAAGAGGAAAGAAGAGAAAATAGAAGAAGAGAAAAAGGTTGAAGAAGAGGAAAATAAGAAAGAAAGAGAGGAGGAAAGAAAAGATGAAGAAAAAGGACCTGATGAACAACAAAGTGTGCAAGGCACACATCTTTCACCTCCTAGCTCACCTCACTCACCTACCACACCTAAAAAAATCATAAAGATTAATGATGTTGTTGACACTACATGTCAAAACATCAATCCATTAATTGCAACGGATCTTACTAAGATCCTTGACCAAACAACTCTACAAGCAAAATTGTGTACAAATCCCATATTGGTCAGTGTGGACAATATTCAAAAGTTAGTAGATAAACTCAAAGAAGTCAATGTGCCATCAAAACAACCACCTCAAATCATTCAAACTAATGGGCTTACATTTCTACCACCTCCGTCACCACCAAGATTAGTCACTCAAACTCATCAGGAGCCAAGTGCAACAACAGAGGTAATCACAAGCACAACAGTTCAGATAGTGAGTACACCTCCAAAAATAGTGACACAACAAGAAGAAGACAAGCAAGAAGAAGAGGAGAAGGAAGAAACTCAAAATAAAGAAGAGTCTGCAGTAAAAACTTTGGTTGAATTACCAAAAATAGCAACTCTCACCAAACCCAGTCATGAGCAGAGTACTGAAAAGATAACCTTACATGTCAGTACACCAAGTTCAAGTTCTACAAGGGTAGCTAGGACCATCCATTATGGTATTCTTGAGCTTGATGAAGAAATCAAAATACCCTATTATGATTCAAGCACTCTAAATGAGGAAAAGATGAATGAAATAAAGATTGCATTGGATAAGAGGAGGAGACAAGAGGCAATGAGAAAAGACTACAAATACAAGAATGAAATGAATGAAATAAAAGATATATTCATGGATGCTTTTAGTCTTCAACCTCCAAATGCAAACATGCCAATACTTGAGCAATTATCTGATATAGTTGACCAAGTAAATAATGAAGACCATGATACCAATGTAAAACTATTGGAATGGTCAAAAAAGAAGTTTATAGGCAAAGCCAACCATAAAATAGCTAATAACATAACTTTGGGATAGGTTGACCTAGCAAAGAAATTGGAAAATATAAAAAGTGTATTAGGGAACATATTTTCCCTTTACAACAAATTGTGTGATTTTTCCAAGTTCACACACGAAATAGATCATAAAATTTTGAACCTTGAGAGTAAATTAAAACTCTCCAGCACACAACTACCTTAAGATCCTACATAGAGTGAAAATCAATTTGCTCATACATTACACACTCAGAGGGAATTAGTTGCATTATCAGTAGAAGAGGCCACTATCAAAGAAAAGATGATGCAAATTCAAGCCTCCATTGCTCCTCACTTAGAAGTATTGCACAAGGAGCAAATGTATGTAGAAAAAGTCCTGAAGAAAGATCCAATATTTATACACATGAAGGACTGGTTGATCTCACAACCGAGCTTGCAATCCAACAAAAGTCATTGGATATTGCTTTAAATAATTGGGATGAAGCTCTCCAAATACTCCTTGAGGTAAACAAGACATTTTTGGCCAAACATGGCATTACTATTTAGGACCCTTTGACATAAGTATCAAAAAGGGGGAGATAATACTCTAAGGGGGAGATAATATTGTGAAGATATATTAAAGAGAACATTAGGCATAACGACACAAGACATTGGCATGATCAACTCAGGGGGAGTTATAATAATTTTGAGGTACATCTATTGTAAGTTACACATTTTTGATAAACCTCTGTATACATACCAAGCATATCAAAAAATGTACTCATAAGATTAGATAAATATTGCTTAGTTAAGTGTTTTTGACACTCATGTTAAAGGGGGAGATTGTTAGTCTAAAAATGGTTTTGACACTTGAGTGCCAACACACTTAACCACTTTTCACATTTAAGTCGAGTACACTATGTATGTCGAGCCACAGCGTGTGCCAAGTCAGGAAATTCATTAGGTGTTGAGTGATCTTCAAGTGCTGGGTAGTCTTCAAGTGTCGAGTGAAGATCAAGTGTTGAGTGAGTATAGGTGCTGAGTATGATCTAAGTATTAAGCATTATTTAGGTGCCAAGTCTTAAATGATGCCAAGAAAGATAGGAGCATATACAAAAGCCGAGTTACAGAAGGTGTCGAGCATCAGGAAGTAGTAAGTGCCGAGTAACTCAAAATTAACATATGAGTTTGAAACTTCACAAACTCAGATGTAAACCATTTTCATAGCTGACATAATACAAATCTCAAAAGATTTAAGTGATAAGATCAAATCATTTATATTTCCTATGCAATCCACATGCAGCCAATAAGAAAAATGGAGAAGGCATACAACCAATAAGATATGTGCAAGGAATAAGCAAAAATTAGAGATTAAATATGGATCGTAGATCCATACCTAACCCTAAGTCTTCAAGTGTCTTTATAAGGAAGATGAAATCATATTGAAAAAGAAGAGCATGAAAAAGTGTATAAGGAAGATTAGTATCAGAGAGAAGAGAATCAGATCACAGAGGATCAAGATCAGAGAGAGTAGATCAAGTGCCTGTATTCAGCAATCAAAGGATTGTAAGCCATTAGGTTTATTATAACTAATACTCTTTAGCCATTGTATTAGAAAGGAAATCCTATGATGATAGGTTAGCTTAGAAGCTATTTTATAGATCCTTTAACTAGGTGACTAAATCCTTTGACAGGGTGAGACTTCATATAAAGTGTTTGTAAATCCTTTAATCAGGTCACTATTGATACAGTGTAAAGCCTTTGACAGGGTAGGTCTTTAACATGGTAGACCATCAGAAGTGGTCAAACATTATTACTGCAGTGATTTTTTGGGTATCATTCCCACCCCAGTTTTACCTTCTTATTTTTGGAGGGTTTCTGGGTTACCAAATCTTAAGTGTTATGTGGTGATGCATATTGGTTTCTTATGATTGCTTAATGTTTATATGAATGCATGTTCATTTCAAAAATATGTTATTAATGATTTGAAATAGTTAAAAGGCTAGTACTTTTGATTCACCCCCCCCTCTCAGAAGCATTCTTTCCAATAATTTATTCCAACAGACTAGTGTTGACCAGTTATAGGACATCTACCAGAGGCTTGGGGGTTATGTTTGTGATGTCATGATGATGTCTTTTGATTCCAATATTTATAAACTCAACCATGGTTATGTGATGGCATGCTGATTGATATGGTCTTCAGTCTTTTTGTGTAAGCTGTGATATATGTAACCTTTTTATGAGTTATCGATCAATTGTATTGGATTACTTTCCAGTTACTTTGGTGGGATTGAATTGTTATCTGATGTCATGTTATGACATGTTTTGACTCAACCATTTTCAAGTCTTTGATCAGTATTACTTTGAGATACTTTTTGGTTGCTTATTGAGAACCAATGAATATTGTGATTATCAGTGATACCTTCAATTACCAATAGAGAATTGTTGTGGTAATGATTATCTATGATGCTCTTCAATTGCTCATGGAGATGTGATGTTTATATTGTGGATTATGTTTTGATATTTTGTGATTTATGATTCATTGAGCCTAGGGTAGGTTATCTACTTGTAGTTTTAGGAAGTGGCTTGCAATGGGGGCCGGGGCCCTAAGAGGCTACCAGGGTAACTCATTGTAAGTTGTTTTAATAAGCTAAAACATTCACACCTAATATTGACATAAATGGACTTAATAAGATAATTGTTTGTTCTTGCCCATGCCTCGAGTGCTAGTATAGACTAGGATGGGAGTAGAGAGAATGCTTGGTTGTGACCTTGCATTCCATAGTATGCCTCATCTATATGAGAGGATACTAGTGGCTGCATAGGGATCACTAGGTTGCCAGGGTCTATTGGGAGACTACCAGGGTAACTCTAGCATGATCTGTGCAATGACACTTTCCTGCTTGCATAGTAGGTTTCCTACATGTCTTTGTGTGCCTCTAGGATTAGATGTCAATTTGTGATTGGAACCTTTGAGTTAGTATACTTTTAGGATTCTTGGACTTAGAGAGTATTTTTTCTATGTGATTTGATAACCTATTTGGGACTTGAGATTATCTCCTTAGTGTGGTGGGAGTGGACCATTTAGGTTCCATGCGGTTGGGTGGTAGTGCTTTTTCACTCTTACCATTTGAGATCCGTTTGAGACACCGTGGCTGATGCATTCTTTATGATGGTGGACATGTATCCTTACATTGATGTTTTGTATATTTTAGATGATGTTATCTTATGCTTTACTTCCATGTTAGATTTCTTTTTTGCATATGATGTAGTATGATTTAGGAGTGACATTCCTATGATGTTAATACCAATGATTTCTTCGATGATTTGGAATGTTACGCATGGAGGGACGGCTAGGGCCCATGATGGTCTAATGATGCTATTTATGATTGGGAGGAATCATGCACTTAATTAGTTATGTTGTCATTTATGGTTATCTGTTACGATAAATGTTTATATCATTTATGATGATGATGTATCATGTATGGTATTTGGTTTCATTTACTTGCTACATTTGCACTATGGATTAGAATAGGATGATGTACTTTATTTCACATATGTATATTCTTTTAAGCCTTTCATACCCTGTGGCATGTATAGTGGATGATTGAGCATTCAAAAATGTAATTAATGAACATTGGACTTTTCATTATTATTTTATGTCGATGTAGTATTAGATGGAAACATAATTAGTTATGTTAGATGTGAATTAACATTAAGGGATCCTTAAGAATGTAACCAGTTATGTATGTATGTTCATGTCTACTTTCAGTTGGATATTGTTATTGCTTTTGCTACTATGTTATGAATGATTTTACTTTCATGTTTAAAAAAAAAAAATGATACCAAACTTAGTGAAACTTTAGGTTAATTCTTTGGATCTCTTGGTGGGACATTACATTTGGTATTAGATCCCGAGTTTCTACATTGAGAGCTTTGGGTATTTTGGAACAAACTAGGACTTTGGACTATTATGTGTATCTCTTCAAATTTGAAAACTTGGTGAACTAAAATAGAACTTAAAATTGTTACTTGCATATGCAACACTTAGTTTTCAAACTAAAAATCTTACTTAAACCTAAACATAGGCAAAATTGGAATCAAACTTAGTCTATTTTGCAAAACATATGTCTTTTGGTATTTCATATTCTAGATATTGTTGTAGGATGGTATCTGGGACTAGGTCTTCTATTAGAGGCCATGGTTGTGGCAGAGCTATCGGTGTCCATGAGTCTATTCATGGAGGATCTGCTCATCAAGAGAGCAGAGATGAGCATGCTAGTAAGCAACAGGAAGAGAGCCGTAGAGAGGACCAAGCTGAATCTGAGGAGGTTAACTTGAGATAGATGATGTAGACCATTCTTGATCATGTACCTCCTATTCAAGATCAACATAGAGCACATTAGGTAGAACAAGAGCATAGACCCAGGTCTAGGAGCCCTCAAAAGGATCGACAGAGATCCATTGTTTCTACTCAGATGAAGGACCTTTCTAGATCCAAGGTCAAGCCCTTTAATGGGTAGGGTTTTGGATATGTGGCCGAATAGTGGCTTATTTCCCTTGAAAAGATTTTTTCCATGAAGGACTTTGATAGTAATGTTAAGGTGAGATTTGCGATTACCAATTTGGAGAATTTTGGGGCCACTTGGTGGAAAATTGAGGAAAAGAAGCTGGGTATTGATATGAACAGTGTCACTTGGGAGCTATTCTTGGAGAGTTTTTACAAACGGTTCCTACCAAAGGAATGGAAGTAGCAAAGAGTAGATGAGTTCCATAACCTTAGGCAGTATTCTATGACTGTGATAGAGTATGAGTGCAAATTTTATGAGCTCATGTCCTTTTTAGGATTCAGTGACAACTCAGCTCAGTTGAATCAACACTTTATTAGAGGATTGAACAACCGTATAATTGGGGGTGTAAAGGTATTTGAGCCAAAAAACCTCAAGGATGCGGTATGACAAGCCATCCTTGTTGAATAAAGTGTCAATCTTGGTCAGGGAGGTTTTGTAGGAGCACCTACAACATTAGGATCTAACAGAAACTACAACTCAGGTGGAAGTAAGAAGCCTCCTTTTTCTAAGGGGAAACAATATCGACATCAGTCTCAGCAGACATAGCAGCAGAAAGGATCAAACTCTCAGGTTGAAGGTAGTGGTAGAGGTTCTAACTCCAAGAACAACCACAATACTCAGTGCAACAAATAGAATCAACCTAATTAGCCCGCTCAAAGCAGTCAGTCTTTTGTTAGCAGGAATACTCGTCAGTAGTCAAATGCACCGCCTATGGGTAGAGGATCCAAAACAAATACAGGACATTTTACATGTGGGAAAGTTGGACATTTTGCAGCTCACTGTCCACAGTGAACACCTCAGTATTAAGGCCCTAGGCCAATAGCATTTGAGCCTACAGTAGGAGATGCAGGAAGAGCTCATAGAGTGTTTGCAACGGTAGATCATCATCAGGAAGATCATTAGGGAATAGTGGTTGAAACCATAGGAGCTATTCAAGGTACACCTCTTTAAATGTTGTTTGATTTAGGTGCTATAGATTCATTTATTTCTCCATCTATAGTTGTTAAGTGCAAGCTGGATGCAGTGAAGCAAGATCATGGTTGGCAAGTGGAACTAGCCTCGGGCATTAAGGTCTCCACAGATTCTGTAGTTCAAAAGTGTGGGCTTAGCATAGGAGGATTTGATACTGTAGTCAACCTTCGGGTTATACCCCTTAGTTCCTACGATGTGGTTCTAGGAATGGATTGGCTTGGTTCTCATAGAGCTAGTATAGATTGCAAGAAGAAGATTATATTGTGTCAAGATGACCAAGGGAATGATGTGAAGATTGTTGGGATACTGAGGCCCATATCTCTACGGATGATTTTTGCCATGCAACTAAAGCAGAGTTTCCATAAGGGATGTCAGATATTTGCTACTATGGTAAATGATCTTGATGAGGAAGATCTTGTGAGGAAGACTTTAGATCACTCAATTTTACAAGAGTATGCAAATGTCTTTTCAAGTGAGATTCCAGGCATGCCTCTGAAGAGGGACATCAATTTCAACATTGATAGGATTCTAGGAGCGGAGCCTATCTCTAAAGCTCCTTATTGTATGACTACACAAGAATTGGATGAGTTGCATCTTTAGTTAGAAGAACTTTTGGCCAAAGGGAGCATTCGACCTAGTGTGTCACCATGGGGAGCTCCAGTACTCTTTGCAAAAAAGAAAGATGGTTCTAAGCACCTTTTTATTGATTACAGACAGTTGAATAAGGTGACAATAAAGAATAGGTATCCTCTACCTAGGATTGATGACTTATTTGATCAAATCAAGGGAGCTGCAATATTCTCCAAGATCGACCTTAAGTTAGGATACCACTAGCTTGGTATTAAGGAAGTTGACATTCACAAGACCACTTTTCAAACTCGCTATGGGCATTATGAGTTTACAGTGGTACCTTTTGGGTTGACAAATGCTCCATAAATTTTCATGAGTTTGATGAATGGGGTGTTTCAATCTTATCTTGACAGGTTTGTACTTGTGTTTCTTGATGATATATTGATATATTCTAAGTCCCAGAAGGAGCATGAGGAACACCTGTGATTGGTTTTACAATGCTTAAGAGATAATCAGCTTTATGCCAATGCAGCTAAGTGTGAATTCTTCAAATCAAAGATTTAGTATTTAGGATATGTCATTTCAGGTGATGGTATTTCAGTAGACCATGCAAAGATTTAGGCAATAGTAGATTGGCCTACACCAACTAATGTGTCAGAGATTCATAGTTTCATGGGTCTAGCTGGTTATTATTGTAGATTTGTCCAAAACTTCTCCAGGATAGTGCATCCTATCACTTCCCTTCAGAGGAAAGGAAAGAAGTAAATATGGATGGAGAAATGAGAGGAAGCATTTTGGAAGCTGAAGGAGCTTTTGACTAGTGCACTGATCTTAGCAGTACTTGATCCAAAAGGTGATTTCATGGTATGTACAGATGCTACCCTTGAGGGGATTGGAGTGGTTTTGATGCAGAATGGATGGGTGATTGCATATGAATCACACAAGCTCAAGGATCACAAGTTAAATTATCCTACACATGATCTTGAGTTAGCAGTAGTATTTCATGCTTTGAAAAGGTGGAGACATTTCTTGTTGGGGCATAGATTTGAGCTACATAGTGATCATCACAGTCTTTAATACATTTTCACGTAGCCTAATTTGAATGCTCACCAAAGGTGTTGGATGGAATTTCTATGTGAGTATGATTTTGAGGTAAAGTACATCCAAGGCAAAGAGAATGTGGTGGCAGATGCTTTGAGTCGTAGGAGACATGTGATATCATCTATGACTCTCAGTGTTGATTTGAGGAGTTAGATTCTTTAGACACTTCCTATAGATTCTTGGTACTAGGAGGTGTGCAAAGAAATAGATTTAGGAAGACCTTTGGAGGGTAAGTTTTTAGGCTATGTCTGAGAGTCAAATGGTCTCTTTAGACATTAAGGGAGGATTTATGTGCTGTTACTAGATGAGCTTCGTACCCTGATTCTAGGAGAGGCCCATCGTACACTCAGAGCATCCTAGTGTCAAGGAGATGCATGCTGATTTGTGACGTTTATTCTATTGGTCTGGGGTGAAGTGAGACATTGCTGATTATGTGGCTAGGTGTCTTGAGTGTCAGAGAGTCAAGGCAGAACACCAACAACCGGCAAGACTTTTGCAACCAAATCTCATTCCTTCATGGAAGTGGGACATCATCTCTATGGACTTCGTAGTAGGATTACCTATGACTATTCATTGTCATGATGCTATCATGGTCACTGTTGATTGGTTGAATGATGGTACAATTTTCACCAATCAGGTCTTCCTACACAGTAGCTTCTGTAGCTAATGTTTTCATGCATGACATTGTGAGACTACATGGTATTCCCTAAAAGATTATTTCAGATAGGGACCTTGTATTCACATCCACATTCTGGACATCACTACAACATGAGCTTGGAGCACAATTGAATTTCAGTTTGGCATATCACCCAGAGATAGATGGTTAGACAAAGAGGGTGAATCAGGTTTTGGAAGATATGTTAAGGATGTATGTGATAGATAGGTAGACACATTGGGAGGACTATCTCTACCTAGTGGAGTTTTCTTACAACAACAGGTATTACAGTTCTATTGGCATGGCACCATTTTAGGCTTTATATGGACATCCT